>JAZKJV010008363.1:0-431779 GCA_037367405.1 Ottelia alismoides | reverse complement strand
TGGGAAGAAGGTGAGTACCTTACGCTAGCAATCTACATGAAATGATCCATACATAAATAAAAACCAATCTATATGCAAATGCAATCGATGAAATCGACCTAAATCAAGAATATCTATTAACATGAAGAACACTTTTATTTGATTTTAAGTCCAAGCACAATGAAACTATAGGTAAATGATATAACTTTGATTGTGGACCTAGATACCAAGCAATAAACCTGGATCTAAGGTCTCAATTAGCAGAGACATAAACAGAAATTAAGGCGAAAAACATAAATCGCAAGAAACAAAAT
Organism: Ottelia alismoides; assembly: GCA_037367405.1. Classification (NCBI taxonomy): domain Eukaryota; kingdom Viridiplantae; phylum Streptophyta; class Magnoliopsida; order Alismatales; family Hydrocharitaceae; genus Ottelia; species Ottelia alismoides. The sequence continues at coordinate 431,486 of JAZKJV010008363.1, read as the reverse complement.
AAAACAAGTAGAAAAAAGGAAGGAATAAAATGAGAAAGCGAGAAAATCACAGGAAATCAATCGGCTCTACCAAGTGCACCGGTACTTGGTGAAATTAAACTATAAATAGAATTGAACTATAAATAGGCTAAGTGCTCGAGTGTCTGAGAGTTTAATTATTACAAATTAACTGATGAATCTCTCTCATACAAAATAACAGAAAAACTAATCTAGGTAAATAAAAGACATCTGTTCTCGAGCTCTCGGTCTATCCCTGCGAATTTTTCCTGTCGGCTAGGTCGAATAGCTGACCTCAGCCTTGCTCGGATGTAGTGGACCTCTTAGGATGTCCTCCCTCGCTCCCTGTCCCTCACAACAAAGTCAAACACGAGATGGATCAGATAGTTATGCAAAAATAAGCAAAAGAAATAAAAGCTGAAAATAAAATAAATAAAGATAAGGTAAATAGAAAAGTAGATAAAACTAATATACCCTTTATTGCAACCCGACAACTGCTCCATTTGTCAATAGGAAATTCCTGGTCTTTTAATCTAATAAGGTAGACAAGCAATTGCTGTGACGACCATGTATCTCTAAATAAGTCAATAATCAACCCACAATATATGAATATCAAAAATGTGTGTATGTGAGTCAAAATGCATTATAACTCTTCATACATGTGTATAATCAAGTATGGAAGAGTGTCAAATCATTGAGAGAAAATTGGGGTAGATGTTTGTTTATTATTAATTATTTATAATAAATAATAATGTTAGGTTTTTTTAGTTTTTCTATCTTTATGCCTTTCATTTTTCAATGTTTTGTGGGTTTTTAATTATATGCAAATTTTCAGGATTTTTACATGTTTTATATTTTTTATATTTTTATTTTGAATTTTTAATTGTTTTTAATTTTGTAAATGTTTAATTTCATTTTTTAGTTATCAAAACCACTTAGTGGCTAATATAACCAAATAAGAAAAAATATTCTTTTGGATTTTATAAATAAGGCAAACCAAGTCAAAATAGAGAAAAGAATATATTTTTGTGTTTTTTATATTTTTACATATTTTCATGGATTTGTTGGGATTTATATTTTTTATGAAATTTTAATGTGATAAATACATAAAATAGTGCAAATGATAAAATCAGAAACTTACTTTTGATTCTAAAAATATGTAACAATACAGAATGTACCATTAGTTATTTTTAACATAAAATATACATAATAGAGGAAATTCACGAACTAAAAACATATTTTTGGATTTTCTAGAATTTTTATTTATTTTTAAAAGATTTTTAGAGTTTTAGATTTTTAAGGTATCTGTTTTGTATTTTTAGTGATTGGATATATGATAAAATTGGATATATGCTAAGTAATATATTTTTTGGGAATTTTTTGATACATATTATAATTTATGGGATTTTAAAGTCTAAACAAATAAATATGCATGTTTTTGAATTTTTATAAATTGGAAAATAAATTTAAATGCCAAACAAAAATTACATGTGATAGATCTAGATTCCAAGCATTTGAGATAATTTACATATAATTTTTGGCATAATAAAAGCAATTGATACAAATCAAAGACTCAAAATAAATAAACACAACAAAATGAGGACCTATTTGTAATTTTTAGAAACATTTCGTGCAATTGTTAACATTCCAAACAAGTTGATGGTCAAACATGCAATATTTTAAATTAAAATGCAGTTTAATTCACGCCTGACAGGGACTAAATAGAAATTATTTGAAACAGTTCATTCAATTTATAACAGGTCTAGAAAGTCTAGGGTACACAATGCAAAATATCCCCAACACTCCTTACATGGGATGACATGTGAGGTGACATGGCAGGGACTAAAGTGCAAATACAGAGAAATTGGGGGCTCACAAACTAAAGTGCCAAAAATATTGCACGTTCTTAGGTATTTACAGGACTACAATAAACCATAAAATGCAGAGGGGTTCGGGTGAAGTTTACCCCTCGACACGCACATGCGGCTTGCGTACAACTTATTTGACAGTGGATGCGTGCTTCACTTATGATGGACAGTCCACAGAGCATACCGCTTGACCTCTCTTCTACATCCTAGATCAGATCTTGGATTGAAGCTCCATCAGACAATGAATAAGTGGCTTGGATGAACAGGTACGAACACGTGCCTCTCCGAGCTTCTATAGAGTAGTTCTCCATATGGGGTCTTATCGAGCTATTGGAGGGTGCAAAAGGGTCTTGGGAACATTCCGTGTTGACTAGCAGAGCAAAAATGGGTCCAAGACTTCACGGAGGACGTCTGGAGCTCAAAGTAAGGTGCTGCACTTGGGACATAAATCTGGGTCGAAGATGCCCCAGATGGGTTCCTCTTCATTTGGTACTTGTGGTAAGCACGAGGCTCGAGGGTGATGCTCTTGACCTACTTATTAGGTGGAATCAAGCAAAGATGAGGTGGGATGATGCATCTCTGACATACAGTAGTATAGGGAGATGATGGATGGCTCATCTTATGCAAGAACGAGGGGATCTGGAGTGTAGAAAAGTTGGAGAAGTGAATGAGGAGGGAGATGAGGTGCCCAGGGTGTCAAAAACAAGCTAAAATGGTGGTGGATAGAGGCTAGAGCCTAGTGCTCAATGTACTTAAACTTTTGTGTTTTGACTAAACAAGTGAAATCAAAGCAAACTAATATGAAACCTACGCTAAGGAATGAAATACGAATCTAAATAAACCTACAATAGAAGCTCACTTGGTCTGGAGGGACCCTGGAGTAGAACCTGACCGTGGGTAGCTCCACCAATGGTGGAATCGCGTCCTGCCAACCTTCTCCTCTCCATGAAACCTCTGGGTTCAGCTCCTGTCACTAGGGAGCACTCTAGCAACCTCTTCTAGGGGTTACAGTGGCATGAAAATGGATTCAAAATGATCTGGAGGTGGGATAAGGTGTTTTATGTATATAACAGGAGGTTGCTTCAATTTTGGTTTTCACTCGGATTGAGGAGGGTTAGTGGGAACTAGATCTATGGCGTGATGACCTTTGATAGTGCAGACAATTTTCATTGAGGAATTTGAGCTGAAAGGATGCATGGATGATGCGTGAAGAATTGGAGAAGGTGAGGGAAGTGCGGATTCTGCAGACCTAGGGCATAGGGGGACTATTGACTAGGAGGTTAACACTCCATGCTCTCCAATTGGTTCACATCATCCACAAATAGATGATTAAGTACTATAAATGAAATATTATTCGAAATATAATAGTAAATTATTTTACTTTTAAAAACTCAAAATATAAAAAAAATGTGTATTATTTTTTCTAATTATATTGTAGTGATTTTTATTTATGTTTATAAACTTATTTAATAGGGTATATATTTATTTACTATTATTTATATGTATTTATACCTATATACTATATATTTATATTTATTATTATGTTATTTTTTATGCATAATACCATATTTCAAATTTTTATTTACTTACAACATTATCTAATAGATATTTACATATAATTTTGGGATTTTTATGATTTTATTTATATCTACACATAAACACATATATTTACAACATATGTATATTATACCTGTGTACTAAGGGCTGTTAATTATTTTTGGTATTTTTGAGTGATTTATTTCTTTATAGATTATAAATAATATGCAGAATTATTTAAAAATATAAGGAGACTAAGACACGTTCATAATAAATTAAATTGACTTATTATAAAGATGCACAAGCACCCAAATAGCCCAAGTAGCTGACTTTTGTATCTTAACTCTTCCTCCTCTTCGTTCTCACTTCACTTTGAAATGTCCGATTCAAATGAACTCCACCTTTATTTTATAGATAATTCAATTTGATTTACAATGGAGGCATAGAAGACCGTATTGACGATATATCGTCGATATATCGATTTCAACAAGGAAGGGTTTCGATATCATCAAATATATCCTTTTAAAGGGATATCGGTGATATGTCGGTGATATATCACCATATCAGCCAAAAATGACTGGATTTAGTACAAAAAAATCCCAGGTATCAATCGATATCGTCGATGTTTTGTCGATATCTCTATATCAATGCTATTATTCTTGCAAGATTGATTCCACTACTTATCTAGCTACACCCAGTATTAAAACACATATCTAGCTATACCTAGTATTAAAACACACAATTATTTATGTATTTTGTTTTAGATTGGGGTGTTTCCCCTACACCCTCGCACAGGGACTACCTGGCCCCCCAACCCATCAAGGCTCGATGACCGGGCAACGAGACCCTCGTACAAGTAGGGTATGGTGCGGCAGGAGGGTGCATACAATGGTTCTTCAACTTCGAGGTGTTCAATCGATTTTAGTTCATCTCCCCCCCCCCCCCCCGAGAATATTATTATGAATTATATCTCTCAAAAATGCTATATATATCCGCTATGAGAGACAATAGGGCAGGGGGCGATTCAAATCCTCCACGGAATTCTTGATTTTAGGTAATCTCCTTTACATTACATTGATTTATATATTTTTCATTTATTTTTGTAAATAGATTAATGTTTATACCAAAGAAGCATTGTCTCCTTAAATATTATGTATGTTTTTTGAATCAAATGAGTCATGTCAATGCCATTCACTATGTCATGTGACTATTATGACCGATATGAGCGAGTGATATAAGGATCATAGATGATCTATAATTGTGTGTTATGAATATCTAAGTGTATATTTGCAAGTTATTTCATATTGTAAGAACTTGAATGAAATCCATTTCCAATATCTATAAGTCAATTCTTCAGGAAAAATATCTATAAGTCAAGAATCAACCTTAATATCGATATGTTCGAAATGATCGATATATGCGATATAAGCTTCATAGATGATCGATATGTGTGATCTAATGCTATATTTGTAAGTTATTTAGTGATCTAAGAACTTGGATGAACTTCATTTTCAATATATATAGGTCAACAACTAACAATACGAGTGATATGTTTGATATGACCGATATGTGCAATATAACGATCGTAGTCTTCATAAATGATCTATATGTGTCATCTAAGTGTATATTTGTAAGTTATTTACTGTTATAAGAACTTGAATGGAATCCATTTCTAATATCAAGAATGAACATTAACAGTGATATGTTCGATATGACTGATATATGCAATGTATGGGCTATAAATGACCGATATGTGTGACATAAGTGTGTATTTATAGTCTATTTGTTGTTTTAATATCTTGGATGATCTTAATTCTAAAAAAAATGATAAAAAAATAGCTTTTTTGAGCCATTTCTGACATTTCTACCGATATCGTCGATATTCGACGAAATATCACAATATATTAATTTCTGGGCAGACCGAAACAATATAGATATCGATACAGCCTTCCTTGAATGGAGGTGAGTTTCACTCATTTTGAGTTCATATGTAGATGATATTAATTAGTGAAGTTTTCTTTGCGGCTTTTTCAACTGAGTGTACCAAGTGACTTTAGCATGATTTAATTTAGCCAATAATTTTATTAATTTCTATACATTATTATGTCCAAGTTTTGTGTTGAAGACATCTTTATATGGAGTGTGTATGATGATAAATAAAATACTACAAATTTGAGCTATGTACATAGTATATTGTACTCATATTTTTAGGATTTTCTTTGTATTTTTGTACATCATTTCAACCTATATCCCCTACTTTATTCCTGGTCGACCTAGTTAGCACTTGACTCTGTCTCAGGGTTCAGGGTCAATTAGTATCATAGATACCTCCTTTAATTTTCTTATCATTTCTTTATTTTTTTGAGGTTTAAATTCAAGTATTTATACACTATTTACAAAACAATGTTGGAATGTTAACTCATGTAAGTTAGTTATATTTACTTGTATTTTACTAGGGATTTAAAGCCAACATAAAAAATGAAGTAAATGAATGTGTATTCATCACCACCTCATCTGTAGGTCAAAGCATCCTCTCCCATGGTCAACTGCCCTTTATCCTGTAGCACTCTCGATCTCACCCGTTAGTTAAACCTTGATCCAATGACTACCTTCCCCCCTTTCCCCCTTGATCCATCAAGTTTGTTGGATCTTTAAGGATTAAACAACCAATATGTCGTTTGCTACATCGCCTCTGCTCCATCTTCACACACTCGAATCCTCCCTGACCGACCAACAACCATCACTCCTCCTTGTCTGATTACCTGGAGGCCCAACCTCTTCGATCCTAATCTGAACAAAACCTCTCAACTGGTTCTAAAAACCAACCTCTCTCTGACTCTTCCCCAAATCCCTTATCTTCTTCGCTGAACAAACCCTCCAACCTGGAAGCCATTATCCTATCATCTGTAACCATATCTCCCAATTGCCATCAGCCAACAACTTTATCTCTAAACCCTTAATCCCTTCACTTCAAATAGCCCGTAACCCTACCCTTTATCCCATGCCTCTTCCTCCTACAAATCCCCATCATTCTCATCATCCCAAGCCATCTACTACTGGACTCTATTCCAACTAAACAAGCAAAGGAGAGAGAAAACCAGAAGGACTTGGGTGGTGACATCACCTATGTCTTCTTTGACAACAACTCCTCCAGACGAGATCCACGAGTTCAATCCCATGCCCACAGCTCCTCCACAACTCCAGAGCGTTGGTCTCCCATCATCGGACCTTGAGGCGAGTATTGGGAGTCGAAGCCCTCAACTCCTCTAACCACAAGTGGTTAACTTCTAGGTAATTCTTCTCTCCGCTTTCTTCTTCATTTTTCCTTCTTGTCTCTTAGTTATCTTAACAATCCACCATCCCCTGATCATAGTTCCATCTCCGTAACACTCAACCAAATCGCCTCACCTCCTAACCCTGTACGTTTCTCCTTCTATCCCCCTCGTAACCCATCAACCTCTGCTCTAGATCCTTCACATACGTCAGAGCATCACCCCACCATCTTCTTTGTGCGTAACATCCAGCCAAGTCTTCGAATTGAGCCTCCTTTTGCTTGTAGGAACCACCATCAGAAGAGCCATCACGACCACTGCATCGATCATCAGAGCCCACCGGGAACTCTAATCTTTCAGTAGTGAATCGAAGGAGAAGGGGAAGACGAACACCGAAGAAGAGGGGGAGTTACAATCACTGTTGATCACCTCCCCCCTCCTCTAATCCAATGGACACAAGGGGTCTTGAAACTTGCCACCTGAGCCTCTTGTTTTGGGGGATACACAACTAGCTGAGGGTGTTTCATGTAGGCCCTACATCCGAGCCGCGTCTACCACCGAATCATGCCTCATGTACGTCAGGAAACTTTGCGGGGCACCCCATCCTGCTTCTTGAGATTCACAAATACACCCTTTCCAAGGGATAAATTATAGAGGAGCCCCACTGGGTTTACCAAATTGCAGATATACCTCTCCAAAGTTCCAAATTGCAACATTTTTATTTAGTTTTACTTACATTTATAATGCTAAACTATTTTGTGAATAACATGAACATTATTTATGCAAAATTTTTGTTCTTGGTATTGTTTAAAAGCTTGATTAATTATCAACCATTTGGAATATTGTAATTCATGTTTGGAGATATATCTGAGTATCAATAAATTAGAGGAAGTTATTTGTTAATTGTGAGCCTTACATTATTTAAAATTGATTTTGTTTCTCATGAAAAATATGAAAAATTGGGGCAATTGATTTGGGACATAACGTGAGATCAATTGATTAAACATTGCTAAAATTAATTACGAGGAAGGGCTTGTGGATTAAATCGGGTGGCCTGCTTGTTCTTTGCATCATTCATTCATCTTCATTTGAAAATCTAAAATAGTACATTATTTGTTCTCTCACATTGCATCACATTACTTTCATGTATAAAATATTTGCAAAACTTAATTAATTACATCTCTTTTATTTAAAAACCTAAAAAGCTGTCAAATAAAAAAGAAATATAAAAATTCATTTCTTTTGAAAACCTAACATTCTAAGTTGTTTGAAAATTAGTTTTAAGCATGCAAATTACCTCCCTGAGTTCGATCTTGGGACTTGTCCAAGTAAAATAAACAGTCGACAACATTGAAGATTAATTTTCATGTTAATTTTTGGCGTTCTCATTTTTATCACATTAATTGACATTAATTAAAAGTAGTAGAGATCACATTGTCACCCACCTCATTTGAAAGGGTCCATATATATAATATAACACACACACATACACACACACCCCTACCCCACACCCCCGCCCCCACCCCCACCCCCCACATTCATACATACACACATAATGTGTGTGTAGCTCCCTTCCGATGAGCTGCACCTTTCCTTTCCTTAAGGAAAGCCATCAATATAGGCCTTGGGATCGAGATCCACTGGCTATGATCAAAACCACCAAAATTTTGAAAGGTTGGCATTGCTAATAACTACATTCCTAAATAGAAGGAAATCGATTCACATTTTCAAATTTAAAAGAATCATATATAAAAATCAAATCATTGATTTGAAAGACTGAATAATTGCAATCGAACTGTAGGAAAAGCAAAGAAGTAAATAAAATGGGAAATTATTTAGAAGTTATAATTGAAACCTTTAAGATGTAAAAATAAGAGAACTGTTTACAAAAGAAACTACAGACATACAAAGATACTTTTGTATTGCGTTTCAATAATATGACGGTGTACATGATTCATGCAACTTGATTCAAGGATATGAAGTGTATTTTACAAAGTGTACTTGTATGTTACAAATAAGGTTCAAATAATAATAAAATTTTGGCTTTAATCAACACAAGTGTTGAAAATTTTATAAATTAGAAATTTCATATATGAAACAGAAGGCCACGATTGCTAATTATCGTTCACACTATACAATCTTGAATTATGTTTAGAAATATTTTCCAAAATCGGAATAGGGCAGACTTTATTATAATCTTGAATGAGGTTTAGAAATATATTTCTAAACGGTTTTTGTTGACATTCTTCATATGACACGGCTTTATTATAGCTAATAATGTTAATAACACATCTTCTTGTTATACAAATAAGCTTGTCAAATTTACAAAATTTAATACTAAATGTGAATTTGTACTATAATGAAAATCGATATTTAGATATTTCTTTTATAAAATAGTGGCAAAAATATGGAATTATTAGATCCATCTTACAAAAGTAGTAGTAATTTTGAATAGACGAGCTGGTGACACCATTCACAGAAAAGGAAATTAGCTGTTGTATAGGGACTGATATTATGGATGTTCTAGAGGAATTCAGAGAAGGGAAGATGGGATTTGAGAAGGTTAGCACGGCTTTGTTGTTCATGCTTCCGAAGAAAAACCACCCGGCCCAAGTGGATGACTTCAGACCGATCACACTATCAAATGGGATTTACCTTATTGTAGCAAAGGTCTTGGCTACCAGGCTCGAGATTGTCATGGATGCTATTGTGATGGAAAATCAATCTGCATTCATTTCGGGAAGGCAAATGGCCGACATGATAGTGTTGGCATCGGAGATCTGTCTATAGTGGAGAAGAAAGGGGGGCGAAGGGAGTGCTGTGGAAGATTGATTTTGCTAAGGCTTATGATTGTGTGGACTAGAAGTTCGTGTGGTAGTCACTGAGGAGAAGAGGTCTACCGGAAATTTAGATCGCATGGATGAAGCGGTGTATCACTACCTCATCCCTCTCGGTGTTAGTGAATGGTAGATTGGAGGGGGGTTACATCCAGTCGCAGAGAGGTGTGAGGCAAGGTTGTCCTCTGACACCCTTGCTTTTTGTGATGGTAGCAGATGCATTGGCGGTAATGTTCATGCGGGCAGTTGATGGTGGGTGGTGCAAAGGTTTTCAGCTGGATGATATATCTGTGTCGTTGTTGCAGTATGCAGATAACACAATGCTTTTTTTAGATGGGACAAAGGAGATGATGGGTAGATCGGCCCAGCTACTGGCTATTTTTAGCAGTCTATCAGGGCTGGAGATAAACTTACAAAAGTCTGTGGTCATCACCTTCAGTTTACAAAATGAAGAAAGGATCGGGATACAAGAGTTGCTTGGTTGTCCATTAGGAGAACTACTGATTACGTACTTGGGGCTTCTGTTGGTAGCAAGTAAACTAAAGGTTGCTGATTGGGATCCAGTGATACAGAAGGTAGAAAGTAAATTGGTAGAGTGGAAGGCGATATCCTTATCTAGAGGTGGGAAGCTGGTTATGTTAGAGCATGTCTTATATTCTATCTTAATATTCTTTTTTTCGACTAGGTTGATGCCAGTGGGGGTAAGAAAGAAAATAGAAAACCTGATGAGAAGATTCTTTTGGTCAGAAGGGAAGCAACATAAATCAGGCATGTATCTGGTGGCTTAGGACGAGATCACACGACCTAAGGAGCAGGACGGGTTGGGTGTATGAGATTTGGAAAGTATGAATAAAGCTTTGGTGACTAAATGGGTGTTGCGTGTTTGGGGTCCAAATGAAGACTTGGCTACGAGAATGCTGGGGAAGGTATATGGGGTGAACGGAGCCCTTGCAGCAGACGTGATCCATTTTGAGTCACTACTCTGGCAGGGAATGCAGGAAGTGCTTAGGATTATTTCACATAGACTATCGCCACAAGTAGGACACGGGAGGGAATTTAGATTTTGGAGGGAGGATTGGACATGGGAAGGGGCTCTCGAGAAGCGATTCCCAAGGTTCTTTGCAGTGGCTGTGTCGAAGGAAGCAACCTTAAGGGAGTTAGCACATAGTGGTGAGTGGAGGATATCTTTTGCAGCGGTCCTTTCTGATAGAAGAAGGGAGGAGTTGATTAGACTCTTGGATGCGACACACTTGTCAGATGACTTCTCTACGAACAGGGATCATTATGTTTGGACATGCACTAGATCTCTGTCAAGCAACTATATGACAAGTTGAGAAGTAGTGGAGCATGGACAACTGATCTTGATGTTGACAAGGATATGAAGATCATTTGGACATGCAGGATACCAAGCAAGATCAAAGTTTTCTTATGGTGCCTGAGGAAAAATAAATTGTGTGACAAGGTGAGGAGGGCAAAAATCTTGGGGACTCAGGAGGTGAGATGTGATAGACGTGGGGAACAGATGGAGAATGCAGAACATCTCTTTTTCATGTGTCAGACTTCAACGAAGGTCTGGAGGGAGATAGTTATTCCTTGGTTAGACGTGAACGGATCTATGAAGTTTTGGGAGGTAATAAGGAAGGTGGGAGGAAGCTCCGCGGATGATGTTTCAAAACTTTTTGCGGCACTTTGGACGATCCGGCTAGCAAGAAACGAGCTCATTTTCAAGAATAAGAATTTTTATTCAGGAAATGTTGTTTCACATTGTAGGGTTCTATTGAGTTTCTGGGAGTCTGGATAACTTATGATGTACTCTTAATCTTTATTGACTTAATATAAATTTGCGGTGACTCTCACACTGGGATATCACCCTCTTTATCATTAAAAAAATTGAATAGTAATAAATGTATTAAAAGCTTTTATCTATAAAAAGTAGATGGAACATAATTTTAGTATCGAAGGACCCAAAGAAATATTCAGACGACAACTTTATAAAGGAAAAATAATTGCAAATTCAACTTATATCTTACAAAAACTACACAAAATAATGAACTCTGTTGTCTAATTTTACAAAATGATGATAAAAAATGTATTCATATGTGCAAAACTGAAGATATACAATCACCTATTTTACAAAAATATCAAATATATTAATATTGGAGATAATTACTTTCTTTAAAAGCAATCTGGGTAATAAGAATAAAGTAATGATATAAATGTTTGAGAACAAATTAAAATTAAAATTTTTACAAAACACTTATAGAGAAAGAAATATATCAAATGATTTTACAAAAAGAATGTTACAATTTGCATCAATATGTTAAAAAATGCATGTTGGTCAATCAAGTATTTTATAAATGAAAGATAAAGAAATAATATTACCGAATAAAATTTACAAAAAATATATTTCCTTGATAAATAGATCATAATTTGGGGTTGAGAAGGTAGGTCCATCCTGGTTTTGTATTATCTTTGTTTGATTATAACTTTAGCTTAAAATGATTTAAAATGTATGATCTTAAACAAATATTTTTCTTTCAAACTACATTAAAAAAATAAGCTACGCAATTATAGAAAAATCTGAAATAAAAAACATTAGAACTCAAAAAATGCATTACTATGTTCTAAAATGAACCCATTCACAAAAAATAAAAATGATAAACCAAAAAAATATCGTGAAGTTGAAGAAATAATACTATAGAGCTTCATTGAAGATTAATAGATAACTTTGTTGAATGTCGTACTCTTAGAAATCATGGTTATTTGGATGAATCATACAAAGAATGGTTTTTTTTATAATAATAAACACCATTGTATAGTAAACATGTGATATAGTACTTCAAATCATTTTTCAAATAGATATTAAAAGATGGTGATAAAAATCATACTAGATCTGGAAAAACGATCTGAATACCTTGACTGAGATAGTGGAGCCACATTCGAAATTTGGGATGCTAAACAAGTACGTTGATTGTATAGTAATATTTTTAAATAATAATCGAACCTATTAAATGTTAACGTAACAACTAAATAAGTGTCAAATCATATTAAAATAGACGGACTATGCTATTAATAGAAACTAACCTCAGCGATCTCTGCCTTCTCAGTGACGACAAAAGGGGAGACTGAAGGTTTAACTTCGAGTTTCATGCCACGTTAACAATTATAAACCCAGTTGGGTTACTCTTCTAGGACGATGACGGTAATTGCAATCAATAACGATGGGAGATAGTCTCCACAAGATACTCACGTAGGATATACTCTCTAAAAGGTACTAATTTATACTTCATTTATTAGTTCATATCAAACATGAAATTAATATATGGTATTAGGTGTAATCTACTGAAAGTGATTTTATATAATACCAATAAATGTGAATGTTCGAGTAAATTATCAACATAATGTTTGGGTTCCATCTTCATTCTTTGGAAAAGAAAGATGAAATTAGGGTATAAAGATCTGATGGTTGTATTATTGTTGAATGATGTCTATCAGAGCTAATAAGTCATATATTATCGTATACTGAAGCTAATGAATATTGTCGTTCATAATTGTTCAGATTAAAACCTGACATAGATCTTATTGCATCAAAGCATACCGCATATATTGTGTATCTTTAACCTTAAAACATTATACTACTTTCATAAATGAACATAAAAAGCCTACCTCTAATTAATAAATGTCGAGATTCATTTTTTTTTAAAATTTAAGAAAATATTCACTGAATTGAACAATTATTGATTAAAATACATCATTTTTTATGTGACACAAGGAAGAAGACATGAGCAGCAAAGATTCAGACTTTCCTGATATTATGTGAAAAGATAAAAGGCATGAAGATATTTCTGAAATTCATATGCTGATGAGGAAAGGGGTCTGGTTTATACATTTGGTAACTCAATGTCTGTTGTAAGGAAAGGTACATTGATTAAACTAGAAAGTTGATTTACTCAATACCGTTTCTAAAAAAAATCTTTTAATTAATTCCAAATTGAAGTAAAGGTTAGAGGAGATAAAAAGATGTCTAGACAATGATTGAAGTTGCAGATGAATTCATGACTGAAAATTATGGAGGTATGATCTTCGTCTCATTTTTCTTTTTAATATTGTATGGATTTTATAAACATGAATTAAAGTAAGCTTTTGAAATTTTAAAAGGTAAAGGATACATCCAACATAGATGCTTTATATAATATTTTGTACAATTCATTGATGCCCATCTACCAACACTAAAACAATAGGTATTGATTAACAAGACATCATTTTCCAAGTTAATCAACATTGGAAAGGTTGATATACCGAGGAAAAATCTGTAGTGGATTGCGAACAATATTATGGTGGGCGGGATTTCCGAATTGGAAACATGGTTTTGAGCTTCGGTTATGAAGACATATGAGCAATTTTGGGGATACCAAGCATGGGATTTGTGGTATCAGTAAGAGGGTATCATATCTAATGGAAGAGCTTCATTTCAAAAGAAATGTTTGAAGCTGGGATGGTTTTCAATATAAAAAAATGATCAGTGTGTTGGCGTATTTCTATGATAGGGACGATGATGATTCACTAGCTGTGTACGTGACATGCCTGATTTTATTCATGTTTTCCACATTCTTGTTCCCTGATTATGGGTACTCTTTTTCTATGGATTTATTACATTATGTGGAGTCTTCATAGGATACAAGATATTTTAATTGTCAAACGTTGTTGCAAGAATGTTATTGTTTAAGTCTTGAATAGAGTTCATCAAAAGAGATAAGGATCGGCAAGAGTAATGCTTGGCTATCTTACGAGATGTGTTGCTTGCCCATATGTAAACAATCGATTTGTTAGCTATGATTGAATATAAATCATACTAATTAATGCTAAATTTTATTTTAAATTAAATTTAGATGTTGGAATATTGTTGCAAGGATCGTGTAGTAAGTAGAGTTTTGCATCCAAGGATAAGAAAATCGGCAAGACGATAAAGGGATTGTCGAGACATCTTGTATCCCTCATAAATGAACATGTATATAATATATATGATGCAAACAATTATATATATATATTGCAATTTATCATGTAAAATTATTCTAAAGAATTTTTAGTTTGTACATCTTATCATATAAATGTAATACGAAACCAACATTTTTAAAGTATGTTGGTAATTGTAGTATGTATATTATCTAAGTATCATGTAATTTATACTTTTATTGATTTTGGGAAAGTAGGCAGAAAAGTTGCGAATCTAAGACACACTACTGACATATGTAAACAAGATAGAATAGAATCATTCTAAAATCAATGGATTTAATATATATATATATATATATATATATATATTGAAATAGTTACCTCATAAAAATAGGATTCTGATACAAAACTTGGAAATTTTTAAATTTACATTGTGTAATATGACTATAAAAAAGAAGAACATGCATAAAGTTGGTTAGATATGACATATGCTTTGAAAAATGAATACTGAAATAACTTGTGATGCAATTATTTACAATACTTAGATTTCAAACTTGAACGATATTTGACGATAGAAAAACACTATAGGAATACATCAAGGTCCTCAAGTTTTAATTTTTTTAGTATAAATATTGAAACTCTATACAACTTGGATTAACAATTCAATTGATGACATGTAGGAGGACTACAATCACTGAAAAATGATATATTTGAAATTAGGGCCGACGAATATATCTTTCTGCATGAAAGGTTCATACTCAATGGATTCTCAGTTAGAAGTCCATAAGTAAACATCCACGGACGCATTACAGTACTCGAAGATGGACCTGCAAGGAGAGGGAGATTCAAGAAGGGCTCATTTCAAGTTTTTAAAACTGAAAATGCAAACATAAGGAGTCGTATGGATAAAGGAAAAGAAAAGCAGTGCATGTGTGATAACTGGGATCTTGCGAGGGTCTAAAGTTGTCTACACAAGACGAGAACTACAATGTCGCAGAAGTGACCGCTCATGAAATCCCAATCAATGAATAATTAACCCACAAATAAATCAAGCAATGAAATAAAAGCGTGGAGTTAAAATTTATTATAACTCTATAACAAAAGTGTGTATAGGTGTAAGTATGTGTAGAGGTCGAACACAAGAAGCAGAATGGATAGATCGGGCAGATAAGTCCAAAGATGATTATGGTCTCCTTGTCTATTTTTTTATTATTTTATGGGTTTTTCATTTACATTTTTATTATATTTTTATTTTTATATTTTTCTATTTTTCTATTTTTAAATTGATTTTAATATTTTAATATTAATTTTTTTTATATTTTTTGAATTTTTAATTTCATTTTATTTTCAATACATAATATAGGATATTTAATACTATATATATAATATAGGCTAATGTAATTATAAATACTAACTAAAAAAATAGAAGTTGCAAAATTACATATTTTTGGGTTTTAAATAATTTTATACTATTTTATTAATTTTTTAGGATTTTTACTAATTTTTATGGATTTTTAAGGTCAAAAATATCCCAAATTAGAGATGTTAATAATATATCGAAATTGAAATGAAGATTAAAAATAGTAAAATAAATCTAAAATTTTTCAAATCAATTTAGAAGATAGATAATAATATAAATAAACTTCAGAGACAGAAAAATATATTTTAGGGATTATTAGGAATTTTTAATCTTTTTATAATTGATTTTGGAGCTTTTAAATTTTTTTGAGTTTTCTTTTTCTATTTTTAGGATTTTTGGTTTATGCAATTAGAAAAATAAATAAGCAAATGTAAAATATATTTTTTGGATTTTTTCAAAATGATTTTTATATTTTTTGGTATTTTAAACTATAAACCGAAACTTTCTGTGCTCTTTTTTTTATTTTTAATAAATACTAAAAAGTCCTAAATAACAATTCTAAAAATGTGGCATGAAGCAACATGAGCTTAACCCTATTTTTTTGGTGATTTGTTGAGCACGGATGATATATTTAATGATTACAGCAAACACACGAAAATCACTGAACCGGCATGGGCATATGTGTAATTACAATAAAGATCAGGGATGTAAATGCAAAATGTCCAAAATTATGTAATTGCAATTTAAAGTTCTTGGACTGAAACAAAATAAGAATAAAGGCAAGGACCTGGCCGTAAAATAGCCAAGCTCATGTGCACATCTAACTCTGAATCTAGCTCCTTTGATTGTTCCTTAGAGGTAGGAACTGACAGATCTAAGGAGATCTTTAAGTCATCAAATGAATAGATAGATGATCAGTCTCTCAATAAGACGGGCAACATCTCACAAACTGCATCATGCACACTATCCTCTCTAGATGAGAGGGTCTCGCTCGGTCCTGTCGGGTTCTGTTTCCATACCCCAACTGTGCTAAACATCTGCAATCTGCTTCAAGAGGATGAAGAGAAATCTGTACTTGATTCTGAGTCTGGTCACTGCCATTTCATCTGCTTCATTTTGAGTTCCACTTCTCCACCTGGAGAACGAAACTTCACCATCACCGTCTAATAATCAAATAAAGCTCTAGCAGTCCTAAGGAAAGGCCACCCAAGGATGATCTGTGATTCTCTCCAGTGACTGGGTATATCCATCTCAAGGACAATGAAGTCCACTCTATAATCTTGTCCCTCAATTGAGATGATAACATCCTTAACCTCTCCCTTTGCCTTCTTCATATATTTATCAGCGAACTAACCAATGCTCTAGATTTTCAAAGTGGACCCAACTCCAGTTTCTCGCATAAGGTAAAAGGAAGTAAGTTGATCGAAGAACTGTTATCTAGGAGAGTACGTGCAAATTCTATGCCATCAATATGACTCACCACATAATGCACGCCTAGATATCTCTTCTTTCTTGGTAGTTGTTAGTTCCTGAGACGATATGCAGTGGCAACCGACAACACATGTGTCTTGCCATAACTATTTGGTTTCTTCTGGTTAACCCTTCTTGGTGTACAATGTATCTTCAAGTATTTCTGGATAGTGGGATGACTCATCACATACTCATCAAGTGGCACTTTCACCATAATGTTGTCTTTACAAACCGTGCCATTTCAGGATCATATTTCTGTATCTTTTTTATATTATGCTTTCCTGCTGTGAGAGTACATGGTAAAAGGATTGAACTTGCAAATGAATGAGAAGAATCTGAATCATAAAAAGAAACATGCTTTTTATTTTGAAAATAGAGTTCACAACTGAATCTTGTACAAACAATTTGGAATCAGAAATACATGTATCTACTGAAGGTTGGTGAATATTTGCTAAAGGTACATTCTACTCAATTGAAGGCGCAAGGTCCTCCATAGACTTTGAATCTTCTCCGTGCTGCAGTGAAGCTCTCCTATTCCTCCTCTTCTATCTCGCTGGTGCCTTTGCCTCACGATGAAGATGTTGTTGGTGATACCTGGCCTCGTCATCCTCTGAAGATCCTCAGTGTGAGCTTCAGAAGTCCTCTCTATCTCCCTTGCCCAATTAGGCACGACCACAGTCCTTCCACTCCTGAGTGACATGTGATTAATACAACAAAAGGAAGGATCTCATGCTCAGATCTATGAGAATATGAGTAATATACCTGATCATGTATCTGCTGCCATTGAAACTTGTTCAGGCTATTAGGGTTAGCCTGAACCTGGGTGGGAATGGATGTAGATGAGCAATCTGCTCATCGTGCAAATGGTATGGGATAAGCGATTGAGGTAAACCCTCAAATCTTGTATCTTGTTCCTGTAGAAATGTAACTAGACAAGAATTTACCTTTGAAAATCTATGGGATCGGATGATGATAACTGTTACTGTGAAGAATGGAAAGACGAATGTGAAGACTGGCCTTGATGGCCATGGTACCGCTGCTACTGCTGGAAATGATGCTACATAGGCGGGCCTTGCTAGCCCTAGTGGTACGTCTGCTGGCGGACGTGCGATTGTCGTTGTTGCCTCAATGCCAGGGAGGAATAAGCTCCAATGCTTTGTAGTGTTGGAAGATGTGTAGGAGTAAATGATGTGTTGTAGAAATTTGAAGGATGATGGTAAGGGAAATGATCCCATGAACTCCCCTTCAGGGCAGGGTCATGTGTTTACCACACACCATTTACCTCCCACACATGGGAAGGCTCTTCAGATGGTGGTTGCTGCTGACAAGAATGGGTAAGAATTTGGTCTTCTACCCACGATTGATGTGACCCTGAAATCTTTTGCTCCTGAATGTTGTGAACACAATACACGCGAGCAGCAGATGCACTCATGGCATGTATCTTGATCTTGGATACCTTCTCAGAAAGCTTTGCCATCTGATTAGGCAGTTTGGATAAGTTGATGTCCAACTCATCCATTTTCCTATCGATTCTCTCCACAACTATTAATTGTCTGCAATGATTCCCATGTTAGAAGGATCAACTATAGCCTTCACTCCTCTAGGTAAGACTGGTATGAAGGTCTCTATCTGAGCTCCACTAGCGGTCTGTGCTTGGCTCATCTTGGCCATCCTCTCGAACACCCTCCTGATAGTGTCTGCACCATGTGAAGTATAGCTCCCTCCACAAGCAGCACTAACGAAACCCTGCACCTCAGGGTTAAGACCGCAAAACACTAACTGAACCAAGATGGATAGATCTAGATCATTCCAAGGACACTTGTGCAAGAGATAGTTGAATCTCTCCTATGTATCACAGAACATTTAATTAGGAAGTTGGGAGAAACTCGTGATGCATGAGCACATGAAGTTAGTTCTACTCAAAGGGTAGAACTTCTTCAAGAAGAGATCCTTTAATTGAACATAGGTAGTTACAATTACCACCAAGTTCTTAATCCAATAATCCACCTTATCTTTCAAGGCAAAAGAAAGGGCTTTAAGCCTAATGTAGTCTTGGCTAACCCTAGGATGCCCAAGGTTAGAGCAGACCAACTCAAAGTCCCTAAGGTATGCATATGGTTTCTTGTGGGCACTACCGTGGAAGTAAGGCAACAAACTCAAAAACCACGGCTTCAACTCGTAATTAATTTATGGTTCAACTAAACTCAACCAATCGGTCATTTAGTATTGCCTAGGGTTATAAGCCATCTTCGTTGGTGCATCTATTCCCAGATTCAACTGGCCAATCTGTGCTCTCATTAATGTTGCATTCTGCCCAGAAATTGCTATCCAAGTCAGTACCATTTGCATTAGATCTTCTCATTCTTCCTTCTCTTCATTTTGTTTCTTGGGCGGCATCATGAATGAATCTTCTAAAGCTTCATCAAAAAGAGGATTGGAGTGAGATCTTGATGAAAATAATGAAATTGAATCAATATCACCAAGGGAATGGTCTTACCCAATGAGAAGAGAAGAAAGAAAGGGATTGGTTGGGATGTAACTGCTCCCTAGGAATGAATCTTATACACTGGATAGAAACAAGGGTTATTTCAGATCCGAGAAGGTCCAGGAGAAAGAGGTGATTGGACCTTGGAAGTTATTATATTTGGAAGGTCCAACGGGAGGTTTGCAAAGTCCGAATAAAAATCTGACCAATTATCCATCTTTAATCTCAAGGAGGTTACGAAATATGAGCACGCTCGATTCAAGAAAGTACCTAGTACTACGTTGCATGTAAATTTGTGGAATCAACTCACATAATACAATGCAAACAAACCCTTTGAATAGATTCATCAAATAAACCATGCAAAAGTCGTAAGAGTTCAGCTTATATTTATCTTGGTAATTTTAATTGGTGATTCAAATAATCTTGTTCAACCACACATGGAGTATCCTACTACACCTAGTTGAAGTCCTATTAGCCCTCAATTAATGGAGTTATCTTCCTGGGTTTCCAGGCTGAGTATCACACCCCAAAAGGAAACTTATAGGTGCAGACAACCAAAATGTATTTCTAAGGTCGGAGGAAATCACTTGCAGCTTCCAAAATCTGTACGAGTCAGACCTGGAGACTTCAGGTCCATTTGGTTACCGGGTTACCCCAAGGTAACCTGATTTATTTCCCTGTATTTCTGGGTTGGAATTCCATCACAAATCAATGTGGCATCACATCAGATTCCTTATTCCAACCCTCTCCAACCCTCATAACCATCCAAATAGCTACTATTCACAGGAGGTTGCCCAACCCATGCCATCCCAACAATCAAACATACCCTTTGGGTGGAAGTTCCATGTTTCGGGCTCTAACCATAGGGATCCATACTCACCCACTCTGTATGTGGTAAATACCTGCATACAATGAGGGTTTTCCTACTTGTAATACAAGGTTAATTTTGATCCAAATTATTTAGGTCAACTTGCATCAATTCAATCCCAATTTTATTATGTTGGTTATTACTTGAAATTAGGTGACCACAAACCCTCACCTAACATACATCCATTTTTCCTTTATTGCTAGGTTCGCAAAAATCGAGGGAGAAGATAGAAAATGGAATGTAGTCAAAAAACAATGATGAAAGCAGTCGTTTAGGAATATTTACAATGATTCTCAACACTCTCTATGTGAATGCAAGATTGAAATTATAATTTCTACACTATATGCAATTCGAAGAAATCCACACCTAAACATGAGTTATATTAGCGATGAAGAATTCAATTAAGTTTGACTATATAGAATGTAATTTAAGTGCGTCTCAATGAATCTTCTAAGATTTTTACAATTGTGAATCTTATGTGATCATGTCGTGTGCTCTAAGTTATGAAATAGATCAATAAAAATGGACCTAAGATATGTCTATTTGGAGCATAGTGCCTTGACCTAGTTTGCCACTCAAGTCGAGAATCACTCTCGACACAACCACACAATTAATCAAAAAATATATAAGAGTCTTTTTTTACATTTACAAGAACTCGATCAAGATTTGGAAAAAATGGTTAATTTACAAGACAAATTTAAAATAAATGCTACACAATAATGTACAACATAAAAATGATGCTATTTAATTTAACTAAAAATCTTCTGAGGAAAATTGCACTGTGATCTCTTCAGCCGAAACTCCAAACTCTTTGCCTTCATGGTCCTCCGGGCATTGTTGGCTCCACGATCCCTACCACAAAACAATATGAGTGTCAAAAATAATCTCAGAATAATTTAGCAAATCAAAATAACTTCAAATAACAAAAAATAAAATCAAGATAAAAATAATACATCAACATACAACAAGAACTTAACTAAGAAGCTCTAGAAATCATAAACATAAATAATCAACACTAAATATAACAAATAATGTGTCGTGTCCCTGGAAACAATGCCATATGATGAATCGCCAATTGGAAATAATAATATGCTCTCGTTGTAGCACGTGCCAGTCGACAATCAACAGAACTGAGAGAAGATCTCCATGAAGAGTTCTTGGCTTTAATTTTTCCTGAGAATGTCCAGGGTCGAACACATGAACACAAGAAATTATTTAATCAAGTTTAGATGTTAATTATTTATTCATTGATTTATAGGTCCTAAGTCAACCACAATGCAAACATATACAAAGAGAATGCAATTTTTCAACACATTTTTTGTGTAGTAACTTAATATGACAAATAATAATATAATAAACAGACAAGGAAATGTAACACAAAATTATTCTTCTGATTAAATAAACTAACTACTTGTGAGTTTAATCAGTTAATTAGTAAGAAATTAGTGCTAAGTAGAGTAAATTCATCCTAAGCGCAATTTCCTTTTAAATCTATATTAATGATGAATAGACAAAATTAATACTCTAAAATTAAATGTGTGAAATATAGATCAAAACCATGATTTAAATGCATTAAATTGAAGAGTATAAATAAGCTTTCCAACGACACCAATTTCATTCAATTTGGATCAGTGGTTCGCAAGATATTAAAGGAATAATACATGGATACAACTACAATAAAAACTCATTTATTTAATTAAAAAAGGTCTTAATTGGATTGAATAGCAAATAAAACTGTACAGACATGTACGCAATTTAACCAAGGCAAGGACTTATCTATAAATTAAGAATATCATAAGGGCTCGTCTATAATTTGTCCACCTCATATGTGCAAGATCACATGACATCTAGGTTTGGAGGGTGGATTAGGGTTGGGCCATGTCGAACCTAGAGGTTACTTCATCAGGGCGTGTAGAGGCTTGGATAGCCCGAGCCTACGGTCTGCAGCGTTGCTTCAGACGGAAGGCATGGTGGATGATGGACCGTAGGATCTCAACTGTGGAGGCTCAATCGAACCGATACTGTTATTCGTGTTCTTCCCTCTCCTCCTCTTGTGGTGGTGTTCTAGCAGAGCTCCGATGAAGTGCTTCTGTCAACACTATGCTCCTTTGATAAATTTGAAGATCAGTATGCCTTCCTGATGGTGTGGCAAGGTTGATCCTGAACAAGGAAGAAGAAACACTCGCTAGAGCGCTATATTGATGAAGATAGTCTGGAGAAGAAAGTTAGGATCAGAGCACAATCAAGTTTTTTGATGAACGAAGGGACCTTCACCAACAGAGTTAGTAAACCAAGAGCCAAATCCAAAGGGGACTTTCTAGGAGTAGAGCACGACAGAATGGGGCTCGAGTGGTTATGATAAAGAGAGCCCTGGTTGATTCTCTTCTCTTGCAGAGAAGGGAAATTATTGAGGTAGGCACAATTACAGAGCTGCGATGATGAATCACAAAGAAATATGTGTGTCAGTGGTATGCTCAGCAAAGATGTGGATGGATTTAGATCAGTGACAAACTTATAGATAGGTTGTGCATGAAAATACTGAAATTATGCAAAGAACAAATCGAAGCTTACATGTATATGAAGGGGATGACGGAGGAGGACTAAGGAACGTGGAACATGACTAGGAAGTGGAGCTCTTGCTCCAGGTCTTCATGTCTTCTCCTGGGCTAGAAGAGAAGAGCTCGAGTATCAAGAAATGGTGATGCTGCAACATGAGGAATGTCTTATGGATCTTGCCTAACCTATAACTCCATTATATCTTAATGCTACAGTCAATCCCTGCCACAGAGGAGTAGGATGTGCTAGGATGAAGGTCGCAAGAATGGTGGATCCATTGGGGAAGCAGGGGTTTTGAGGAGAGGAAGCTATTGGTTCCAGGAGGTTGGGGTGCTGGTTTTAACTGGAGATAGATTGAGCACGTGAGAATGAGGAGATCCATGGAGGTTAGGCGAAGGTAGTTGAAGAGTGGGGAAGGGAATGGTGATGGAAGTTGGAAGGGTAGTTGTTGGAGGTGTATGGTAAAAAGGGAAGAAATCAGACGGGTGCGAAGAGACACAACCCTTGGGATAAAGTTTTGGAGGTTGAAGGCAATGAAATAACTACCAATCAAGATTGGACATTCCATGATTGGGCACGTGCTTACGGTCCTGATGCTCCGATCAGATGTATCAAACGACCAAAGTGAAAGCGCCAAGGAGTGGCTGGGGTTAATCTTGATCAAACCCATTTGACGACCAATAAGAGATGAAGGTGGAGAAGAAAGAGACGGGTTAGGTGGGCAGCCCAGAGGGCGCCACAAGACCTAATCAGAATAAAAAAAGTTAGGAACAACATTGTAAAATCGAAAATAAATAATTAGAGTCAGAATTAGAGAAAGTGATGAACATGAAAGTTTTTAGTACATCTTCAAAAAGAAAAAAAATCATATAACCATAATAGATATTTTCAAGTAATTTCAGGTATTAAATTTATTATTTTTAATTTCTTTTCTTATTTTTTAGATTTTTATTTTATAAATTAAGTTGAATTAATTATATACAATATTATTCTAATGTTTATTAAATTTGTAATGAATAATGAACACACAAACTAATAGCAAAGTAATATGTATATTAATACACAATAATAATATGTATTTATTCACACCACAATATTAATTAAAAAATGTTATTTCTTAGTTATTTTTATTGGTTTTTAAAGCTAGAGAGATAAAAAATATGAATAATGTAGATGAATCTGGGATTCATTAAGGTCTCCGAGATCTGGATTTGAGATACGATCTCAATATCCAGGTCACTATACATTTAATGTAAATCACCATGTCCTTATCTCCAAGTATCCATGAAGAAAGCACATTATTCTTGAAAAAGTTCAAGAATAATTCCATTATTGATAATGTATCTGAGCATTGAGAAATTGATGATTAAATGTTATTTAATTTTTATGAATAATATGAATATAATTCATATTATTTAGACACATGAGAATAGTCATCCAAGATAATTAAATACGATTTAATTATCAATAATATGATTAATATGGATATCACTATCCATAAAATTCATAAATATTATAAATAAGATTTAATCGCAAATAGTATTTATGAATTAAATGTTCATGTAAATTGGTTTTACAATGAATAATTAATTGTAAATTCAATTTAATTTTATATTAGATGTATTAATGTGATTCATAACTGTTGATGGCATGATTGAAATTATCATAAAATAATTTGGAATTATTTGGATGAATAATTTTGCAACAAAAGTTGTTGCACATGTCGAATATTTGGAGAGATATGAGATCTCTCAGTTAAGGAAGATGAAAGCCACATTTCCCTTGAAGAGGGTGGATGTCCATGGAGTCCTACTCCATGTATGACCTTCCACTCTATTAAGGGAAGGGAAGCTTGTCCTCTTTCCTTTATTTCTATGTGAGATTGATTTGAATTAAATTGAACGTGTTAAAATTATTTGCAACAAATTTAATTTATTTTAAGTTGATTTTGGTAGTTGCAAATTTATGCAACAAAGTCCTGGCCATTGATTGAAAGCACAAAATAACCTAGACCCTTGATTATGAGTGCACATGGATTGAGATCCTTGGACATCTGATTTAGTATAAAAGGAGGGGTAGCCCTAGACTTTTATACTTACAACAATTGAAGATAAACAACTCTCTCTCTCCATATTCTCACACACGTCCTCCCTCTCTTTCTCAACATTGTGGCCGTTCACATTATTGACCTAGAGAGACTCACAGTCGTCGCGATGTCTTTGTGCTACCGGATCGATGGCTCATTGATCTCCTCCATCTTTGGTGCTTCTTTCTCATGAAAAGGCATCATATTTCATGGGACAAAATATCTAGATTCCTCGCTTAGATCATCAACTTCAATTACGAGAAGCACACATCTGTCTGTAAGTGTGACCTTCGTCGGATCGGACTTGAGACATGAGCTCTCTTACTTTAGAGATAAGGGATCGCAAACACCTCTTTTACTTCAACAGGTATTGCTATAACTCTATTGTGATCTTGATGAAATGATTTGAGAAGTGTCCTCGAATCATGTGGGTTTCATCTATTTAAAAATTTTAATTTATGTTGCCTGATGCAACTAGTTCTATTTTGTATGTGATGAGATATACACGCTTCCATGATTCTCTAAGGCCTATATCCTCGCCTTCAAGTTATACCCGAACCCTTGTCAAAGGTCTTGGATATGATCCAAATCCTAAGGGAACAAGATTTTGCATATCGGTTGCGCAGGGACTCGTGGTTTGTGCATATGGCGCGCGTTACAAATTGTTTTTCACTAAAATGAAAAGCTCCAATTTATGCATAGTTTGAACGATTTTTTGGATAATAAAATATATTTAGAATATCTAATGTTCCCAAAATAGTATCCAATTGTTGGCACTAAAAGTAAATGAATTAAAATTCAAAAAGTTGTTGCAGTAATATTGTTTTTGCATGTATTCACAGAATGTAAGAAATTAAATTTTTTTCTTATTATTTAGCTATTACGAAATGTTAAATAAACACCTTAGTTTATTAGAGAATTAAATTATAAAACTGCTCGAATTTATCTTGTGTGATTCCGACTCCATTTGCCCTAGATATTCCATATTTAGCGGAGATGGGTCGGATGATGATTAGATCATCCAGATCTCTTTCTTAATGTATTTATATGTAAATGAAAATAAAGGAAATTGTGAATTTTCCCTCATTAATTTTATGCTTGATTTTTATTAAAATATTTTGTTAAACATCAATGACCAATGAAACATAGTTACATGACAAAACCCTGGTTTATCCTACAATAGTTGTAGGACAACTTTTACATGCAATACCAAGAACATGTTTGCTTGATATGCTTAGAAATTTAGGATCTAAAAATATTTTAAGATGCATAATATTTCTAGGTGATTACTATATATTTATCATGCTAATCACTAAGAGCATGCGATCGATAAAACTTCTTAGTACAATTTGCATCAATTATGTTGTCTTGAATTGATTCGGTGATGGTGTCTAGACCATGGATATGATAATGGGTTACTTAATTGGTACCATGTACCACAGTGGAAATGCTCCATGTTAGCATAATCTATTCGACCTAGTGATCCATTTCAAATATGGGTAGCATGCATGAGAAGTCTCTACGTACTTTAATCAACTAATTGGAAATAATATAATTGTTAACATGTGAGGGAAAATTATACTATATAGAAATATTAGTCAAACCCTAATTGTTTATAGGTTGAATTGGATTGTTGATTTTTTAATATGATTAAATTATTTGATCCAATTAAAATAAACACTCCATTATGAATGGATATGTAATTCCTTGGAAGAATTAGTCATATTGAATGTGATTCGTAATGATTAATTAAAATTTGAATGGAATATGTAGGATTATATAAATGACATCATTGATCTCCCATCAAGGCGAAGGGTTTCGTCGCCATGAATTGTATGCTGGAGATGCCTATCTGAAATGATAGCTCCTGCATACAAACGCACATGGATCGATCTCTTTGCTTCTTGAAAGAGTAAGGACGTATGCATAGTGACCCTAATATTGATTCTTCGTATAATTGAGGCTGTATTGGATTGCGCATAACGAGTTCTATTCTTGTTGATAATTGATTCAATTAACAATGGGTCAACATCACCTTAGGGGTGGTGGGTTTGAGTGTTAAAGGCCGAATTGGAAAATGCAAGTTGTACTTGTAAGGCATAATGAGTTCCCACTTCTTTTTATCCGAGTTGCAATTTCTCATATAATTAGGATGGGACAAAGGCAGAAGGAGACCCCATATCTTGATAGAGATATTAGTAGATATATCTCTTGCTTTGAAAGTTTAATAAGGGAATGGACTTTCAGAGTTTAAAAGGCAAGACAACTTTGAGTTAAAACACTAATAACCTTAGTCAAGGATACATATTTTTGAAATTATCTTATTTCAAATAACCTTCAATAAATCCGCTCAAAACTATACTCAATCATAACCAATATAATATCATGGATTGGATCCATGATCAATATGTATTACTTACAGTTGGACACATAATGTATGTGGTTGCAATGTGCAATTTTCCTTATAATTATGAGGATTGATAATTAAATAGACAACATGACAACAACAACCTAGGGTTTGTGTGTCTTTAAATTCTTGATCTCTCATCGAGCGTGCTTTGGAAGTAACATGTCGGTGATGATCGTAATTGTCAAGATCATTCTTAAAAATCAAAGAAGATGTTTTTATAATTTATGTACTCTTAACATTTAATCATGAATGACATGGTTCGCTACATTATGCATAATGGTAAATCAATAAGAGATTATGTACTTAAAATGTTTGAGTGTGCCTGAACCTATGCCCTTTTTGAGGTAAGATGAGTGTGGATATAATGAATGTCGTCATTCTGCTATCTCTACTCGAGTCTGTCATAATGCATCATATTATTCATATTGTATGAATGGGGATGAATTAAGAATAAATGTTTAAATACTCTTACATTGACATGCTCAATCTGAGAGATCCTTTATCTTAAACAATGGTTGTTTAAATGTTAAGGAAGCGTAGTGGAAGCATAGGTCTGACCCATGTAAGGAGAGTCAACACTGCCAATACTGCAACAAGTCGGTGTACTGATGGTATGAATATCTAGGCTATCTGAAATCCTTAAAGAAGGACCAAGATGGTGCATCAAAAGATTCTACATATCATCATTGAATCGACTTACTTATTAGACAAGAATAAAGTTAAAAAACTATATCTCCTTCTAATAACACTTTCAATTGGTTGCATATGTTTTAGAAGACTAGAAAATTTGATCTTAAGGTTTAGTAGTCATTCACATGGGAGTTGATGCAATTGTTGCAAAAATCTCCATTGGATAGAAAGACTACATATTTTCAATAGGAGATCCATCAATCTTAGAGAATGTCTCTATGACCTAGATTTTAAATTGCAATCATCGTTTATTTCTAAAATTGTTAGAAATGGACATACATTCTACAATAGACCTATCATAAAGAGTTATGATGGATATATTTCAGATAGTAATCCAACATCTAGAGGACTCTATTAAACTATAATATTAATGAATGATTCATTAACATTTCTAATACTGGAAATATAAATCTTAAGATCTAGGAGGATGAAGATCATTTGATAATGATATGGCATCAAGCCTTGGACATATGTCTATTGATAAGACAATAGACCAGTAAGAGATGGAATTTTTAGATTGTCTGAAAGTTCGAATCATACATGCTTGTAAATATTGTATTCAAAGTTAAATGTTTAATGTACCATTCTCTGGGAATGGTGTAAGATGCTGAGGTATTCAAGACCTCATATATATTGATGTATATGAACCCTCTATATCATAACAGACACTAATGTTATATGATGTACATTAATGATTATTCATGGTATGAGATTTAATTCTTTTCCCTTTAGAAACCTTTGAAATGTTCAAAGATTTCATGATTTTGGTTGAGAATCAAAGTTGGAAGGAAAATGAAAAAACTTTGATCTAACCTAGGTAGCCAGTACCTATTAGATGAATTCAAGGAATACCTTATAGAGAAAGGAATATCGTTCCTATCTCACTCCTCCTAATCCACCTTATATCAATGGAGTTGTAAAGAGATGCAACTGGATCATGTTAAACATGATCTGATCAATGATGACACTTAGCATAATTACCTCTTAGTTTATAGGTATATATGTAGTAGAGATTGTAATATATATCCTTAATAAGATTCCATGCAAATATGAACCTAAAAACTCCTCGTGATCTAGGGTTTGGAACCGAGCTTAGTGTCAGACACCGAAGGATTTAAGGGTTGTTTGATATGTGCTATAACATTGATGCAAGAGAAGCTAGAATCTTGCACTTGAGAATGCTAATTCATAAGGAATATAAAGGATGGTATTGGATACCTACTTTATGACCTTGAGATTCTTGAAAGATTTCATCTATAATAATATGATTCTAAGAGGATGAGACTCTTGAGAATTAAGATAAGAATGAATTAAAGGGACTCATTGAATCCTAAGAGTATAATGAGGCTCCTATAATCGGAAATCAAAAGGACATTTAAAGATGAAACACTTAACATCTTCAACTCAGTTTGAGGGTGGTAAGGCCACCTAGAGGGTATGAATTCCATGTGTCAGAGAAATATGATAATGATCGAACTTCATATGATGAAGCTTTTGTAGTTCATGACATAGAAAGATGAATGTTAGCAATAATGTCTAAAGTAGACTTCATACACAAGTGTTGTGTATGGACTCTCGAGGATCCACCTATAGTGGTCAAACCCATTGGGTGTAAATGTATCTTCAAGAGAAAGAGGGAACCTGGTGAGAAGGTAGAGACCTTCAAAGCACGACTCGTAGCCAAGAACTGCACACAGAAAGAGGACACCTCTTGTAATAACTTGCTTTCTAGTAACCATGCTTAGACCAATCAGAATATTACTACCTAAAGCTACACAACTTGACTATGACATATGTTAGATGGAATTCAAGACTGCATTGCTCAATGAATACGTCAACAAGGATATTCATATGAAGCATCCTCATGGCTTCATAGTTGAAGAATAAAAGGTGTGTAAGCTAAGGAACATCATCTATGGACTCAAGTAAGCTTCTTCTAGTTGGATCATCGGATTGATGAAATTATAAATGTTATAATTTCAGATAGAATCTTGATGAACCATGTGAAGCTTAGTGAGAGTGCCATTGTATTCATTGTGCCAAATGTAGATAAAATCCTAATCATTTGGAATGATATAAGGATGATCATAAGCGTTTTATGATCTGGTTGTTCCATACCTTGAGATAAAATATCTCAAGGACGCTTCTTACATCTTTGTTCTGAAGTTATTGAGAATCAAAGAGAAGAGGGCATTGGGACCATCACATTAGTGCTACACCTTGGTCATATTTTATTTTTTTTGGAAAACTCCAAGGAAAGCTTATTTCCCTTAAGATATGGTATTGACCTGTCTAAGGGATAATACCTCGAAGAGTTAAGGATGTGAATGCCAAAAGCTACATGATGTAGTGCATCAGCTATGGGAAGCTCGGTGTATGCTAGATGTGTACAAAGGCCAGGTGTCTACCATACAATGGGAGTAGTAAACTATTACCAATCCTACTATGGAGATAAAACTCTGAATTGCAGTAATAATCAACATCTTCAAAGGTACAATATTTTTTGAGATATTGATCTCAAAGTCTTTTCTTTGAGAAATTAAGATTTTATAGATAGTGATCTAAAATATCTTACCTATAGATACCTTACTAGATTTAAGACTATTTCTTAATATGAGGAGATAGAGATCCTTAGGAATAAAGGTAAAACTTACTTGTTATAATAATTATCAAGCCATTGTGACAAAGGCACAATAACTGCTTTAATGGGATTGAGCATTGGTTGCATAAGATGTAATGTTCACATTGGATGTAGGCACTATTACTAGGGGATATGCAAGTCTGTAAAAGGAATTGGCATAGTCTCTCGGTAACAGAGTGACTAGTCAGCCTATAAAGCTATTTTTCTAAATAGCTTATGATTAGCCCATGAGTGTGGGTTTAAATATTAGTCCATTGAATGGCTCTTTGGGCTAGTGAGAGATTGTTGGACATGTGATCCCACGGAAAGCTATTATGTAATAAATGTAATTACAATTCACTCCTTAATCTGAAATGAAGAATAACTAATTTGCATAATAGGTCCCTTAGCACAATTAAGGTTATGCACCATGGTCATCTTAATAATCATATAGTTGTTGATTTAATGGTTGAATCATAGATATTGGTGCTTGGATGATATCTAAAGAGTTAGATTGAGAACCCATCAAGCACCATCAAATGATTGTTAAGAAAGAATCTCCAGCATGAGAAGGAGATGGCAATCCTTCTCAAAAGATTGATATATGACCGATCTCTTGATGATGGTTCTCTACATAGGAATAGAGATTCAAAGATGTTAGATAAGTTAGGTCAAAGAGTTGGCCTAACAAGATCGAGATAACCAAGACCTATGTTGTATACTATCACGATATAGTCACGCATCCTCTGACCAGAGACAGATGTGTTACTATATGTCTGAGTATGTACATTTGGCAGATTGATAGATTGATTATCTATTCAAGGTCTATATATTGGTGAGCTGGTGTGCATACAAGGGCATATGAGTAATGCAATCCCTCAAAGGGAACATATAGGTTCATTACTGAACTAGAAGACATGAGCTCACTCATGAGATATTGAGATCAAATTTCGTACATGGTCGTTTTGCTTTGGAAGCTTGACTGAATTTGTAGGTATGAAATAAGCGTTTGGAAACTATATGAACGATACCTAGGTGTGATATGTGCTTTTGGGAAGTATATGATTGATACCAACTATCAATGATCAAACAAGAAACTTAATGATAAAACCCTAAAGGAGATAGTTCAAATGTGATATAAAACTTCGGGTTTATTCTAGGTCTTCCAGTATGCAGGATGTACGAGTATTAGGAATACTCGAGGATGATGCGATCGTAAACCGTAACACTTACATTCCGAGGGAGTGATGAAACATGTCTGGATTTTAGTGACTCCTCTTAGTAGATCAGTAAATTAATCTTAGTCGAAATGTTGGACATTGATCTGAATATGATCCATATGCAATGAGAAGATAGGCTTTATAGTTTGATTTCATCAAACATCTATGTGAGGTCCCCGATATCTGGATTTAAGATATGATCTCAATATCCAAGTCGCTATACAATGAATAGACAATCACCATGTTTTTATCTACAAGTATCCATGGAGAACGGACATTATTCTCGAAAGAGTTCAAGAATAATTCCATTGTTGATAATGTATCTGAGCATTGGGAAATTGATGATTAATGTGATTCAATTATCATGAATAATATGAATATGGTTCATATTATTTGGACACATGAGAATACTCATCCAAGATAATTAAATATGATTTAACTACTAAATATATGATTAATGAGGATATCACTATCCTTAAAAATCATAAATATTATAAATATGATTTTAAATATAACGGAGAGATTTAATTGTAAATAGTATTTACAAATTAATGCTAATGTGAATTGGATTGAAATTGAAGAATTAATTGTAAATTCAATTTGCATTTTATATTGGATATACGAATATGATTCGTAATTATTGATGGCATGATTGAAATTATCACAAGATAATTTGGAATTATTTTGTTGAGTAATTTTGCAACAAAAGTTGCACATGTGGAATATTTGGAGAGATACGAGATCTATTAATTAAGGAAGATGGAAACCACCTTCCCCTTTAAGAGGGTGGATGTCCATGGAGTCCTATTCCATGTATGGATGCCCATTCTATTAAGGGAAGGAGGCTTGTCCTCTTTTCTTTATTTCCACATGAGATTGATTTGAATTAAATTGAATGTGTTGTAAATTTTTTACAGTAAATTTAATTTATTTTAACTTGATTATTTTTTGTTGTAAATTTATGCAACAAAATCATGTTCATTGATTGAAAGCATAAAATAATCTAGACCCTTGATTATGAGTGCACATGGATTGAGGACATCCAATTTAGTATAAAAAGAGGAGTAGCCTTGGCCTTTTCTACTTGCAACAATTGAAGAGCAACAACTTTCTCTCTCTCTCCATATTCTCACACACATCCTCCCTCTTTTTCTCAACATTGTGTCCATCCACATTGTTGATCTAGAGAGACTCACAGTTGTCGTGCCGCCGTTATGCTGCCGAATCGACTCATGAATCTCCTCAATCTTTGATGTTTCTTGCTCGTGAAGACGTTGTCATATTACGTGAGACGAAATTAGGAGACTCCTCTCTCGGATCATCAACTTGGATTACAGGAAGCATATGTCTCATCTACACGCCCGTAAGTGCGACCTTCGTCAGATCAGACTTGAGATAGGAGGTCTATTGCTTTAGAGACAAGGGATCACAAATACACTTCTAGAGGTATTCCTATAACTCATTTGTGATCTTGATGAAATGGTTTGAGAAGTGTTCTTGAATCATGTGATTTCATCTATTTCTAGTTTTTAATTTTCATTGCCCAATGCAAATAGTATGACTAGTTGCCCTAAGTCATATGTGATGCGATCTACATGCTTCTGTGATGCACTAAGGCCTATATCCTAGACTTAAACTACACCCCACTAGGTCATTTTGCAAGGGAAGATAGATACACAACTTCATGTACGAGAAAATGATAGAAGACAACTTTAGTGTTATCTTTCTTCCAATATATTTTTTTAAAATCACATCAGCAATATATTTTAATTAATGTTATTTTTCTTTGATGTACAGATACTAGAAATGTTCATTGATGTTGTAAGACATCTCTACTATAGCAGGGACACAATTCCCTTCCTATTCACACCTATTTACAAGATGGTTAGAAATAAATATTAATAATTTATATGATATTTTGAATAAATTATCAAACTAACCTTCTATGAATGCAACAATATTTCATAAGCATTATTGATAGAGTGACAGAAGAGGAGATTGGTCAATTGAACATGCTTTTGAAGTTGAAGATGAGAGGCTCATGAGATTGATGAAGGTTTTCATTGTGATTCATACAAAGAATCACTGGCACATTCTGGTTACAGACTTCACGGCACGGAAATTTTATGCATAAAATTCAATGAGAGGATCAAGACTTCATAAGATG
Organism: Ottelia alismoides; assembly: GCA_037367405.1. NCBI lineage: Eukaryota > Viridiplantae > Streptophyta > Magnoliopsida > Alismatales > Hydrocharitaceae > Ottelia > Ottelia alismoides. The sequence continues at coordinate 397,091 of JAZKJV010008363.1, read as the reverse complement.
GCACAAAAATGGGTAGACATTGAACTTTATCCTTATTGTCTACCTTTATCATTTATCTGATATAGTTTGGAATGTGATGATATTTTTTTCATTAGCAAGAATGAATCTGGGAGTACATCACAATGAATTTGGTCGACGAAACTATGAATGACTGGAAAATAGTAGATGTTATTGACAGCCTGCAACAAGCTCCACATAGTTTAGTCTGCATAGTGTTTTTCATGAAGACACAGGAATACATGTGCGAAGGGAGGGCTTTGGACTTTCACTACAGAGATATTCTGAAGTTTAGAGCAGAGATAACATGTACTGCTAACATGTGGACATGTGGAGAATGCAAATGTTCCTGAACTTATGGGAAATAGATATTAGTTTTTGTATGCATCAAAGATCTTGAATTTTTTTGGTGGGATCGGCTTGGAAGGCTATTTAGTTTTAAGAAATATTTTTGTGGTATGTACTTAATGACAAGTCTCCTATAGTCAGAGAACAATGTATTTGATTATATACTTAAGGTTTCTGGATGTTCATATTAAATGCCCATTCTACATTTAAGGAAAGTTTTGTTTCTTGCATATTAGTATGCTCCAGATTAATAGAATGCCTTGGATGTATATTAGTATAATGACTTCTGAAATACACTTTAATAAGTAATGTTAAAAATTATGTGGGCGTATACTAATGGAAGGATTATACCAAATAACTGTATTGACTAATAGACTGTTGCGCAACAAGCATCTGCTACCGGTTTTGGTCGTTGGTGATCAGTATCGATCGATTGTCCATAACTAAAGAATTGATCTATCTTTTTTTATTCTCTGGGTGTATATTAATGGAAGGATTATACCAAATACTTGTATTGACTAATAGATTGTTGTGCAACAAGCATATGCTACCGGTTTTGATCGGTGGTGATAAGTGAATATCAGTATTGATCGGTTGTCCATAACTGAAGAATTGATCTATGTTTTTTTATTTTCTATTTGTAACATAGAGAACATATATGTGAAAAAAATAGCAATTTAAATGTAAAAGCATAATAATGGATAAGACTCCTTAAATCCCATAGAAGAATGAATAATTAGAGGACCTGTGCGCTGAACGAGTCACCGATCAATAGCAAATATAACCGATCATAACTTATCAACAACGATTAATATCGATAGGGATGCAACTAGTCTTATAGTAGTTGTTTTGATTAGCATTAGAAGATTGAGTGATCGTTAATTATTAGTGATAATCTTTTCGGAGTCGGCTGTCCACAAGTAAAGAATGATATATGCTTTTTGTTTCCTATTAATGAATTGCGGTTGAATACATTGTAGGATATTGTATATATATGTAAAATAGAACATTAATTTCATTCATAATAATATAAAAATGGATAGGATTTCTTGAAGAATAAGGAATAATGACAGTGTGTGATTGTGCAATATTGTATATGAATAAAAATTATGACCAATTTTTTTATTTAATTTCAAAATATAATCTTTAATAATACAATAATTAAAACCCGATGCATGTCATGTTTGGTCCGTCTGTTGTTGAAGTGATGAATCTATGACGGGTGTGCTCTCCTTCACTGCTGACTCAGCTTTGCATCTCCTATTATTGTCTTTTCAGGCTTTTGGATTTTCTTCATTCTTTTGTATATTGATGATGCGGATGCTGCTCCATCGGCTGCAATGCTCGACCTCTGCTCACTAGATGAAGAAGGTCAAGCTAAATCTTGATCCGTGGCTTTATTCCCCAATCCCATTGGTTCTAGATGCTACAATCTCCTACATCTTATTAGAGTGATGACATTAGATAAACATGAAAATCACAAGTCATACATGTACCGGGTGTGGATGGATCATGATGTGTTGCCTGCTCCTTATTACTGCGGAAATTGTTGTTATTGGCTTCTACTTGAGTTGGAATAATTATCTTCATCGTCATAAGGTCATCAAGCCTCTAATTGATATCATTCATGTTCTTCATCAACTGAGCAAGGTAATCAAGTGTTGGATTCACCGAAGGTGCCTCTGGATGCTCAACAACTGAGGTCGTTGAGGTTGGAAATGTGTCTGAGGTCATTGTTGGTACCCAAAATAACCAGAAGAATATGGTTGTTGATATTGATGAGTAGAATAATATGAATACTATGCAGGATGTTGGTGGTACGACTGATATGAGTAGGCAGGATGCATTTGCTGGTACCCATGTTTCCATGTCTGAAAGTGTGATGGAGACTGAAACTGAGGTTCTGACTGATGTTGGTATGTATGACCTCCATGGAACTAGTGAACTGGTCAATGGTTGGCTTGAGAACTCAATTGAGACTGCCCCGACAAACAGGTCTGGTTGCGCTCCTGACCGCTCCAAATACCATTCACCTCTTCAATCGGAGGTGGAGGTGAAATTGTGGCTTTGAAAAATAAGTAGACTCTGGATAGTATGACACCATGTATGTTGGAGTCTAATGCTATGATACCTGATATGGAGTCTGCATGTATTATACGTACTGAACGACAGGGGGTGCTCCAGAATTCTGCTGGGTTGAAGTGGAAGAAGTTTGCTTAGATGCAAATGTCTCAGCTGCAGCACTCGAACTATAGCATGCATGGATAGTGCTAACAAGCAACTCCAAGTGCTTTGTAATCTCATGCATCTTGTCCATATGCTTTGTCCTATGTTCGAACACATTAAGTTTATCAAGTTCTTGTGATCATTTCTCAATTATATCAACTTTATATAGTGATTTCTGATGATTCTTAAGTCTAAACTATCAACCCTATCCACATGATCATATGTCATGTTGACGGTCTTGTGGGTAGAAGGATGCTTCTCGAATACGTGGGAAGAAGATAATCCTACTGAACTCTCTGTCATTTCCTCAAATATCTGCCATTGAAGTGTGAACCCCCACAAACGACATCTACCAGCTTTTGGTTCTCTGAGCTCAAACCCCCAAAGTAGCTCTGCACAAGGCTAATCTTTTGAATATCATGATGGGGGGACTTCTCTGTCAAGTCTTTGAAACGTTCCCACACCTCGTGAATAGGCTCATGGGACATCTGGGAGAAGTCATCTATCAACGAGCACATTTGATTCAATCATCCTAGGGGATAATACTTGTTCAGGAAAGCTGACCATAGCTCTTCCCAAGATATCACCACCCTTCCTAAATGATTAATCCAGTAAAGTGCCTTACCCATAAGGCTGAAAGGGAAATGTATCATCTTCACTACCTCTAATGGGATGTTAGGGTAGTTCATCGTGTTACATATGCGATCGAACTGTTGGAGGTATATGTATGGTTCTTTACTACTATGTCCATGGAAAATGGGGAGAAGTGGAAGAAGCTGAGGCTTCGACTCAAAATACCCATGAAGTGTAGGAATCTGAATCCAATTGACTATTTATCATGCTCCTGGGTTATAGAATCTCTAAGAGTGAGCTTGGACTCTACATGGTTCTGCTCAATATCCTCTCCGTTCTGCTCATTTTCTCCCCATTCTCGCCTCTTCTTTACCCATCCTCTCTCTCTCCTCTCCCTACCATTCCTCATCTCCAAGATCATCTCTCTCGGTTCATCCTGAATGTCAGCACGCTCTGTTAACCAGGCCTTAATGGCGTGAATGGAAGCCAACATGGTATTGTTGTTCTCAGACCACTCAGTCATGGGTCCCTTGCCCTTCGGTGCCATCTAGTCCTATAAGTCTAAATCGATCTGTGAAAGTGTGAAAGGCACTCGATCAATCATAAAAAAATGAAGGAATATCGAAAGAAAGCTTGAGTTAGGAATCCATATTGAACAAAGGATTTATTGGAAAAATATATGGTGTAAAAGAAAAAGAAGAGAATTAGGGAAGCGAGTCATCTCAAAGTAAAGATGATTGAATTGGAGATGAGAGATAAGTTTGTGAAGTCCGAACAAAATGCACTCCAATCCGACATCTTCGATACAAGCAGGAGATGCGAAAACACGAAGGTCAAATCAATAAGAAGAAAGTGAAGAAAGGAACGAAGCGTGTAGAAGGATATTTATTCTAGCAAACAAACACAAACCAGACCCTCAAATTCACCAACTCAACACAACAATGACCATGAGAGTTTGGTCTTTTATCTTTTCAATTTTAGAGTTTAGTTATTCACACAGTTACTTAGATCAAACTCACAAGTGGTGTCATCCAGTCGCCCTGTGTACGTCGCTTGAATTTCCATTTCATCACCTTTATTATTTTATTTTAGTCTTAAATCCATAGATAAATGCATGTAAATAGAAATAAAATACAAGAAATAACATTCAATATTTGAACCATAAAATATTATATAAATATATGTATTTAATCCCAAAATAAAAGAATGGAGGAAAAGAAAAAAATAAATGTCAAAGACACTAAATGACCCTAAATCCCGAGATCAGGTCAATATTGACTTGGTCGACAAGGAATAAAGTAGGGGAAGATAGGGCACTCAATTGTACAGAAAATACTTAAGAAACCTAATTTTATTCATCAATAAATAGCCTTTTGTACCCTATGTTAATTTGCCTTATACACATCTCAAATAATAAAACCCTCAACATGAAACTTGAACATAAAAATACAAAGAAAAATATAAAATTAATTGCACAAAAAAATAATGCACAGTGTGACTTGGACACACAGAAGAAAAAACTGTAAACAAAACATCACAGATCAGTATCTCCTCCATATAAACTCAGAATTGACCAAAGTCGCCCTTCTTGTTTAAAATTTAATTACCTATCTAATGAATGTGGTTTCATAAAAAATGGAGTTAAGATGCAAAAGTAGGCATTTAGGTCCCCATTGTATTATGAACCTGATTATTTTATTCATTATATTCATACTTTATATTTTTAGCTTTCTTATATTTTTTATATACTTGTAAATATTATTTGAACTATATTAAAAACATAAACACAAAATAAAATCATTAAAATACATTAAAATAAATCAAATATTAAAATGTATAGGTATATTATATATAATATATATACCTCTATTTATTTAAGTACAAAAATAAAAAAATATGTATTTAAATGTACTTTAAATATATATATAAATATGTTTATATAATAATAAGCTGCCAAATACCAAATAAAATACACCAAATATAGGTAAATATACTAATGTATATATATATATATGTAAATATTAGCACCTAATAAATAGTGTTATTAAATAAATAAAAATACACTAAAATTAGTACATAAGATAATAGATATTTTTTATATTTTGACTTTAATTTAATTAATTCATTTACTACTTTATTTCTCATTATTTATTCTTTTAATTGTCATTTTGTCTTTTAGTTTGCTGACATGGCCCAATCAGGGCCAAGCATTCATTGACCATGGGTTAACTGTTCCCTTGGCCTAAGTATGCGCCTGTCAGACTCTGACCAACAATTTTCGCTAATTTTTCTACCTGTGATATACGGATTGATGCATTAGGCTTCCTTCATGAAAGATCATCTACACATTCCTCTTCCACGCTAGATCCACACCATGGTCAATCTAACATCGATTCGCTCTCAAACCCTAGGTTTTGAAGCCCCTTCCGCATGTGTATAAATAATCATTTCCTCCTCCCTTTTTGGTTGTTCCTCCTTTTGATACTCATCTGACCCTTGGTTTTGCTCTAAGGAGCTCGCCCTTAGTAATAGTAAGTGGCGCTCTACATACCATAGCAAGGAGGAGGTTGATTAAAGGAGGTTGCACCCTTTGTTGGAGCATCACTAGTGAAGACTCTGCTCCCTAGTTTCTGGGTATGAGATGCCCTTTTTCTTCACGTTTCTAGGTAGATTTTAGTTCTAGCTTTTAGTTCTAGTCTTTACTTTATGCCTTTATCTTTGTTTTTAGCATAGATTTTTAGAATTTAAGCACGCTAGAGCTTAGTGCTCTGGCCTGTGTTCAACCATCGTCACACCTTGTTCTAACCACTATTTCACCACCACCTTCCCCCCCATCGCCTTTACGTCATCTAGAGCCCTTCTACACACCCTCACTGAGCCATGATCAGGTGTTCAGGTGTATACCTCCACCGCCTCATCGTACATTCTGTCGTGTTATATCTTCACCCGATTCGACCCAAACTCAGCCCAGGACCCCTCGATTTTGTGCCTATGAGCTAACTATGTAGGTGTTGGAACTGATAGACCCCTTAGGGTCAATTTTTGTAGCAAACAAGGTCTCAGGTGCACGTTTCCTTCGCTGAGATCCAAGCCCCCGACGATGGGGCCTAGACCATTGTAAGCATGCCTCGAGCAGCAGAGGAGCCTACACTCCATTTCGATCCAACTGAGAGATCTCCAAGTGGCAGAAGACTTATGATCCTACCAATCGAAGCTTGACGAGGAAGATCTTAGACCTTGTTCTTCTAGGTCGTCGTGCGATAGTCAAATCAGGAGCCTCTCCCAAATTGTACATTAGTTGTTGGAGTGAGGCCAGTATCCACCGTCAGGTCTCCATTAAGGTCTAATCTCGAGCGCTCATCTATGAAGGGGTATCAGCCATCCATATGTCGCCACGTGTATAAGTGGCTTCATCAACATCGTCTGTTGGCGCGCCTATTAGGGGTATTTTTCATATAAACCCTTCGGTATTTTTGTATTTATTTTCTAAGATTTAATCTTTCACCTGTTGTGTAATAAGTTTTGTAATATTTGTAACAAGGACCTCAAATTATCATTTATTTGCATTTAGGTCATGTTCACGTCGCCTCATGTGCCATACCATGTGAGATGCTTTTTGGCACATTTGCATTTTATATCCTGTACTTATGGGACCTATTATTAAAATCCTTAAAATGTTTCATTAAATTATAAAGAGTTCCCTGCTAGTTGATATTTGTATTTCTTGTCTTTTATTTCAATTAAATAGTTTTATTATTCCAAAAATTGTAGGAAAATTATATTATGTGCATGATACCTTGACTTTCATGCTCAAATTTTTATTTGGCATTTGAATTAATTTTCCTATTTATTAAAAAACAAGCCTTTTTATTCCACATTTGCTTATTAAAATCCAAAAAATATAAAAACATTTCTAAAAACTCTAAAAAATTAGAGAATATACATTATTATATGTTCTGCCTATAGATCAAAAATCACTAAAAAATATAAAAAGAAAACCTTAAAATCGCAAAACCCTAAAACTCCATAAAAATTAGTAAAATTTATAAACATCCAAAAATGAGTTTCCTATTATACATGCTCTTTATATTATATAGTATATATTAAAAATCATGCGGGGGAATTTTGTAATTATTATATACTTTTAGAATCCCAAAACATTTAGCCTATTTTATCTTCTTCCTATTTTGTACCCTTTAATACATTAAAAATATATAAAAAGTAGAAAAAACACTATAAAAATTCCAAAAGAGAAAATATCAAAAACACAAAGACAATTTATTTTCTGAATTTTGATTATATTTATATATATTTAAACTTCTAAAACAATGTATATATATTATATATACCTTATAAGACTTATATTATTATTACTTATAAAAACATATATTATATTTTAAAACATTCAAAAAAAGTCCTTTATATATATTATATTCCTTGTATATTATTTATAATAGCTATAATACCATTATTAATATATATAAATATATATTATACCTTAAATTAAAAAAGAAATTTAAATTTTGCAAAATTAAAATGAAAATAAAATATAAAAGTATAAAAATATAAAATAATTTAAAATACATAAATATTAAATAGAACTAAAAACCCATAAAAATCAGAAAAAGATAAAAAGTACAAAAATTTTTATTATTAATTATTAATAATTGTACCTTCCTACCAATTTTTCCCTCGGACTTCGACACTCTATTGTTTGTCCACTACACATATTTCATAGAGTTAAACAAAATAAATTTTCACTCCACACATATTTTTATTGCAAATCTATATTATCACAGGTTAGTTGTTGATCGAAAGACACTTGGTTACTATAGTGATTGCTAACTGTGTTTGATTAGAAAACCAAGGTAAAATCCTCTCTATCAAATGGCACCGTTACCGAGAAGAAATGCATAGGATAGGACAATGTACATATTATCTACATATTTACTTGTTTGTATTTATTTCTCTAATAATTGTTTATCTGTGCTAATCATCTCTCTTTGTTGACTTTTCTGCGAGGGCCCGCTACGTAAAGATGGTCTTCTAGGAGACCAAGGGAGCCAAGTAGAGTGGAGATCTCGAGGAGATCTACAAGTTTCACCCTAGGTTCATGTTGGACATGAAGCATCGCGTGCCTAATCCTAGGTTCGAACACTTAAGTGAAGCTCCACCCGGACTGGGGTGAAACATGCTCCACACAACACATGCAATGTCCAAGCCCATCTACACACACGAGTCCCTGAACGAGGACTTCTATAAATGTAATTATTGCAATTTTAAACAAAAAATGTAATGAAATGCATTGCTAATTAAAATTCTTAATTTCTCCAGTTTCTTTTATGGCTCCTTGTAGCAGGAGCTCCCGACTTCACGCCTCCATGTTGATCCAGAGTCCTCCATCTCCACGGGCCCTGTCACAAAATAAAAATGTCTGAAAAATATCAAGAAATTTAATCAACAAAAAATGATGCAAAAATAGACACAACAAAAAGACCTAAATTTTTGAAAATAGTCAATTCAAAATAAAACAATAAAATCCAATAACTAAACGAGGATGAGTCGTGTCCTCGGCAATGACGCCATCTGATAAATTGCAAAATCGCCTGCTTAATATGTCATTTTTATCGTAGCATAGGAGACGACTTTGGAACTATGTAGAACCATACTTTGGAATATGTGGAATATTTTACTTGGTAAGTGTACCAAGGTAGAACACAGAGACACAAGCTTCCAAGTCTATTAATTGAAAATTAAAGATTAAGTTGAGTGATTAAATTCATCAATCCAGGTCTCTTTAACGTAAACAAAATGCACATACAAAATAATGTAGACAAACAATATGCATGCAAACATGATTATGTGATGAAAATGCATGAAGTGTATGAGAAGAAAATACATTTTTTACAGAAACTCATGAAATATGGTGTATGATGTAGTCCAATGCAATATACAATGATCACAAAACATGCAATTTTTTATTTTAATTTTAATTTTATGCAAAATAAATGTGATGCAAGGTTCAATGAGATGTAGTGCATTGAATGATGAGAAATATGCCATTTTTATTTTGATTTTTAGCAACTAAAAATTGATGCAAGATGATATGCAATGTTGCATGATGATGTGAGCATACCAAATGACTATGCATGCAATTATCCCTTTCAAATGATCAAATAATTGAGCAATAAAAAGGTTCCAATTTCAATATCAATTGAAGCACAAATATATTTCACAACTCTAAGAATGGCATTAAAATGAGTAAATGATACAATTAATCATGTAGGATTTAGCATGTAAAATTATGCATCAAATCAGAGAAATAATTATGTTATCATGAAGAGCGCAAAATTAGAAAACAATGAAATTGAAATCACTAAATTTGAAATCCACATGCTCAAGTTATGAATAAAAGAGTGCAAGGGCATAATTGTAGTAAAAACATGCAAAATAAAAGATAACAATGCATAAAAGATCCATGGGAGGGGAATATATGCAATAAAGAGAAATATCTGGGGGTCCTTTGTAAATTACCCAGGCGCGACACGTGAGGCACCCATGCCTAGGAGAGTCTTCTTCATAAATTGGAGGATCTACAAGGGCTGAAGCGCAAAATACCTAGCCCGCACGTTTGTTTCACACGTGCGGGCTATGCTCGGGGAGGGGGGGAGGGTGAGGTTCGGATAGAGGTTCGAGACACGTGTCGTGTCCCAGCGCTTTGTCCTTGTCTCCACCGAAGCTCTAGCTGTAGGTTCAAGGCTGGTGCGTGATGAGGACCGTCCAATCAGGGAGATCGGATGGCACCTGTAGCAGTCTGCCTCGCCACCATCTTCCTCCAATGCGATGACGAAGGTGGGGCTTCAACAAGCCCCCTAGAGCTCCTCTGTCATCCAATGCTCATGCAGAAGGTCGAGGAAGTTCATGGAGGGTCAGCAAAGGCATTGCAAGGAAGATGAAGTCAAGGAGCAGGCTGAGGCGATGCGACAATGCACCCTCACCGGCATAGAGTTTCTAGAACGGAGCAAGGAGATAAGCTCTGACCAATGATGCATTGACCTGCATTGTAGTTAGATAGAGATAGCTGGAGTGTGTTGAGTGGAATAGTAGGTGAGTGGAGCAAAGAAAATGGTGCCCGAAGCGGGTCCTCCTCAGCCTACGGTAGAGGAGAAGGTCTGAGGTGATGAAGGTTGCAGCTAAAAGAGATGGTAATAAGGGTTTTTGGCGAAGATGCTGGCCTGGAGAGAGGGAGTGTGTGTGTGTGTATGTGTGTGTGTACATAGGAAAAATAGAAGAAAACAAGATGAAAGTAAGAGGGGGCTTACCTGGAGATTGAAGGCAGTGGAGCAGGTCATTTCGCTTGGGCTCACTCCATCTGGACAACCATGCCAGAGAGCTTAAACGGTGGTGGAAATACCGTGACATGGTCAGTGGACCATGGGTCGTACTTGGGTAGGAAGGCTGTCATCGCCTCCATGCTCCAACCTTTCTCTATCATAGAGAGGAGGAGGGAAGCTGGGCCTACACCCTTGTGATGGTGGACCCAGTGATAGGTGGTGCACAAAGATGGAGGTTGGTAGGGCTACATGGGAGCATCGCAAGATCATGGAGAGGTGTTAATGTCAAGATGGTAAAAATGGAAGGAGGTTAGGTTGATGGTGAGGTGAGGGTTGTGGAGGGGCATTATCGGAGGTGGGAGACGATGTCTTGGTCGTTGGACCAAGTGATCCAATGGTCAAGAAGCGAGTGCATGCGAAGGGGTGTGATCAGATCGAATGATCTGATCCAAAGGCTATGGAAGCGGCCTGAGATGACGGTTGAGATGAAGCTAATCGATGGATCCTATGGTGGGTGAGAGAGAGACTACGTGGAGGGCTACAAGCCGTAGGATACAGCCCCATCTGATGGTTGTGGTAAAGGCGGGAAGGGACGATGCATGGAGAGGAGATCCAAGGTCTGAGGGAGATGCGGAACAGAGCGATTGAGATGAAGCAGGGGGAAGAGATCCAAGGGCAAAGAGAAGAGGCGGGCGACGCGAGGAGAAGGGGTCACGTAGCGACCCCTTAAAGCACCATGTGCTAATCAAATTATTCAGAAAATAGAAAAATAGGGAAAAATCAAAAGTAAATAGAAGGAAGAAGAATTAGGAAAAAGTCAAAACATGAAAGTTGTAGACCATGAAGAGATCTACAAGATTCATTTTGGTAAAAATTTAGAGAGTATGTTTAATGAATAAAAACACTATATTTTAATATTTTGTGATTTTTTATCTTTTTAATTTATTTTAAAACCCAAAAGAAATATCTATAATATGTAGTCTATTTTTTTGGTGGTTTTAAAATAAAATAAGAAAAATAAAGGAAATAAAGGGTGTTAATATTTCAATAATAATTAAGGCTATTTACAAAAAAAAGCTTAATTGTTAACAAAGAGGAATTATTGATGATTCTTGTTGATTTATTCAAGCTCAGAGGATAATTAAGGAGTATAATGATGACAATTAGAGATTCATCACTGACCCCTTCTTTGTGGGTCGGTAGGAGAGAGCATGAGAGGATCGATAAATCGAGCAGCACGTCAGATTTAATATAGCTTTTATTTTTGTATGAGAGAGAAACTTTTGTTTTTGTATTATAATTTTTAATAATACATGGACACACTTGGACACTTGAACTTTAGCAAGCCTATTTTACTAAGTGTCGGTTCACCTAGGGGCTTGCTAGTTTTTTTTCACGACTTTTCTCATATCTACTTTTTATCCTCCATATTTTTCTCTTTATTTTATCTCCCATGTTTTGAGTTTTTTTTGCTTTCTTTTTCTTTTATTTGTGTGATTGAAGCCCTTAGTTTTAGGATTTTATTTGTATGAGCCAGGTAGACTTAGGTACACACACCTAAAAGAATTGTGTCCTATAGATCTTTGGACTTAGTCAAATTAATAAATCTGTACTTCCCGAGTAGAAGTTCCTGCTAGGACGGTTTTTGCTTGCACACATATGATTGATTGATTTTCATGTGTGGATCATTTTACATGTAGACTACTGGAGTCAAGTATGCATTCCTATCTCTGAAATTTACATTCATTGATTTCATGCATCAACTTTTCCTAATTCCTTACCCTGTTTCTTGGACTTGGGCAAAAAAAGGGATTAGAAAAATTGTTAGACGTTTTATTTTTCAAAAAGACCGAAAAAGTGATAACCAGTTAAATTGGGACTGCTAACCGAACTCGAACCTTAAACTAAACATAAGGATAAAAATCATTGTTTTGGGGAGAGTAACCTCCTCATTGTCACAGGTACATTCTAGATCAAGTTAGGCATATACACATAAGGATTAGAGCCCCCAACCTTGGACTTGTGCCTTAAGCGCTTGGGTCGGCTCTTAGGCCCCATTATTGATGTAAGCACTTGCCTCCGACTTTAGACGAAGTGGTTCGGTGTTCTAGTGGGTATGCTACTTTGATTCAAACACAACCATTCTAGGTGACCGCACTTGTGAGCTTGTAAATAACTGAATTGTCACCTAACATTAAAATCGAAAAAGATAAGAGACAGAACCTTCACGGTCTTTACAGTGTTGAGTTGGTGAATTGAGGGGTTTTTTATTTGTGTTTGTTTTGTGTGTATTTGATCACTCAGTGTATTTGTGCCTTTTCTGTTCATATTATCGTGCTCTCCTTGGCCCTCATCTTTTGAAAACTGAGACGGACAACTAGAGCAACTTTTATCCGAACTTTGTGGATTTGTCTCATTTGACTCCAATCGGTGCACCTTCGTTTTGTCAGGAGGAATATTATCCGGATTTCTCTCTCTCTCTCTCTCTCTCTCTATATATATATATATATATATATATATCTGCCAATAAACATGCCTATCAAGATGAGCCCTCCTCTCGAACGGCCTCACAGGCAGCCTAACACTTTGACTTTCCTTAGCCCTTAGGCCAGCCCACTCACCCACTGTGTTAGCTATTGGATTTTGACCACCCATTCTCACCACCACACTTCCCAACATCACCCCCACCTGATGATACAATGTTGGATTATCCTCCCTTAGAATTGACTCTTAAACGTGATTTGGTAAGTGGAGCAAATGCAAAAGAGGATAGAGACCCTCACTGGACATAACAAGAACCATGTTGTCGCTTCACTTTTTGATGTGATGGAATCACGAGGGGCCACCCATGGGAGATTGTAGTTATCAAAAGTACAAAAAATGAGTAAAAAATCCCAAAAAGACAATAAGAGGAGACACCTATCCAAGATAGAGTGTGAGGAGAGGGCACCTATGCCACCCACTTTGCCCTCATATACACACACCACAATTCCTATAACCCTACCTCTAACCCTACCTCTAAAGGATGACTGTGTACATGATAATTCTAGTCATCCTTATGTAAAAGTTGATTCTAACTTCTTCCTTAAGAAGGAAGAAATAGAAAAATTAAAAAAATGGTGACCAATCCCGAAGTGGTGGTGGTTATTTAGGATATTTTTGATGCCCCACTTTGAAGGGCCATGAACTTTTTCCTGCACTCAAACCCAAGAGAAGGAAGAGACGTCGTAGGACTGAGAGCCACATTCTGACCATGGCCAGTACCCACGCTATCACCCATCGTCTATCCAATAGGAAAAGGGACACTAGTACACCTTTCGTTAGATGTGTCATTTCTTACCATCATTTTGATCACTCTTATTGACAGCGACATATCGATTAATATAATATCCTTCTCACTTGTCGAGACATTAAATCTAGGGCCTCTCAAGAGAACCAGGATGATTTGTCAATTCATTGACGGATCAATGAAGAGGGTGAAGGGTATTCTTAAAAACATTGTCATTTAGATCCATGGCTTGAACCACACTGTTGATTTTTTTGCATTGCCCGTGGAGACTTCCACCTTTGTGGAGTGCAATCCAATCATCTTGGGTCGGCCTTTTCTCTCTACGACGAAGGATGTTATTTATTATGGATATGGAGAGATATCGTTTCGTTCCCACAATGAGAGTGTTTTGATTGAGATGATCATTGCACCCACTACTAGTCAGAAACCCACCCCTGATGAGAGTGTACATGTGTCAGCCAACTCAGAGGACTTGGGCCATGTTACTGAGATCAGAGATGTTTGTTTTACCATGGACGATACTGAGACCCAAGAATTCCTCTTCTAAGGGGAAGACTCGGAAAGCATAGATCTCTTTGTTCCCTCTTCTTGTGTGTGGCAATGTGTTGATGAGATCCATAGCATTTACACTATAGGTACCTTACCGCGGAGGGTAGAAAAGATGAGACTTCCCAGGCCGAAAATGGCCTTACTTCTTCCACTGATGAGTACGTGCCTTTTTGTTTTGAAACCATTGAGGATCTCCACAATGTCAATCTTGATCACACTTCGTTAGCTATTGGCCCCGATATCTACTTGCACCTTGTTAGATACATCCCTCAGCGGTCATGTAAAAAGGTAAAGTTTCTACCTTCTTGATCATTGTATATTCCTAGCCTTGTACATACTCGCTTTCGTTTCTTTCATTCCATCCCCTGCTTTCTCACCCACCTCGATTTGTGTGTTTGCCTTGCTTAGTATGTGATTATTCTAAGTATAGCAGAGGTGGAAGAGTCGAGTGTTCTTTCTTCATTCCATTTCATCACTCCTATTGTTTCTTATACTTAGGGATCTTTTACCCTAAATATAGTGGAGTGATGTTGTCTCTTCTCTCATTTTTTTATTTTTTATCCCCTCGCTTGTCTCCCCACTAATATTTTGTCATGTACTTAGGGATCTTTTACCCTAAGTATAGGGGGAGACATATCGAGTTGCTGATTTGTTTATCCTCACCCTCGATCATCCCCGTTTTCTGAACAAATTGTTACAGTTAGGATGATTAGTTGATCCTAAGTATAAGGGGGAGGATCAACTTCTTATTCTTTATTGAGTTGTTGTAGTATAGACTTTTCCTATACTCAGCATGAGTTAGGTCTTTCTTTTTCTCTTTTATTACCATGAGGGCATAGTCCGTGCTAAGTATAGGGGATTGTATATACATTGTATATACTTTACCCATAACTCATACTTTCGTATTTTTAATACTATGACTAATATACTATATTGTGTAAGCATATACAATATATCAACTACAAAGAATATAGTAAAAATGTATAAAATTTTTCAAAATTCTTTTTAAATATGATTATTAAATCATTTAAAAATGTTTTGCAAAATTATTTGAAAATGGTTAGAAAACATCTTGAAAGATATTTTGAAAACCGTCTAGAAAACTTTTGTAAATTGTTTTCAAACCTTTGTAAAAACCATTGTAAATATTTACAAAAATTTATTTCATTTCTTTGAATAAAATATTTTGAAAATTACTTTATAAATGATTTAGAAAATTGTTGTAAAAATACTTTGAAAAATCTATCTATAGCTTTGAAAAAACTTTGCAAAATGATTTTCAAAGTTTGTAAATGTTTGTATAAGTTTTTTTGTAAAAATTATTTGCAAAGTATAGTTTCTAAAAGTTTTATAGAAAATTTTCAAACTATTTTGAGAACCTTGTATATAATTATGAAGACTAATAAAATTCTTGTATATAAAATATGTGAATAGCAACTAGTTTCTCTATAAATTCCCAATGTAAAAATCTGCACCCAATCTTTATAAATACGCATGCACTCCTATGTAAATATTTGTACATATAACTTCCACTAACCTTTATCAAAAATACCTAAAAAATAAAAGTTTTTAAAACCATAAAAATTTACAAAATGTTTTAAAAAAATGCATAAAAATTAGCAAACCTTTTTGAAAAAGTCATAAAAAGTTAAAAATCAGAAAATGTACTCCAAAAAATATTTTCTTACATTGAATTTGCATTTTTCAGATTGACAATGACAATTGAGTTGGTCTGTAATAAAATCCTAAGATTGGTGTTTGGTTGGACCTTAATCTACTTAATCACAGGAACCTTATAGGAACCAAAATTGAGGTGTTGTAGGTCTACTAGACTTAATTCTTTGAGACCACAAGACTAGGTTCATATGTCATCTTGACTGCCTAAGTAGAATATTTCGAAACACGTGTATGACTCTTTTCAACAGTGAACTAACTTGGATACATGCACCTTATACTTAGCTCAACTCAGTTGAAGTGGTAGAGGGCTGGACTTGCTGACATGAGACACAAGTGAATGGAAACATATGGAATCACAATCTGTGGTCATTGTACCCCAATCCGATCCAACAGCGACGAGGTCCATCAAAGGAGGTTGCAGGTTGCAATAAAGCTTCAAAAGAGAGATAGTCTACTGGCTCAAGAGGAAAAAGTCCTTATTGATGATGTTGTGCATATACCTTCAAAAACGGTATGCAATAAAGACTCAAAAAATTTAGACATGCAAAAATCAAAGAAAATCTATTCCCGTTGGAGTTATATATTCAATAAGCAAGGCTTATGCTTCAAATTTAAATATTTTATGGTGCATGCAGTTGGATGAATTAGCTACATTAGCTAAGCATCCTAGATAGGTAGCTACACCGATTTTCATCCATTCTCTTCTCCACCTCCTCTTCTTGAGCCAGTTGCACTTGAACTTATAAGGGAATACCACGCTCCTTGAGGAAAGAGTCGTTGAATTAGGGAATTAGGTCTCCATGTTAGAGAAGATTGTCTCTTTACCGCTTCAGCCGAGAGGAGCTACATATCACTTACGTTGTACAAGATAGACTCATAATCATAAGGGTCTGTATATGAGATAGATTTGTTTTAACCTGCCTTTTGAGGATATTTGAACATAGTTTTGTGGTTCTTAAAGGTTGTTGAGTTTCAAGTCCAATTCCCAATAAGGTTCCAACCAAACTTAAATTCTGAAGGGTCTGATTGAGCTCCAAACTTTGATTTGATGAATATAAGTTTAGAAGTTAAAATTAGTCCTATTATTTCTTTTTATTTCCTTTATTTTCTTTTTATGCACTCGTATTCATAAGTGTTTTCTAGGAGTTAGCAAAGGTAAATACAAGGGGTGATGGATCACCATTTCATCACCTTTATTCTTTCATTTTGGCCTTAAATCCTTAGTTAAATGTATGTAAAAAACATTAAAACACAAGAAATAACATTCACTGTGACACATAAAAACTGTATAAATATATGTATTTAATCTCAAAATAAAAGAATAAAGGAAAAGAAAAGAAAAATAAATGAATTGCTAAAGACATTGAATGACCCTAAACCCCGAGACTAGTTCGATATTGATGTGGTCGACAAGGAATAAAGTAGGGGGAGATAGAGCACCAAATTGTACAGAAAATATTTAAAACCCCTGATTTTATTCATCAATAAATAACCTTTTGTACCCTATTTTATCTTTCCTTATACAAATCTAAAATTTTAAAACCCTAAACTTGAAACTAGTACACAAAAATACAAAGAAAAATATAAAATTAATTTCAACATAAAAATAATGCACAGTGTGATTAGGACATATGAAAGAAAAAGCCACAAACAGAACTTCATATGTTTGTATCTCCTCCATACAAACTCAAAATTGATCGAACTCAGCTTTATTATTCATAAAATATAATCATCTATCTAAAGAAGGTCTCACTAAAAATGGAGTTAAGATGCAGAAGTTGGCTTTTGGGTCCTATTGTATTGTTAACTTGATTATTTTATTCATTATATTCAATCTTTATATTTTTAGCTTTCTTATATTTATATACTTGTAAATATTATTTAAACTATATTAGAAACATAAACACAATATAAAATCATTAAAAATGCATTAAAATAAATCAATTATTAAAATATATAGGTATGTTATACATATAATATATATACCTCTATTTATTTAAGTACATAAGTAAAATCAGAAAAATAATATGAAAATATGAAAATATTTATATTCAAATATACTTTAAATATATAAAATATTTATATATAATAAGAAAATACCAAATAAAAATAAAATAAACCAAATATAGGTAAATATACCTATGTATATACATGTAAATAGTAGCACCTAATAAGTAGTGTTATAAAATAAATAAAAATACCCGCGAAATAGTACATAAAATAATAAACATTTTTTAAGTTTTGAATTTAAATTAATTAATGAAATTACTATTTTATTTCTCATTATTTATTCCTTTAATTCCCATTTTGTCTTTTAGTGTGTTGACATGGCCCAATTAGGGTCAAGGGTTCGTTGATCTTTGGTCCACTGTACCCTTGGCCTATGTCAGTGCTTATCAGATGCTGACCACCCCTTTTCATTGATTTTTCTACCCATGATACACTTCTTGATGAAATAGGCTTCCTTCATGAAATATCTTGTTGATTCATCCCTCTTCCACACTAGATCCATGCCTTGGTCAATCGAGCATCGATTCGCTCACAAACCCTAGTTTTTCAAGCCCCCTTCACCTATGTATAAATAATCTTCTCCTACATTGTTGGTTGGTCTTTTTTGTTCTTCATCCGACCCCTTGATTTTTCTCTAAGGAGCTCGCCCTTAGTGACAGTGAGTGGCGTGATCGAGAGAGGTTCCACCCTTCGTCGGAACATCATCAGCGAAGACTTTGCTCCCTTATTTCCCACTATGAGCTGCCCTTTTTCTTCACATTTCTAGGTCGATTTTAGTTCTAGCTTTTAGTTCTAGTCTTTATTTCTTTCCTTTACCTATGTTTTTACCATAGATTTTTAAATTTTAAGTACGCCAAAGCTTAGAGCTTCGCCCTCTGTTCAACTGTCGTTACACCCTATTCTGACAAATATTTCAATGCCACCTATTCCCCTTCGCTTCTACATCATCCAGACCCCTTCCACACACCATGATCGAGCCCCGATCAGAAGTTCAGGCGTACACCTTCGTCGCCTCACCGTACACCTCCGTTGCATCCCATCTTCACCCGATTCCACTCAAACTCAGCCCAGGACTGCTCGATTTTGTGTTTGCGAGCTAACTATGCAGGTGCTAGAGCTAATAGACCCCTTTAGGGTCATTTTTTATAGCAGACAAGGTCCCAGGTGCATGTTTCCTTCGCTAAGTTCCAGGCCCCCATCGATGTGGCCAGGACCATTATGAGCACGCCCAGAGCTACGGAAGCGCCTACGCTCCATTTTGATATAACTGAGAGCTCTCCAAGTGGCCTAAGACTAGAGATCCTCACATGTCATACCATGTCAGGCGCTTTTGGGACATCTGTATTTTATATCATGTACTTATTAGACCTCTTATTAAAAGCCTTAAATTTTCATTAAATTACAAAGAGGTCCCTACAAGTTTATATTTTTATTTCTTGTCTTTTATTTCTAATAAATAGTTTTATCATTACAAAAGTTGTAGGAAAATTATATTATGTTCTTGATACATTGATTATTCATGTCCATATTTTTATTTGGCATTTAATTAATTTTCTTATTTATTAAAAATAAAAAAACAGCCTTTTTATTCTTTGATTGCTTATTAAAACCTAAAAGAATTATAGAAACATCTTTTAAAATTTCAAAAAATATAATATATATTATTAAATATTCAACCTACATACCAAAAATCACAAAAAAATATAAAAAAAACCTTAAAAATTGCAAAGCACTAAAAACTCCATAAAAATCAGTAAACATTATGTAAAAATCCAAAAAAGAGTTTTTTGTTCTATATTTTTCTTTATATTATATATTATAAATCATTTTGGGGAATTTCAAAATTATAATATATTTTAAAAATCCTAAAACATTCAATCTATTTATCTTCTCCATGTTTTGTACATTTTAATACATTAAAAATACATAAAAATTAGCAAAATTTTTAAAATCCTAAAAATAGAAAATATCAATTAAACGAAAACAATTCTCTTTCTTGAATTTTAAGTATTTTCATATATACTAAATTATAAAATCCTATATATGTATATTATATATACCTTATAATACTTATATCATTATTATTACTTATAAATACATATATGAGAAAAGGGAGGTTGTTCTGTGTAACAGCCAAGTTGGATGTTACATGGAGCAGTTTCCCCTATTTTTTATTTTTTTTCAAAATTTCCACCATGTATATTCATCTATATATCCCTCCTACATGTCATTCAAATTTCGTGAGAAATAGAGACTCCTATGCCCTCCAACTAGAACGTGTAAATTTTAACAGTCTGAAATTTGTTGTAATCGACCTGTTCTAGATGAAGGGCTTAGGAGTCTCTGTTTCTCATGAAATTCGAATGACATGTAGGAGGGATATATAGATGAATATACATGGTGTAAATTAAAAAAAAACAAAAAAAGGGGGAAAATGCTCCATGTAACAGTCAACTTGGTTGTTACTCGGAACAGCCTCCCCGGCCTCTACATATATTATATTTTAAAACTTTCACAAAAAGATTGTTCCTTTAAATATATATTTCTCATATTATTTATAATAGCTATAATATCATTATTAGTATACAAATATATATATTATACCTTAAATCCAAAAGAAATAAAAAATTTGCAAAAGTAAAAATTAAAAAATATAAAAAATATAAAAATATAAAATATTTTAAAAATACATAAATATTAAATATAGTTAAAACCTAGAAAAAAATCAAAAAAAAGATAAAAAGTATAAAAATAATTATTAATAATTATTAATAATGGTACCTTCCTACCAATTTGCTCCCCAGAATTCGATACTCTACTGCTTGTCTACTATATATATTTCATAGAGTTAAATAAAATAAATTTTGACTACACACATATTTTTTTGTATATCTATATTGGCGTATATTAATTATTGATTGAGAGACAATTGGTTACTACGACGGTTGCTAATTGTGCTTGATTAGCATACTGGTGCAAAATCCTCTTTATCAACATCTTCACACCTCCCTGAATAGTGGAACCATTTGCTCGGGTTGTCGGGTTATATCAGGGCCAAAGGAAAATGTGAAGTGGAGCACACCAAAACTCTCTATGGTCGGAGGCAAGTGCTTGCAGCTCGACTGTGTGCCAAAGAGTAATACATGGGTGCTTAGGGTACAAGTCCATGGATTTTTGGTTCTAGTCCTTAGGGCTACATCTTCACTCGCTCTGTCTGGAGGTAAGTACCTATGATTAATGAGGGGGTTACTCTACCCAATTCAAAATGAATCTTTACATATATTTTAAGGGTCAAATGAAATTGGCAGTCTTAATTTTATTTTGTTTTTACTTTTTGGATATTTCTCAAAAAACTAACTGACTAACATTTTTTTCCAATTCATGTATTTATAAGTCCAAGAAAATCAAGTGAGGAAGTCAGAAAAGTCGATGCACGTGAAATCAATGATGCATGCACGTGATAGAATACATACCTTGCGCCAGTAGTCTACATGCAAAATGATATGTACATATAAAGTAAATCTAACAGATATGAATGAAAAAACTAGAACCGCCCTAGCAAGAATTTCTATTAACGGGAAGAATCAATTATTTGTCTAGGTCCAAATCAAATCAATTATGAGAACATGAATTTTTATTAAGTGTTTGGACCTATGAGTTACTGGGCTCAACCAGAAATAGAAACCTAAATCTAGGAGCTCAAGCACACAAAACAAATAAAAATAAATACGAAAAACTCAAATCATGGAAATCAAATTGAAAAATGAAAAAATAGGGAGGAATAAAATAAGAATGCGAAGAAATCAAAACTGTAATGGGCTCCCCAAGTGCACCAACACTTGGTGAAACAGACCCCGCACAACCACAAAATGAGTAATTTCTCTATAGAAAACAAAAAGGTGCAAATGCCAATAAATTTATATAATTTATTTATAAGAATAAATGGAATAAAAATAAAAACTAAAACTAAAAAGAAAAAATGATCTTCTGCACGTCCTGCTCCTCAGTCGCTCTCTCTTGTCGGTCGGTGAAGAAGGATTGTCCTCTGCTTCACTCGGGCGCATCCTAGGATCACCTCCCTCGCTCACCAGACCCTCTCAACAAAGGTGAAACAAAGAGGCACGTCCAAACAACTATGAAAAATATAGAAGAAATAAAAAGAGACAGAATGAAATAAAGAAAATAAGTAAGAAAAAGAAAAGGAAATAAAAAATATATATTTACCCTCGTTGTGACTCCCTGACAATGGCACCAGTTGTTGAATCTAAGGCTTTATGGGTTTTAAAGAAATATGTATCAATGTGTAGTTGTTGCAACCCAAAACCAATTCAAACAAAAATTTATTTTCTTATTCAAAACAAGAACAAGTGCTACTTATTTATCCTGGTATAGCTACATGATCGAACTCATGGATGCTACAAAAATTGAGGGGAATTAATCATTACTAATTAAAGAATATTTTGATATTTTTTATTTTTTTCCTTTTAATGTCTTTTTAATGCTTTTTATATTTCAATGGGTTTTTAATATTTCATATTTTTCATATTTTTCATATTTTTTATTTTTTAAATGATTTTAAAATTTACAAAATTTTTTATTTTTAAAATTTTGAAAATCAATTTAGGAAATATATATAAGAGAAAATAAGTTTTTTATTGTATTTTTTGATCTAACAAAAATGCTCAAAATGCAAAAATAGAATATTTTTGTGTTTTGTAGAATTTTTTCCTATTTTTAGTAATTTTTATGGAATTTTTATATTTTATGGACTTTATATTTAATTAGAGTTAAAAACAATTAGTATAGTAAAATCAGCTATTGTTTTAGGAATTTTCAAAATCTAAAATAAAAGAAATTAAGCTAGAAACTAAATTTAAACAGAAGAGTTTTTATTTAGCTTTAAAAGAAAAAAATTACGTATTTTCCTAATTTTTCAGTGAATTTATATTAATTTATAAGTTTTTCCGTATTATTCAATTTTTAGTGTTTTCTAATGGTATTTTTAATTGATTTTTATATAGGTGATAAAAGATAATAAAAGAAAGCTACTGTAGTTTTTATAATTTTTCAAAGGTTTTTGAAATTTTTATGAATTTTCAAAAGCAAACAGAGAAAATAAACAATGTTTTCATATTTTAAAGATATTAATTTTAAAACACAAATTATTAGAGGTAAAATAATTAATCAAGAACTTAAGCTAATTTTTAGGGATTTCATGGAGTTATTTAACTAATTATAAAAGCAATTAATCAAAGAAATAATAAAATAATAAAATAATTTAGATTAAGTATTAACCAACAAGTAAAGTGCATGATATAGAATGTGAATTCTCCAAGGTTTCATTTTTTCCACATGTGAATAGCACTAACAAGGACTTAATTGCAAATTATTAAAACTCTCGGATAAAAAAATAACAAAAAACTTCAATACTTTTATCGCCAAATAATCAAAAGAACACATGATGATGGAATCTGCACAGGAAGGACTTAAATGCAAAAATCAAAACAAGCATGGCTTATAATGTAATTATTCCATCAATCAACACATGACACGTATCAAACTAGACTTATTTACAAACAAAGAAAGAAAGCGGGGGAAGTACAAATTCACTGCAGAAACATGAGAGGTGCATGCTAATCGGGCGGTTCTGATCTGGAGATGCTAGATATGATCGTGCGGATTGGAATAGGGCATGAAGGGATGGCTTTGATAGAATAGAGAAGCGTGGATCTTGATCGTACGACGGCCAAAGCAGTTGGAAGAATACATATGACATGACACGTATCAAACTAGACTTATTTACAAACAAAGAAAGAAAGCGGGGGAAGTACAAATTCACTGCAGAAACATGAGAGGTGCATGCTAATCGGGCGGTTCTGATCTGGAGATGCTAGATATGATCGTGCGGATTGGAATAGGGCATGAAGGGATGGCTTTGATAGAATAGAGAAGCGTGGATCTTGATCGTACGACGGCCAAAGCAGTTGGAAGAATACATATGAATGTTGTTGTAGATGAACTTGATTATCCTCGATCTCCTCCGATCTAGCTCAGATCTGATATTTGATTATCAGTACGCTCTAGATCTGCTTCCGCATTGAGCTGAGGGGAGAACATGATCTAGGTCTCGTTGATCGGATACCTGGAGCTAAAGCTCCTCTATGTATGAAGGTAGACCTCCTGATCTTGTTTGAAGCTCCGGATAACTCCTCCTG
Organism: Ottelia alismoides; assembly: GCA_037367405.1. NCBI lineage: Eukaryota > Viridiplantae > Streptophyta > Magnoliopsida > Alismatales > Hydrocharitaceae > Ottelia > Ottelia alismoides. Next base: position 372,873 of record JAZKJV010008363.1, on the reverse strand, counting down.
AACCTGCAAATTATTCTATGCTCAAAGATGAAGTTTCGACCAAGTTTTTTGAGCAAAAATAATGCCAAATGGAGGATGAATGGATCAGAAGTACAAAAGTGAAGGACTCAACCCAAAAACTCCCAGATTTAGAACAGATTTGGGTTGACCAGATCGTGTAAAGAGTCTATGAAGAAGCAGAACTATTCATGTGAGGTGATGGAAGTGCATCATGGATCAAATCAATCCAAAATGGCCTCCAGTCGAGTAGATCATAGGCTAATTTAACATATTTAAAACTTGGATTAAAACACAATGAATTGAAAGGGGAATAACAAGAAAACAAACCTAAATTATCTATGATGGAAAAACAAATTAAAATGGAGAAAATTTTGTCCTCAATAGCGGTCCAAATATGGAAGCGTCAGCTTGTCAGAATCAAGCTCTGTTGGTGGTGGATCTTGCCTTCGACCCCCTTATTGCGCACTTGCTTGTTGGGAGTCGATCGTGTCACCAACCTCGTCACACAAGTGCTCAAGCTCAGGGAGAAAGTGAATAAAAACGGATTAGATTCAACCTGGGACCTGGAGGACTTATTTATAGGAGAAGGAAAAGAGTGAAATTCAAAATTTAAAGGCGTGCGAACCAAGACAATTAGGAGTGAGATTTTGTTCATGCATGGATATGTGATCTAAGGAGATTATTCATGTGGAGAAATCAGGAGAGAAGGAGAGATGATCGAGTTGGGAATAAATGGAGACGGAGGCAGATCTAGGGTTTATTCGTGTAATCAGGGCAAATGGGTAGTTGACCTAAGTCAACAAACCCGGTTCGCCAATCAGAGTGCGGTACGAGTTAAGACAAGTAGAAAAAGACAAAAACAAAAGAAAACAAATAGAAATAAAAAGAAAATAAAATAGAAGTGGTTTTAAATTAAAAAGTTTACAAAATAAATAATGTTTATAAATGAATAAAACTATTTTTAGTGAATCAAATAAATTAATTTATAATGTTAAAATAATTAAATACCCTTATTTATAGGTATAAAATACCTATATATACAATATACATAATTTTAATTAATTTTTTTTTTGCAAAAATACACATAATACAAAATAATTAGAGGGTTTTTAATACATTTTATTTTATTTTTATAAATTTTATTTAATGGGTTAACTAATATGCTTATGAACAATAGAGGTACATTATACCTATGTTATGATTGCAATTATTTTGTTTTTGATTATTTTTACTTTTATTATTTTTATTTATATTTTATATAGATAATATAAAATATGTATAAAATATGAAAAATACAATATGTGCAAAAATATAAATAAATAAATATATAGTTACACTATAGACATATAGGTACAATGACACTCCAAAAAGATGACTTTCACATCTTAACTCTAATTTTTGTGAAACCACTTTCATTTTAAAGCTTGCTTTATTTTAAAAACAATGAAAATGAGTTTGATTTATTTTGAATTTTTATGGAGTAGACATTGATCTTCCAATTTTGGCTTTCCGACTTTTCATAGTGTTGTCTCTCTTATTCTGTACAAGGATTATTTTTGTAATTATTTTTATTATTTGGAACACATTTGTTACAAGTTTCAAGAAGAAAATATTTATATTTGAAATTGAATTACTAATAAATAAAATAGTACAAGATATATACATAAAGAATGATGATGAATATGTACATGTGAAGTTGATTTTCGAGATTTTTTATACATGAAGGACCTTATCTCCACATACTTTACTCCATGTTGATTAGGTCACGTCTTGACGTACTCCCGTGGTCGGGATCAGCACGTATTTATTTCATATATACAATCTTCTTTTTTCTTTCTTTTTCCTTGATTTATTTATTTATTTATTTATAGTTAAAATAATTATACTAGTACACTATTAATAAATGAGATTGTACTATCAAAGAGTGATAATCAATGCTATTTATATATGTTTTATAAGGGATTTTAAGCCAAAGTAAAGGAATTGGTGATTTATCACAGCAACCCCCTCCCCCAAGTGGTGATGAACACTATGTCACTAGAATATAAATTCCACTTTTTGTGATTCCATAATACCTTAAGAACTCGCCTAGTTATGGTTACAAAACTATGGTTGTTTTGCTTTTGATTTTTGGTTGAATTGTCCTAGTTGTACTAAATACTAAGCACCCTAAACCTTTTTTGGATCTTATTGTTTTTGGTTGTACTACTTACTAGAGTCTTTTTTAGGAATGAACATTGATTTTTTTTTCAAAAAAAATATATTCATGAAGTAGTTATTTTCCTCTAGTAAGATTATTATTTGCCTTCCATCCCCACTGCATATTCCAAAATAACTACTGTTTGATCCACATTCTCAAGAACAACAAACAAACAAAGAGTAGGAATAAACCATCTTATTCCACCTTTATCTCAAAAATCACAAATGAATGAGAATATAGGTAATAGACCCCCTTATTCCCTATTCCACATCTTTATCCCATCTTCCTTATTCCCCAAGTAACCATTCTTAGGCCAAACCTTCCTTGTCACTCTAAACAAAAGAATATATTCTCTATTTGTTTGGAAATGATAGTAGCAATTCCCCACAAATATAATTAAACTAACAAATATTTCATTACCTAAAATGGCATCTCCAATGATGCCATCCTCTTTCTCTCTCTCCGTTGGTGATCATTTCAAATATCAATTACGAACTACTTTAAAGTTATTCAACAACCTTACCTGCGAAATTAGTAGGACATAGCCACCTAAATTGAATCGACTTCAATGCTATAGTGGTTAACGTCATATTTCAAGCCCCACAAATCATAATTTACTCGACAAAAAACTATGCTCAATTGATATGGGATTGATTTTGATATGAAAATAAATGTGATTTTTGCACCTATAACCCTCTATACTTTCATAATCATGCATTGGACCTTCCTCAACTCCGAATTACATGTAGAGCACAGGATAATGACTTTCGTTTAAGGTCCATACCGTTAATTTAGTCACTAACCTAACCACAAGAGGTGGTTAATCTATACAATTTTCTAGTTCACACTTTCCCTTCCCTCTTCCCCACTGCTCATCATGGTAGTCTCTTGCATCCCATCTCTGATGAACATAAGGCTGATTGGAAATCATGTGTGCATCTTTCACCTTCACCAAGGAGCTTACAGGCATGTCGAAAGCTGGCAGACTGAGTCTGTGAAGAGCTAACATGCACGGCAAGAACTATCAGAGGGACCAAGCTCACAGGACCAACTAGCATTGGAGAAAGACTTGATGCGGTTTTTCCTGGAAGCACTCTTTAGCTTGGCGTCCTTATTTGTCCAGGAGCATCCACGAGCCCTTGGGGGGATGCTATGTTGTGGCGAGTTGCTTCTTGTGACGAGGAAGGTTGCTTCACCATGGGATTCGGAGGAGAGGGATGGTTAGGGGAGGGGGAGGAAGGAGATAAGGGAGGAAGAAGGGATTGGGAGTTGATGGCGTCACAGGCTCACCATCACAAGGGGAACGATGGGCCATTAGCATTGTAGAAATGTGCTCAGCTAGCTACATGGCGTGTGTGAGATGAAACATATGTAGGTGGGTTTCCCTCTCCCCTCCGATAATGGGTTGGGTTGTGCTGCTTCTCGTGACAGAGGTGGTGGCTTCATCGTGGGAGTCAGCGAACATATGTCGAGGGAAGAGGAGAAAGCGGGTTGGGATTTAACAGTAGTGGGGATGGGGATTAGAGGAAAGGGGTGGAGGTTGGTGGTCTCCCATAATCGTCGTCACAAGGAGGGGAACGATGGGCCACTCACGCAATGGAGATATGACAGGTTGGCTACTGGGGGCATGCGAGAAAATACACTTGTAGGTTGGATTTTCCTCTCCTCTAATAATGGTGTAGGGCGCATGCAAGACAATACACATGTCAGTTTGGAATTGCCGAATTGGTCACGGTCGGATCAATGATCTTGCATGATGAGGATGCGAATAAGGATCTCATAGAGTAGATCCAGCTAAAGCATATCTGAGCAGAAAGGTAGCAACAACGACAATGTGGAATAAGGATCTCATAGAGTAGATCCAGCTAAAGCATCTCTATGAGGAGCAGAAAAGTGGCAGCAACAACAATGTTCTGCAAGGAGGGGGAGGTGCTACGAGAAGGGGGTGAGGAGAGGAGGCAGGATAAGGGCAGGGGAGGAGCTAATGAGGTGGCGGTAACGGTCAAAGGAGAGTCCATAGGATGGAGGTGGTGGGCTCGAAGTAGGGGGAGGTGGAGAAAGATGAGGGAGAGGGAGGGAGATGAAAAGTGGCATGATTTACAAATAGAATGTATCTATAGTGGCAAATTTGTCAAACACAAACAGATTCCGTCACATTTAACGGATTAATAAGAATGGGAGTTAACACAAAATTATCCCATGTAATGGTTAACATCTATTCAGTGTTCTACATCTGATTCGGAATTATGGAGGGTTTATCATGTAACTAACATAATATAGAGGATTGCGAGTATAAAAATCCCAAAATAAAACTGTAACACTAAGAAGTTCAACAGATAACTATGCATATAACCAGCAATCCAATGTTTCTCGAATGTACGAAACATGTGGAACGTGTCATTGCAGGAGGGACTCAGTAAGAGGGTTACTACGCACATTCAGCATGAAATAAAACCACCATTGTAAAAGGACACCAAAGCAAAATCTTAAAAAGAGGGTGCAGCACAAAGCGCTAATTTATTCTCTTATTCATTTGCTTCAGAACAGTAAATAATCCATGTTTACGCTAGAATTGGGTTAGCTATGGGCTTCATATCACTGGCACCACAAGCTCATCTAATCCTCCGAAGCAAAATATTTCAATGGCTACAGAATGGTAAGGTCGGGCTGACAGTAAATTTCACATAACCAACATAAATAGTCCTGAAACAGGATATAATCATTCTGACCATTATTGCATAAATACTAGTTGCTGGTATCAAAAATTTGAAGTGCTACGCGAGTCCATTTGTATCGGCATCATAAATATGTCCCATCTTTTTCTGTTTGGTCTCAATATAGCGCTTGTTCTCTGCAGTAATTGGTGTAACTAGAGGCACTCTGCCCACCACGCTTAACCCGTAACCTTTCAACCCAGTATATTTCAAAGGATTGTTTGTTAAAAGCTTCATCGTTCGCACTCCAATGTCTCGTAAGATCTGTGTATGATAAATAAATAATATGATGTCAGTATTTCAGCAACTGTCATAGAAGAAAATGGATAAAAAGAATTAACTTGTTCAGGATAAAGCTACAAGATTAGGGATGTCAAAAGGTTAGTTTTGAGATAGGTAGTGGTAGCTTCCAAATCCGTACTCATTTATAAATCCACTACCCAAACCATTTACTAAATGGGTAGTATCTAATTGGTACTATTGTCCTAAACTTATTTAAGGCCTTGCACCATTTTCAAATAGGATAGTAAAACTAAACCATATACGTGTCCAGCATAAAAAAATCATGCAAGTTAATGGTAAAAACAAATCTTTATACCCATTTTTTTCAATATATATGTGTGTGTGTGTGTGTGCATCTTTTTTTAAGCACATGTATACATGTATACGCATCAGGTTTGAGTCGGTTTCACTTACCCATTGAGAAAAAATCCAAACCCATGTGGGTAGTGATTTTTAAACCCAAACTCAAAAAAAAAACAGGTCAAGTATTTTAATCTTAAATGGAGCAGGTCCGGATACCCATTGGGCAGTCCCAAGTGGGCATCCCCATAAAAGATCAAGATAGTCACAAAAGATACCACAATTGGCAAATCATTCCATCGGCAACCTGGTGCGCACCTTGACTTAGTATAGGTCTCCAATATACTTACATATAATTATATATCTGCCCTGATGAAGTTTTTGAACAAACATACAGAAAAACAAGGGGCTAGTATATCATGCTGGCATCTGAAATCTGTGGACAATTACAAGTTTAGTTTCGAATCATTTCGGTGCATTGTATACATTCAGAGTTAAACGTTTAGTTGATGTATCGCCTTGTCGTGAGTCCGTGACTACATTATTAACTCCGGGATTTGTTAATTTTCATATTCATTGCTGTAAATATCTAGATGTTAATCCTGAGATCTAGATACAAGTTGATCTTGGGTTATTGCACATCATTTGTTAGGATTTTATAATGTATTTGCAAATCAGATCTTTACCACATAAATGATTCATTTGGCAAGGATATTGGCTAGAACTTCCAAAAACCATATATACCAACGATTTGTTCTCATTAGAGATCAAAGGCAGATTCATTTCTAGTCGCCAGTATGTCATACTCAAAACCCTGAAAGCAGGAAGGGATATGCAACTGTGAGAGTCCATGTACCACAGGACTGAACATGCTATCGGTTGCCAGAGCAGTCTGTGGAATCCTCTTCTGGTTCAGTACACTGTATCCTTGTATGTTCAGATGTGAAGGGAGTATGTGAAGGGATTGCAAAGGGAATATGTGGACAAATGATCCCTACTACTCATTCCCATCTATTTATCCTATGTTTACTTCTCTTTCTAAATTAATATTTATTTATTTTCCAAATATTGTCCTATGGATTAGAAAAAGAATGTGATTCTAAGTCTGAGATGGCAAAAGAGATTACTAAGACGGGTTAAAATAGTGAAAATGTAAAGAGAAATCTAAAAGATAAAAGGGCTAGTCTGCATCTTATGCGAATTGGTGGTATACTGGGAAACCCTTCTTCGGGCTTTTTTTAATCTAATTGTACATCCTTTTGCTCCATGTCTATTTTAGCATATGGCTAGCAAGATGCACCACATTATATTTGTTTTCTCTGGAATACCAGATACCATGCGTTGCTAGTTTGGAGCGGCATGCTAATGTCCTTGTTTGACACAAGTACAAGCATGCTGCTGCATCTCAGATTATAATAGCTGGGGTTTTCTCATAGTTGGAGATTGGGCGTTTTGTGACTAATGTTTCCCTGTAACATGGAATTCGGAGGCATCATGTTTATTAGTAGGACCCTTTTCTCTAACATGTGTTTAAGCCATCCACTGATGGGACAATGCACAAAAGGGCAGCAAATCACTGACGTTCTATTTCTCTCCGAAATGTCCTATATCAGCATTAATTCAAAATTTATGTAAATATAACATCAAGTAACTCTGCATGTATTCCCTTCCAGCCCATCACCCTTGCACCTCTTCTCTACAATCGTAGTTTCTCCCTAACTCGGCCACCTGAGTGATTTTCTGCAGCCACCACACACCTCTCACCTCCAACATCACTGACTAAAATATTACCACATTGAGCCCAAATGCATTCCGTCTCTTCAAGAATGCCAGGGTTCACCAGTGTAAACTAAGATGAAAAATGTACTTAGTACACCATGTTATTTCCTCTTATGCAACAACTTCCCATGTACTCCAAACACCAACGTGCACACATCTACACCCTATTCCACACACGCCCACCCAAAATGCTCCCAGACTTTAAACACAACCTATCCATACCCCTTGTCTCTTCTTGCACCCAATCACAGTGCAAAGGATAAGGGACAAGAGATCCAACACAATGAAATGCTAAGGAGGTCCAAGAAAAAAAACGTGATGGAGTAAAACTGCTTCCAGAAGAAGTCGATGTCTATCTCGACTCGTTGAGCCCAAGATTTCGGAAATAAAGGCTACAAAGCTTAGTGGGTTGGTGAAGGCTGGCTGGAACATGCTTGTCAAAAAGGAACTGAGGCGAGGGGATCCCTACAAATGTTCATTCTCATAAAGTATATTGGCGGGGATTTTGATATCAACATTCTTAACTCTCAAGGCCTGAAAAATCATCATATGGAAACTGAAGATCTTCTCCACATCAATATAGTGATGGAGATTTTTGACTGGCTAGTTTTTGAAACTCTCTTTAACTCACAAATAACTCACTGCATTGATGTAGAGAAGATCACAAATAACACAATTTTTATTACACCGATTAACTTATTTGAACACTTTATTGACTCAAATTAACTCATAAATGCAAACTACATTTGTGAAGCTTCATGCATTAAAGTTGGAACAAACCTCAACATGGTTCATGCTGGGGGTTTATTTGCATGCTCTAATAAGAGGGAGTTCCTCTCAAATATTTAACAAATATAAAACACATTAAGATATATAATCATAAGCAGAAAAGATGAATGAAAAATCAAGTTGAATATGACAAATAATTACCTGTGCACCGATTCCGTACTCTCTTGAGTCCACAGGCAAACCTAATTCCTCATTGGCCTCAACTGTATCACGCCCATCATCTTGCAAGTTGTATGCACGAAGCTTGTGGCCTAAATCGATGCCCCTTCCTTCATGTCCACGAAGATAGACGAGAACACCCCGGCCAGCATTTTCAATCAACTCCATAGCAAGTGCAAGTTGGTTCCCGCAGTCGCACCTTGCTGACCCAAATATATCTCCGGTTAAACATTCTGAATGTACTCTCACAAGAACATCTTGCCCATCACCAATTTCTCCCTGTCAAAGAAAATTATTTATTTAATTATGCTCCCACAAAACAAACCTCTCGATGCAAAGGAGTAAAAGGAATAGTTCTCAGAAGCCTCACTTTGACCATAGCTATATGCTCCATCCCATCGAGCAGTGACCTATAGCAGAAAGCCCTAACTGCGCCCCACTTGAGGGGCAAACGTGCCACAGATGATCGCTCAACCAATCTCTCTCTCTTTCTTCTATATCTGTGAGCAGAGAAACATGATGTTATTAGATCATCGCGAGAAGAGAAACTCTTGGTTCAACGATTAATCCTCTCAGTCCAACAACATAGATTACTATTTGCATGTCCGTGAAGGGATAAATGTGCTGCAATCAAACAATTAAAAGAATCTAGCACATTTAACTTTTTTTATAAAAATACAAAAAGAAAATATGACTGAACTGAAAATCAAACAAAGATGTTTGACACAAGATATATGAGAGGAGGAGCATCATACTATTTGTTCGCCGGCCTCCCAGATGGGTCTAAATAAATAAACCGTATTGAAATGGTATTTGGACAATAATCACTTATTTTATATACAACTTATTTTTTCTATTGATCCATTTTTTGATAAATATAAAGACCGCTTCATTCACAAGATTTCCACAATTAAAAATACAGAAGAAGGTTAACAAACTCACGTTCATCGGACTAATTAATCATGGGACTTAAGCAGTGTTGTAAAAGTCGCCCGACTGGTCCGACTATTAGGTCCGACTAGTCTAGTCAGTGGGGTGGCCGACCGAGTACCAACTTATTCCGACTAGGCACACTAGTCGACCAATTTTTTGCTTAGAGATACCATATTTTGTTGTTTTTCATAAGCAAACTTATTACAATATGCTTAATGCTTTATTTAGATTCAATTACTTCTTTTATTTTATTATGATAGTATAAAAATGTACAACCCTATGTAAATATATGTATAAAAATGAGTTATATGTTTAAAATAATCATAAAATTCAAAGCCGATTAAAGTCCGACTAAATCTGATTAGTCGCCCGACTGCCGATTAATCCTTAGTCAGTGACCCGACCGACCGAGTACCGACTACCGACTTTTGCAACCTTGGACTTAAGAATATCGAGCATAGTAAGAAGAACTCAAAGAAACCACAAATATGCAATAACAATAGAGTTCTTATTCCTTTGATTAAATTCATTGACTGATAATGTTAAAAAAATGTACAACATGGACCTCTCAGTCGGCCAACTACTAGACCGACTAATCAATAACCAGGACTAATAAACTGACTAGGTTTTTTATACAGTCTCTGACACACACGCCTCACACACAATCCCCTGATTACATAATCACATTGACAGTCTGAGCTGGTTAGCTGACTTCTGCAACCTCAAAGTTCATAGAATATTTCCCAGATATGGAATGAATAGGCATCAATAAACGATGCCCCAAGTTCCAGCATTATTCTGACATTTTATACAATATCTTTTAGGAGTAATTTCCTAGTGATATCCAGCATCAACATCAGATTCTTTTTTTTAGAAAGAACACCAGATTCCATACCTTTATCTATTATGACTAATATTTTGACTCGCAATAACATTATCAAGGAGAAAGAATAATGATACTTCCCAATGACAAGACCACCTCAAATTATCCTAATGCAAGATATGCATTAGATGCAAATTAGAGATTAATTATAACTTAATAAATGGGAAAAATCTATTAGGGTAGTGAGTAAGGAGCTGATTTTTTTTGCTTGAAAGTAGACAACTTTCATAAAATTGCTACATATACCCAATATGTAAATGTGAAGAAGTCCCACTTTTTTGATGTATATGACATACCTAATTAAGTCAGCAATTGAAATGATTTTCAAGTTCTCTTCTAGAGCAAATTTGCGAAGCCTAGGCAACCTGGCCATAGAACCATCATCATCCACGATCTCACAGAGTACTGCAGCAGGGCCGAGACCAGCCAGCAGTGCAAGATCAGTAGATGCCTCTGTGTGCCCTGCTCTTTTCAGAACTCCACCTTCCCTATATTTTAAGGGGAAAATATGCCCAGGGCGGTTGAAATCCTCTGGTTTTGAATCAGGAGAGGCAAGTTTCAAGATTGTTTGCGCTCTGTCTTTTGCAGATACTCCAGTTGTAGTACCAATTTTTGCATCCTACAAATCATTGCAGACAGACAACTATGAAAGCAAGGACTTACTATAATTATAATTGTGAACATATGCATTGGTAAATTTATGAATTCTCATATTGTTTGATGGTTTCTTTATAGAATTAGTAGGCTTTCATCTTTTAAGTGAAACATTAAAAAATGAGTTTTTGTTGAAAAAATGAATTTTACCAAATATGGCAGACATCAAAACGATAAGTGACAATTGATAGCAGAATGTTACTGTTGATCAGTAAAAGAATCGGAGACTACATTGGAAAAGATTATAAAATGTACTAAGCCTTCTCCCACTATTAGTAGGGCCAGCTACATGGATTCTTGCTCATATCCATGTTGAAAGATTCGACTATTTTTTACGCTGGCCGTCGACTACCTAACACAAACCCTGCAAGAGTGGGATTTGAACCCTGGTCTTTTGTGTGGTAGACACTGTACTGCCACTAGACCATTAAGTGGGTACACAACATTTTTTGAGAAAGTGAGTTACACAAACAAATGGGAATATTGGCAGGAGCATTCCGTCAACAAATGGGAATGCTAGCAACAAAGAATCCATATTCGATAAAAGAAGATTTAAACTGCTTCCATGTAATTGGGTAAGCTACTTAAGCTGCTAATAAACTAAAATGATAAAGACATAAAGGCCTCAAAGATAACATCGCAAAAGCATTTCCCAGGAATGTGGAAAATGATGGCAGAAGGTTATAGAGTACAAGACAGAAAAAAAATGGTGAAGCCTTCTCCCACTACAAGTAGGGCTGGCTACATGGATTCTTAAAGACAAGACATAGAAGATTAAAATATATGTATACATAAAATACATATTACTGAACTTCCTTTTGTACGAATATAGACCAAAGATCACATTAGAAGTACACAATTTCAATGTTGGGAAAAAATATAGAAGACGTCTAAAAGGTACGTACACTGGCAAACAACCTCTCGATTTCCTCTTATTTGTATTAGAAAAATATAGACGCCTAGGGGGTGTAATATTGTAGGGATTAGCAGGTGGAGTATGAACTATTTTAAATATCCAAATGAATCACTAATGTTCGAAGAAATTTAACCTTCTCAGAAATATCTGGTATGGGTATCAAAAGCTGAAATTTTGCACTGTGCACACAAACAGTATCTTCCTAAGGTATGCAGTCGCTTTCTAACTGATAAAATAAAGTAATACCAAGACAACTCACCACTGAAACAGTGAATGCTGTTCGAAGTTTCTCCTCATTCTCCTTATGTGTTACCATCAAGGGAAGCTGTAACCTCTCAAGGTCTTCCTCTTTCATGCTAACACAAACAATTCCTGTTCCATGTCTTACAATAAAAGCCATGGCAGCTGGAGTTACTAAAGAAGCTGCCATAATAAGATCTCCCTCATTTTCCCTGCCTTCATCATCTACAACAATCACAAGCTGCATTTATCCACTCAATGACGTTAATAACGAATAAAAAGATCAAGCTAGATAAACACTGGACAAGTCAAGCATTTGCTAACCTTTCCTTGACGAATATCTTCAATTGCCTCGGGTATAGAAGAGAATCCCGGAGTAGGAAGATCCAAGTCAAACTCATCATTATCTGTGAAAGAACCATTAGTTGCAGGGGCCGTGTCAGCTGAGATGCTACCCAGTGTGACAGAATCAATTTGAAGCTTGGTACCAGAGGATGGAATTTCTTTTATACTAAAAGACGGTGAATCTTCGACCAGTAAACCTTCTCCGAAGATTACCGAGGATCCATCTTCACCAGATTTTGCAGGAGTTTGGACTGCTTCCACAACAAAACTTGGTGTACTCCTCAGACTGCTCATTTTCTGGTTTGTTATCTTCCAATTCACAGTGTGCGGATGAGCAAAGCACAAGCCTTTGAACTCCGGGAAGCACTTGAACCTCCTACAAAATGTAAAAGTTGAGTGAAAAAAAGAAGGGCAATAAAATTGGCATCTCTGGGAAAATCTTCCACCACTAAATGGCATATGATGAAATAAAGAATAACAAAAGATAAAAATGTTGCAATATTTCAATTTGAATCAGTACAACCATATGGTTTATCTCGAAAGCAATCGTCTAATGATTCAGTTACAAGAGGGAGTAAATTCTTGGTCATTGTACTGTTTAGAAATACCAAAAAAGAATTATATAAAAAAATGAAGAAATATCATGATATTGTTTATTCAATAAAATTTGAGCACTATCCTCTCTTCGCTTAAAGTTTTAGGGTAAGGTCTACAGAACATTTAAGTTTTTATCCGCTTCCTCCCCAGCAGTGGAGGCCTTAATCAACTTCTTACATTTGCAGGGGCAACGTGCATGCAATCTGCCAATCACCTAAATCCACTGTTAGAGAGAAGAAATTGAGTTGGGTATCAAAAATTGAATGTGGCTTTCGCGAGAGTATAAATTCACTAGTTTCTTGTGACTCAAGCAATGTCTTCTAAGTAATCCGATGTTAACATCATACCATTCACCAAAAGCATGTAATATGCACAACTTTGACAATGTCCCTATATAAATAGAGAAGAGTAGTCAAGTATCCTGGTAGCATTACATGGTGCATCATGTTTGTTATTCATTTTGTGGCTGATCCTAGACACATAAATTTAGAAAGGAAAATCGACAAGATAGTAAGAGAGATAAGGAGCCAATGACATTCTGCTCTAATAAATGGACTCTCAAGCCCTAACATAGGTGAATTGAACCAACAACAAAAATTCCCTCTAATACATGAGTAACCCTATCAAGTCAAGAGTGGCTGATTCTCACAAGTCATGTATGCCTTTTAGCGTAGTACAAGAATCACCATTCTACACCTCTTCTTCCTACTATTTTGCTTTAAACAACAAACCCGAGACTTATAATGTTTTCCTTTGAAGAGCTTCCATAAAGAAAAGCCCCATGAATTTGGTCAGTGTTTTGAGTTTCTCTGTAAAACCTTTACTGGCCGGAAAACATTATATCAAAGGATGCAATTTAGTTTTGAAGTCAGATAAATAGATCAAAAGTAAAACAACAATGAGGACAAAGTTCATTGCTTAGTAAAAAAGAACATACTAACATTCATTTTTAGAGCAAGCATTAAGTCACATCATCAAGCTTCAACAAAGTATAGTAGTGAATATGACCCGAGCATGCTGGTGTGATATATGGTGAATCATCTTTTGCGCTTGCTTTCCTTGTGAATCCTAGAAACTCGAAGCTCGTTAAGGAGAATTTGTAGGCCTACTAAACGGATTTTTGAGAGCCAATTTAGTATCCATCTCCTCTAATGCCCCCATTAATCCGTCAAATACAAGCACAAAATCAAGAATCACTATCCTACAATGATTAAAGAGCCATGTAATCAAAAGTATATAATCCAAAACCTTTGACAAGTATCCTCCAAGCCGTCCACTTTTCTACCCAGTGAAAAGTTTCGGGTAAGGACCACTAATTACAATACCCAGTGTTGTAGCCTTGTAGGTCCGCTGCCAAGAAGTCCTCAAGTTACCAAAGAATCTATTCCGCTGCCAAGACTTGCACAAGGAACCAAAGAATCTGTCTTTCTACACAATCTAGACTAGATCGAGAGCTAACATAGGAACCCATATGGCAGAATCGCAAAAGGAGGCAAAAGAAGTGGACTGTTTTTCTACCATGTTCCGAGAGATAGATAGATAGATAGATAGATAGATAGACATGGAGAGAGAGAGAGAGGACCTCGTGAGAGATGCCTCGGTGGCAGGGGAAGAGCAGAGGGGAGAAGAGGAAGCCATGGCGTTGGGCCTGCAGGTACGAGGAGGATCTTCTTCCTCCTTCCCGCTGCTGCTGTGAGGTTAGTAGGAGGATAAACGCGAGTCAAGGGTTGCGGACGGCTCGTTTCCATTGCCTCCATATGGACCGGAGAGAGTAGGTTCCGGTTCCAATCTGCCCGCCCATCTACTTTTCTCATTTAATTTTCTTCATGGAATTAGTCCCTGTCTAACAAATGCGCCTTAATCTTTCCTATATTAAATATACCTATCATATACACCTGTCAATTTCTTTTGTTTCCCCTAATCACAAATAATAATTATTTTATTTTTTTCTCTGAAGAATGATAATTTGTGACACTTTTGAACACTGATCCTTTCCATGGAAAATACACTTCTTCACCGTGAAGACAATAAATGAGATTAACAAGTGGATTATTTTGAAAATCTCTTGATTAAATCAACAGCTAACATGAGTTGCTTTTAACATAGTACGATGACACCCTTACTAATATTTGACTCGAGAGTTCGAAAAATTCCTCTACTCGTCGTAAATTTGTTATTTTGAAATATCCATATAGTGGAATTTTCTAGTGAGGCAATGATTTTGAAAGTTAACAAGATCACAACATTGACCAATAAAGTTAAACCTCGTTACCATGGATATCAATAATTTTATATCGTGAATTGTTTGAGTGGATGACATTTTAGACATCTTGATCATAAACATTAATTTTTTTTAAAGATAATGTAGGAGGAATCATTTGTTAGAAGAAGGCTGAATGTAAAGGATGCAACAAGCTCCTACAATTAGAAGACAAATCGGAACAACCTTTCAAACGACGAGGAGCATCAAATTGAAAGATATTGTCTAAAGTAAAAGCGAAAGATTTCGACACAAACCTTAATCAAATTAATGAGAAATGAATCTTTAAGGGAATGGATTGAATCCAAAAAAATCAACCCGTCAGAGATTGAATTGTACAAGATAAAGCTAAAATCAGATCCGAGATTGAATTGTACAAGATAAAGCTAAAATCAGATCCATATGCACCCCTCAATGCGAACAACATTTTAATCCACGTGGAGAAGGCAGGAAAGTCAAGACACATACTTTTTCGCATAGGTTCATTTTACAATAAGATGCATGCTAAATTGGTTAATCTATCTTGCTTTTGCATATGTACATGTTGATGGGCCAGATCCGCTAGCTCACGCAAATTCATACAAGTTATCATGAACGAACCACATGCATGGAAATTAAGCAGGAATAATGGTAGGGAATAAGGAGAATAATAGTCTATTCTCTGCTCAGTTGTAAAAAAATATGAATGAAGAGAATATTATGAAATAAAGGTAGGTAATGTGGAATAAGGTGAAGTAATGAAATGTTGATGGGAATAACTGTAATCTTAGAAATCGTACCGAACAGAGAATTAATCCCTTAGTACAGTGTTTATTTTCCAAACGAACATCTCCTAATAGTTTTGGCATCTTATAACCACAGGTCACAAAACCCATATAATATAATCCTCTTTAGAAACCATGTCCGCTACATATATAAAAATTAAGAAAAAGCAGAAAGAGGAAGAAGGCATACCTTTTTCTTCTTCTTCACAAGTTGAAGGCGTTGGGAGTGAGGATGAGGGAGGAGAGTAGGAAGGGTTTTATACCGGAGGCCAAGCTCTCGTTGCATCTCTCTCCATGTCCTCCTATCACACATAATTATTAATTACATTGCTAACTTTTGCATTATTTGTAAACAATACTGGATACAGTTGTTCTCCCGAAGAATATTTAGCAATTCTCATGTCCCGGGAATGTCCCAACTCTCTTAGGAAGGTCGTGTTTTAAGTAATGTTTTGTTATATTGGTATATCGCAGATTTTGTGATCTTTTTAATACATATAATATATGTTTTATTTGTTGATTGATATTTGAGTCATGTATCAATTAGTCAGATAACTATTTTAGTTCCGTCATTAAAACTTTCTAAATTTAATCATGGCATAAAATTTTGTAAATGCTAGATTCAATCTACGTGCTCACAACCACCACGTTAGTAACGAAATATATTCGTTATACGGATTTAATGTGGGTGCATTATATCCAAGAATACTCTGAAATAATTTATTTATTCCTTGGAGATTGGCATTAAATAAAAGACGGTCATATAGGTAAAAATCAACATCAAATTGAACAGGGTATTTGTGTTATATTAAATGTGGGTGCTCATTTTTATGAAGTAACTATTCAAATTATATTTGGGCCGAACCAAAGTATTTCTATTGCATTGGAGTGTCCGCCTTTAGAATTTAGCGAGATTAGTTCAAATTTTGGAAAATAGTCACGGATAAGCGTCGTTATATGAGTTTTTTGCTAATGAGATAATGATGGATATGACATTCTTCAAGTATAAAAAATAATTAACAACGAATAATATCATCATTATATATTTACTAACAGACGATTTAGTGATAGATTTTGTAAAGAAGCGTCATTATAACCTCATTTTATTACAGTGGATGGGTGTTGTTTTGTATGTTTGTTTGCCCTTGTGGTATTTGATCCTAATAATAGTGAAAGCTACTTGTTTTTACCAATAATTATAATTAGTTATTATTAAGTGGGAAAACATTTGCATATTCGTTGCTAGAAAATTGTATGCGATGTATACTTAATGTTCTTCTAGACATAGAAAAATTATCATTTAAAGTCTATTCTACACAACAAAATTCATTTTTTTAACGAATAATTGGACTCATTTGTTGGGAGGATGGTTTATAAATCTCTTAATATTAATATTTGTAAATTAATTTCAGTTGATATTGCTCAAGAAATAATTAAATTAAATACAAAATCATAATACTACGGAGCACGAAAAATCATAGATATCTCAATAGATTGAAAGGCCATCTTGACGTTACCTAAACGATGTCATAAAATAGTCCACAAAAATGCCTTTAAGAAGAGAAAATCCACTTAAAATTTGGAATTATGGAATATGAGCTTACATGCCATATTTTTAATATGCGTATGTGCAGTGATCTAAGAGATTTGCAAATTCACCCACACAATTAAACACTGAATATAAAATTGTGAAAACGATGTACGACAAAATGTCACCTGTTCAAATCCCGACATCCTTAACTATTACTTCTCCTATGAACAGCAACGATGGATTAATTAATATATTAATACTAATAATAAATATTAATTGAGATAATTGAGATAATTAAAATTAGTCATAATTTTTCATTCAAAATATATTTTCAAGTTATATTTTTCAGGATACAAAAAAGAATCTTTTTATTTACAATTGTGCTTTCTGACATAAAACATAAAAAATAAAGCGCTCTCAGTTCATTTCGATAGAATGCGGGTCTCCAAATCTCGATGTCGTAAGTTCAGATACTACAAAGTATGATTCTCTTCTTTGTTATGATGAATAATAATAAAATCACTTAATAAAATAGAATTACAACTCAAATTCGAGCTCCTCTCCACAGGAGGTAAATGGCCATTTTTTTATTTATGGTACTTGGTACTCTAGAATATATATATATATATATATAAACTCATATTTCTTTTTCAATTATTTTCATTGTTATTATGATTCATTTGATGAATTTATTAGTTCACGAAATCGAAGGGATGTGTGATTCATCAGAAAAGAGGATGATGGCTACTTTTTTACTTATAACATGCTTATTAGTTATTCGTTGGATTTACTCGAGACATTTTCCGCTAAGTAATTTATACTTTGTAAGATCACGAACTACGCTTGAATAAAAGATTGGTATCCATCCTTTGGGGAGGAAGGATAATTCTCATGAAATAAAAAAAATCATTTCTATAGAAAGATATAAAATGGGAGAAATACTTAGTTTTGATGGTCGCAAAAATGCCAAACAACAGTAGATTTAAATCCCTAGCAAAATTATAAAAGCACCAGTATTCTTTATAAATAAAAGCACAGTATTCTTTATAAAAACACATCAAATCTTGCTAAATTCAAGAAAAAAAATGGATGCAAAAATGAACGACGTCATTTTTGGATAAAGTTGAAAAAATGCAGGCAACAGTCGAATGCCAGCCCCTATTAAGGTAACATAGATACAGATAATCTCAAATACGATTTGGTAATTGTAGCTGTCATCATTATTACATCATTGATTTGGCAAGTATAGTTGTCCTAGATTACAACCTTCCTGCTATAACATCACAGTTGTTTGTTTCCCCGTTGAAAGTTTATGCATTACTGATGACAACGTTAACTGCATTAGCCTCGAAGTGTATATGATAATTACAGTTGTCTTATTACTAATAAGACTGTAATTATCATATACACTTTGAGGCTAATATCACTAATATGATATTAGTGACATTAGTCTCGAAAATAGCCTGGTTATGATGCGTATGTCATCTGTAATTGTTTTTTGCCAGCAACATGTCATAATTAAAGCTATTATTACGAAGGATTTGTTCAGGAATATCCGTGTAATCATCCATGAATATAGAAATTGGATTTTCAACTATGCTCCATTTGTTACTGATGATAAAACAAAATCAGATTGTAACGAACTTTTTTTGGAATGCTCAGGCATTATTGATGACGATTTTCGGTCAAAAAGTAATTAATAAGGATCGTGGTTAGACCTGACCAAACTGCAAGTTGAGTAGGGATGAATGGATCAAGATTCCAAAAGCCCATGTCCAAGGTCCAGGTTAAGCTGGCCCACCCACGGGTCATGTTAGCCACGGGTCATTCTTCAAAGTCCAAGCCCAACTCGACATACAAACCAATTTAATTAGATTTTCTTGATTTTTATGTTATTTATGGAGACAAATAACTTTTTTGATAATCACTTAGAACTTCTAAATATAGGAAACTATTATATGCATTCATTGGCAATGTAAATTATTAATTATAATGTAAAAGAAAAATCGGAATATATTAAATATATGTGTTATCTAACTTTTTGATATGTATTTTTATTTTCTTCAAAGCATGGGCCAAGTCGAGTCGAGATGGGTTGGTCTTAATGGCACATGTCCATGACACTCATCAGAATTTATGTTCCAAATGCTTCCCACAATTATGACGTGAGTAACTCTTTTCGAGAGTAGGAGCATTGCCATCTACGAGGTTGAATGTTTATGTTTGCGTGGAGGAACGACACTTTAGAGGACATAGATAAGGAAGAACAATGAAATTGACACTACCAAAATTGTTGGAACGTGCGAGGATGCCCTCGTAAGGACAAGGCGAGAGGACATGTCCTCACTAAAGTAGGGACGGGGACCAGTTTCGTCATAAGTCATCACAAATAAAAATTGAAGTGATGTCGTATACGGCATGACTTTATTTTTGGTATCGACAAGGCTATTTGCAAAGATGTGGTGTCCTTATAAGATATTTCCATTAAAAAAAGGACAACATGTATATGAAAATATCTCGGAGTCTACGCGGAGTGGTCATGTGGTCTCACAAGGTGAGACATACAGTCGTTGAAGTTACTAAACGCAAAGCTCGAATAATTTTCAACAATCAACCCATAGATAATAGTAAAGCAATGTAATGCGAATGTGAAGTCAAAATTTATTATAACCCTACAAATAAGTGTATAGTGGTCAATTGTGTGTAGGTTGTCGAACACATGAAACTGACGGGTGTAGCTTAATATTTATGTCTAAATAATATATGTATGTAGATATATTTCTGCTATGTACTTAGTATTTTTGTGGATTTTTTATATATTTAATTTTTGTGGTTATTTCATTTTATTTATATTTTTATGTTTTTAATTTTATATTTTTTTCTTTTTATATTTTCCTAATTTTTAATTTCCTTTTTAATATATATAAGTATATATATCTATAGAATGTAATATGTAAAATATGAATAATATATATAGTATATATAATAATAAATATATATTAATTCAATAAATATAAAAAACAATCCTTTTTTAAAGGATTTAAAATATATTTAAGGTATTTATAATTAAAAATAATATTAAGTACATATAAGGATACATATATATACACTATATAGGCTTTTATATTTATAAATATAGCTATATATTCAAATATTATAAAATAAAATGTTATGTATTTTTTACATTTTCTTCTATTTTTTGTTTTTTGGTGATTTTTGCTAATTTTTATGTATTTTTAAAGTTCAAAATAGTCTAAATCGGAGAATAAATAAATAAGCTGAATTGTTTTGAGATTTAAAAATATAAAATAAATACAAGATTTTTTAACCTATTTTTAATATGCATCAATATGTATATATAAAAATATAGGATAGAAAACTATTTTTTTGGATTTTTTTTCTAATTTTTTAGGGTTAGGAGGGTTTTTTATTTGTTCTGTTTTATTTTTTAGTAATTTTTTGTCAAGAGTGATAAAATATAGTATTAAATAATTTCTATTTTTTTTGGAATTTTTAAAGAAGGTTTTATAATTTTTGTATTTTTAACGCCCATCACGGAAGAAAAAGGCTCCTTTTGGTTTTTAATAAATGGAAATACAAATAATATGTTAAATAAAATGCATAGTGTGAATGAGCATAAAATCAAGCATCTTCCCCTATTTTTGCATAATATTTGGAGCACGTGAAATATTTATAAAAAAATAAAAATACAAATAATAAATATACAAGCTAGTAGGGGTACAATTGTAATATAATTAAAAGATGAGGGTGTACATGCAAAAATATCCAAAGTTTTTGAACTGAATTGCAAACTTTATACATTAAACTGAAATACAGAAACATGGAGGGGTATCAGTGCAATTTAGACAACTCACGTAGGGGTCCACGTGAGTTGACCTGGCACTGGACCTAAAAGCAATATTCAATACAAGCAGGGCTTCCTTTGTAATTTTTCCCAAAAGTTTAAGCCTTGATTAATTTTTTTACAGATCTTTTTAACTATAACAAAAGGTAGAGGGGGTTCTTTATAAATTTACCCCATAAAGCATGCTTCATCGGACGTTGGAGGATGTGCCACGTCGTCTCACTTAGGCTAATCGGCGGTTGCAACGTACGTTGCTTTGTTTCGATTCGAACGACCCAGATTTGATATGTGTCATGTTCCTTATTCAAGGAATGTGGAGGTCTCTAGAAGAACTCCCATGAACAAGTCCTGGGGTTCCTTTGATCGACTCGTGCTCTCCGCTCCAGCATCCTCTCCTCGTCCCAACCGCTACTATGTCTTCCTGATGTCGCTCCACGTCTACAAGTTGTGATCGATGAGGTCCAGGTCCCCTCGAATGGGATCTGGGGCTCTTCTCTCTTCGCGTCACCTGGAACTCTGTTTA
Source organism: Ottelia alismoides (assembly GCA_037367405.1). Taxonomy (NCBI): domain Eukaryota; kingdom Viridiplantae; phylum Streptophyta; class Magnoliopsida; order Alismatales; family Hydrocharitaceae; genus Ottelia; species Ottelia alismoides. Next base: position 351,139 of record JAZKJV010008363.1, on the reverse strand, counting down.
GGCTTTGATTTGAGGCTCCAGGAGGTCTTCACAGCACTTGTCCTTCACAAAAAAGTTCCCCGACTCTCGGAGAAGCTCCTCGGCCAATGGATGAAGCTGATTGTGGCATGGAATGGAGGGCGATGAAGCTTCGGTGAAGGCAGAGGACTTGACTTTGATTCCTCATATGCTTATAGGATGTGGGTTAGGAAGATGGTAACAATGTGGAACAAGTTGTGAGGAACGAAATGGTTGTGGAATCAGGGTGGAATACAGACGGAGACAGACAAATTTGGCATGGAGCTCAAGCTCCTAGTCAAAAGGGAGTTTTTGATTTAAACTAAATTAAGAACTAAAAATAAGAATTAAAGCATGTAAATGAAAACTACAACTAAACATCACCTAGGAATGCAAGAAAGGGGCCTCGACTTGGTCGGATGATCGAGGAGGTAGAACTGACGGAGGGCTACTCCAACGATGGGCAGATAGAGCTCCTCCACACCTCCTCCTCGTTGCAGTTCAGCAGAACTGCCTGCTGTCACCAGGCGTAAGCCGCACGAGTGAACTGAGGGGCTAAGAATCGTGGAAGAGGGATTAGAGGGAAAATGGTGATGAAGGGTTTATTTACAAATGGAGATGAATTTGACTTCGATGAGGTGTTGCGTGCGAAAAAGAATGGGTTGATGAGAAGCATGGGTCTAGTGAGGGAGACGGGTGTGCTGGCTGCAAAAGGGTGAAGGGCTCGAAGCGAGGGGGTGTGTGGAGGTGGCGTGAAAATCGAAGAAGATGGCCTCCCCATGAGTTCCAGCATGGGGGCAACTGGAAGAGTATAATTGATCCAAGTCAACTTCTCTCGGCCTCTGGTTGGTCCACGTGTACCAACCAAGAAATTCCATTACCAAAAATCACTATAAAATCGATATCAAATACTAATTTATTTTATTAATTTTTGGTCATAATATAAAAAAATATAATTAATGTATTATTTTTCGAGCATTTTTATTTATTTATACAAGACCATTCATAACATGTTAGTATTTACATGTGTACATATAGGTATATATACCAGTATTTTATATATTATTTTTAATTTGTATTTTTATTATTACGTACATATATTTTATATATTTTATAAATTATTTAATCACATATTTGAATAATTTTACTTTATTGTTATGAGTTTATTTACATACTTAACTAATTATATATGTACACTATAAAGGGATATATAAGTACAATTCATCTTTGTATTAAAGTATCATATTTATTTTAATGTATTTTTAATAGTTTTATTTTCATTTTATTATATACATGTATTTTAAATAGTATTTACAAATTTATAAAAAAATAAAAGAAAGTGAAAAATATAATGAACGGATGTATTAATATTATATATATGTCTGAGGGCCCAAAACCTAACTTTTGCATCTTAACTCGAATTTCTTGAAACCACTTTAATTAAATAGATAATTTTATTTTATGGAAAATAAAGGTGAGTTTGGTCACTTTTGAATCAGTATAGAGAAGATACAGTTCTATACAGTTTTCTTTGCAACTTTTTATTATGTGTGTCCTGGACACACTGTACATTATTTTTCAGTGAAATTAATATTTTATTTTTTTGTATTTTTATGTATTATATTCATGTTTAGGGATTATTGATTTAAGGTATAAAAATAATAAAATAATATAGGTCTCAAAATGAAATTATTAGTAAAAAAGAATTATGATTTTCACCAATCCATCTAGGTTGAGCTAAGTGTTAAGTGAGAGGCTTCTAATCAAGTCACTGTCTCAAGAGTCGTACAAATGATATGAAGGGTTCTAGTTAGATACACTGAATCTACTCATGAACATAGTCTCATGGAACCTAAAGAGTTAAGTCAAGTTGACCTGAAGTGTCCCCAATTCTAGTCCTTAATGGGTTCCTCTAAAATTTTAGTGTATTGAGGTCTATATCAAGCTCCAATTTTCAGACTTTATTTTAGATTTGTTCAATTGTCTTGATCATTCCAAAAAATACAAATACTATGTACAATGCAAGAAAATATTTTTGTGAAGCATTTTTCTGATTTTGAACTTTTTATGGATTTTTGGATAAAAAAGTTTTGCAAATTTTTACGCAATTTTGAAAATATTTTACAAATTTTATAGTTTTGAAAAATTTGAATATTTTAGATATTTTTTTTATAAAAGTTAGCGAAAGAATTTTATGCAGATATTTAAACAAGAGTGCTTCTATATGTACAAGAGTTATAGTGTACTTTACTTGGGGATTTATAGAAATTAAGTTAGTGGTTATTTACAATTTATATATATAGAGTTTGTAAAGAATTTTTATTTGCTTATTTATACGATTCTCAAAATAATTTGAAAATATTTTAACAAACATTTTGAAAACTTTATTTTGAAAATAATATTACAAATAATTTTTGCAAATATTTACAAAATTAGAGAATCATTTCGCAAAGATTTTTCAAACAGTATGTATAGATTTTCAAATTGTTATTACAACCATTTCCAAACAGTTTGCAAATAGGTTTTCAAATTATTTTATTTGAACAAATAAGAGGAATCTTAACAAACAGATGATTTTTTACAAAGGTTTGAAAATGTTTTACAAAATATTTTTCAAATAGTTTTTATAATAATTTTCAAAGAATTTTCCAATCATTTTTCAAATTATTTTTGCAAAACATTTTTAAGCATGTCCATTGATTATATTTATAAAGAATTTTTGATGTGTGTTTAAATTTTATTAGTTAGCCATATTATTTAAAATACAAACTACAAGTTATGGCTGAAGTATATACAACGTATATACGACCCCACTATACTTAGCTTGAGCTATGTCTTCATAGGTCAGAGAGAAAAAGAAGACATAACTCGTGCTAAGTATAGGAAAGTATATAGTATAATGACTCAAAAATAAATAATGAGAAGTCAATTGCACCCCTATGCTTATGATCAGTTAATCCTAGGTATAGCATACTACATACAAAGCAGGGAGTGTCGAGGGTGGGAATTAACAAATCAATGGCTCAACATATCTCCCACTATACTTATGGTAAAATATCCCTAAGTATAGACATAATATTAAGAGTTGAGTGGACAAGCGAGGGATCAAAGAATGAACACCCATATACACTCATCCCCCTATACTTAGGATGACGCATTTCCTAAGTATAACAATGATGAATGGGATAAGTGAAATAATCAAAAGAATGAGAGAATGAAGGAAAACAAGAAGAAAAGATTAATAATTGATCCAAAATGTTTTTGGGAGCATCGTCTAACTATGCTGATGTTGTGGTTTCAAGCTCATCTTTGAAATGCCACATGTATTGAATCAATAGTGGATGGGAATGTATCATGCTCAAAGTATGGTTTCAACAATTGTACGTTGATCACGAAAGGTTGTGTGTTAGTTGACAAACCAGATATCATGATACTACCATTGCCACACACATGTTTCACTAAAAATGACCCCGTCCATTTGCTTTTCAACTTTCCCGGAAAAAATTTCAACTTTGCATCGAACAACCAAACCTTCTAACGAGGTTTAAAAGGCTTCTACGGATATGCTTGTCGTGTCACTTATTAACTTTCTCCTTTTACACCAGGCTGTTGTCGTATGCATAGTCTCTGAATTTAAGTAATCTGTTCAGATCAAGCATTATGTTCTTTCCAGCCTTCTTGGAATCCAATTACAGACATTAATTGCCCATAAAGATCTGTGAATTAATTACATAAGAAAATGGCATGTCTTGCCTTATACCTGGTGGTAGGGAGACATTCCTAAAGGTGACTTGTACATTGTGCAATACGCCCAAAGAACTGAGTCTAGCAATTGTGACCAGTTCTTCCTATCATATTGTACAAGTTTTTGAAGAATAGTCTTGATCTCCCTATTTGAACATTCGGCCAGGCCATTGGACAATGGGTGGTATGGAGAAGCAACCTGATGCCCAATACAATATTCCTAGGTTAGATTCTTGGCTTCTTTGTTAATAAAATGGATACCACCATCAGATATCAGAATTTTAGGAATCCCGAACCTTGCAATGATATTCCCTTTGAGAAATCTACAGATGGTGTGATTGTCGATGGCTCGGGTCGTGATAGTCTCCACCCAATGACTGACATGATTGATAGTGAGCAAAATATATTCAAAACCCTAGCCGTTGGGAAATGGGCCCATGAAGTCAATGCCCCATGCGTCAAACGTGTCTGATATCTAAATGCATTTCAAGGGCAGTGTATGTCTCCATCTAATAGTTTCTCCCATCTTCTTAGAGTCAACACATCATTTCATGCAGTCTTCTGCTCCTTTAAAAAGAGTAGGCCACCAGAGGCTGCATTGAAGTACTTTCGTTGTTGTCCTTTTCCTTGAATGATGCCCTCAACATTCACGATTGTGGCAATGCTGACACTATGGAATTCCTCCTAAGGAATGAACATTCTTCAGATGAATCTGCCCCTTCACGAAACAAATAAGGATCCTCACACTAGTAGAAATGGATATATGACAAGAACTTGTCAACTTTTAACTTTAGAAAATCTTGTGGAGATCTCTTGGAAACAAGATAATTCATAATATTGACGAACCAGGGGAGCGAGGTGACTGACCAAATTGCCTCGTATGGAAAGGTTTCTGCAAAGGGTACCATATTCTGCTCAAGAGTGTCTGTCTCTAGAAGTCTTGAAAGATATTTTGCCACCACATTTTTATTCCAAGCTTGTCTTTTATTTTAAGGTCTAACTCTTGGAGAGAAGGATCCATCTGATCAGTCTTGATTTGGCATCCTTCTTGATTTGCAAGTATTTGATGGCAGAATGATCTGTATACACAATGACATTCGATCCCAACAAATGTGATCTGAAATTTTCCAAGATGAAAACAATTGCTAGCAGCTCTTTCTCAGTGACCGTATAATTCTTTTGTATGTCATCTAATGCTTTGCTAGCATAGTGAATAACAAATTGTAATATATATCTTCTATGTCCCAAAACTGCACCAATGGCATAGTCGGAAGCATCTATCACATCTCAAATGGCAGAGACCAAACAGTTGTAGGATAGGGGTCTGAGTAATCAATTCTTTCAACTGATTAAAGGCTTGGAGAACTCTAGCATCTACAATAAAATCTATCTCCGTGCTATGAAGCTCAGTCAGCAGTCGGGCAATTTTGCTGAAGTCTTTTATGATTTTTTTTATAAAATCCCACATGCGTAAGAAAAGACCGGACTTGTTTCAAATTAGTAGGTGGCTCGATCTTGGAAATCAGGTCCACCTTCGCTAGGTCAACATCCATGCCATGTTTAGATATGACATGGCCTAACACAATCCCTTCAGTCATCGCGAAGTGACTCTTCTCCCGCGAGAGCACAAGATTTACTTTGCAGCATCTCTTCATGACTTTCTAATTATGTAAGACACTGATCAAAACAATCTCCATAGATCGAGAAGACATCCATGAAAACCTTGAGAAAACTACCAATCATATCTACGAATGCTGCAAACATGCACCTCTAGAATGTCGCTAGAGCGTTGCACAATTCAAAAGTCATTTTGTGGAAGGCATATGTCCCAAACGGACAGGTGAAGGTGGTCTTCTCTTGATCTTTAGGAGCAATGACAACTTCATTGTAAACCAGAGTAACTGTCCAAGAAACAGAAGAACTCTTTCACAGCCAGTCTTTTGACTATCTGATCGACGAAGAGAAGCATGAAATGATCTTTCTTGGTCGCTAGATTCAAACGTGTAATCCACACATATGTGCCAAGAAGTTGAAACTCTGGTTGGGATCTCCTCTCCTTTGTCTTTCTTCACAATGGTGATCCCACATTTCTTCAGCACTATGTGCATGGGACTCACCCATTTCGAATCGGATATGGGATATATGAATCAAGCATCACGCCATTTAGTAATTTCATTCATGACAACCTCCCGGAGGTTAGGATTCAATCTACGCTGAAATTCTCGAGAGGTGGTGTTGTCTTTTCGAGGTAGATATGACGCGAACACAGTGAAGGGTTAATCACATGGACATCTAAAATCTTCCAGCCTATTACCTTGTGGTCTTTCTAGAAACTTGAGTAGCCGAGATTCCGGGTCCTTGGTCAGTTGTGAATTTCTTATGATCGGGAACATGTTATGTTCACTCGCAAGGAAGGCATACTTCATATTTGTTGGTAATGGTTTGAGCTCAGGTGGGGTCAGAATCAGTTCAGTGGCTACTTTGGCAACTGTGCAAGGTAATGGTGTCAGATTCATCAACTGTAAATTATCCACCATAGGAAATGCAAGCTCTAAATTCAATGCTGCACAAAAATTTTCAATAACTTGCTCTTGTTCACAAAAAATTTCAATAATCTCTTCTTGATCTGTCAAGGACAGGTGCCAACAATAAATTCTTTTGGCAAATAAGAAAAAATCTCATCTTCAAAGATAGAGGGGAACTCGAATGTGCTGTCTACTCCTTCCTCCTTGGAGAGGAATTCGTGGGTCTCGATTTCATCGATGAATAGATTTGTATATTTGATTTCAGCTAGAAAGTCACAGTCCTCTATTCTCGGTTACGTAGGCTCACTCTCATCTGATGTGAAATCTGTCAGCTTTAGCAATCAGATCGTCTCGATGGGTACCTTGTTGTTGCTGGAACGAAAGTTAATCGGTCTGGTGTCGTAATCCACCATTGCTTCGGTTGTTAGAAGGAATAGTCATCCGAGTATAATCGAAGTGTGAAGTAAAGGAGCTGAGGTGTCCTAATCTAGCACAATGAAGTCTACATTGAACTACATCTCTTGAATAGTGACGATGACATCCTCTAGAATGACCCTTGGCTGCTTGATTGATGTATATGCAAACTGCAGGATCATTCTAGTTGATTTTTGCGGTCCCAGCTCAAATTTTTTTAGCACTGAAGTAGGCATCAGATTGATGGATGATCCGCTATCAAGAAGTGTTATGTCAACTCTTGGTCGAACATCTAGCATCTGATGAGAGGGGCTCCCATATATTTCTTTTTGCTTTGGAGATTGCTGATTGCATTGACAGTAGGTCGGGATGTGTTTCACATTTCTTTCTCGGACTCGACGCGGATGTCACTTTGCTATACATGCCTTCTTTTGTCCTTTCTTAATGTTTGGCATGTATTTAATGTCCTTAAGTAAAGTCATTTCAAACACAAGATTCTGAATTATTTCTACAATATCTGGATCAGACAAGGATATTTTCAATCTAATGAATTTTTGGATTTTTACATTGCATCAGGAAATGGAATTTGTACAGAATCAAAACCAAAACATTGTTATAATTTGCATCAAAATTAATGTCCACATCTTGTTGTACATATGGATGACAAAAAGGAGTGCAATCATCCATAAGAGGTGGGCATCCAAAAAATACAGACTCAGCCCCATCAACTAGTCGACTGCTAGTACGGTCTTCTCCATTGCTGGTGTGATGACGCTTCGACTGTTGTTCTCTATTTTGTCTTTTTTATTTTGTTTATTTTTTTGAATTTTTGGTTCTGGTGCTTCTCCGCCATCTTCTTCTTCCTCACCCGACCCGATTGTTGGATCGATTGATGCAAAAGATAACTATTCACCAACAAAAGCTTTATTCTTCCCCTTGGCCGTGTGATGATTACATATTATGCTGGTATAATACCATACAAATTACATGAAGAATCTCATTAATATCTGACACATACACCTCAATACCACTTAATCCAGGTATTATTTATTCTACAAATACAATGGGAAAACCACCTCTAAAATGCACAATTAGTTTAAATGAACAAAATCTCTCCTCTATATTAATTATATAATATCACATTCTAATCATTCAAAAAATCATTGAAAATACTTTATGTATCCAAACAAAAATTACATGGTCATTAAATAAAACATCACATTCAACCACACACATTTATACATCCAATTTGGCTCTACACATATTTTGTTGGAAAGAAATGGAGAGGGGCTTGAAGGGAATATACTTTTTCGTTATTAGTTGCACATGGGACACCACAATTCTCTTTCCCATGCACATTGAGCCTCCCACGTAATGCAATGCATGAATACTCTCTTGCTCATGCAACTTCCCTATACATGAATGTATTTATTTCTTTTGTCTTTATGTGCATGAGATGAAGACGCTTCAAAAGTCAAAGGATGCATATAGCATCCATAAAAGGAGGAGTCCCACAAGGCACTAAGGGGGCTCTAACATCTCCCTCAACGCAACTCTCTCTTTCCTGGCACAAGTTCTTTTGTCCCTGACTTTCCCTCCTCCTTCCTCTGCACGTACGGCTATCCCCTTCAGCCTGCACCACCTTGCGCGGCCACCAGCATGCGCGCACCTCCTCCGTGCAGTCCGACTCCATCTCCACGTACTCCAGCCTGTGCGGACCTCCTCCGCGCTCGTCTCCACGCCTCCATTTTCACGCCGCCGCTATCTCGTGACTCCACCGTCATCTCCGAAATCTCCAATAGAGAAGACTTCCTCCCCATCTTTATTTACTTCTAGCAAATTTTTTCCTTAAGTTAATTAGGTAAGCTGAATTTGGAAGAAAACGACTCTCTTGTTATAAGATCACCTTGTATTTTTATTACATTAGTATTTTGTTTAAGTTGAACTTCGAAACATTCTTATTTTGTAAGCCATTCTCAAAGTTCTCAATAATACATGCATTGCAAGTTTATATTCTATTATGCTCTTTGAAAAATTACAAGCGACTCTCATTTTTCCATATTAAATTGTGATTCATCATCTACTTCCTTACTTAGTTCCACTCATACCCGCATTTGCTTACTCCAAGTTTAGGAAGTATTTTTACCGTAGATCACATTCTCTTCAAGATTTTATATTTTTTCTCTCATCGCCATGGAGTAAGATTTGAATCAAGTTAGAAAAGGAACAAAAATTGCAAATTTGCTTAGTACCTGTGGATACGAACCTCTACTTGCACTATACATATTGTGTGTTTTTATTATGCTTGCGGTTGTAATATTATTTGTTTGATTTGTGGTAAGACAACGACTTGATAAAATTATCTTTTTAAACTACACAAAATCTTGTCAACATTTTGGTGCCGTTGTCGGGGACTAGGCAACATTTGTAATTTTTTCTCTATTTTTAACCTGTTTTCGATATTTTAATCCGTGCATTTTTTATTTCAGGTACTTGAACCCTGAAAAAGAAAAAAAATGAAAAATCCATGCATTTTTTAGTGAGCTTGTAATTTGTTCTAAGTAGAAAAAAGTTTTAGTATTAATCCCCCCCCTTCTCGAGAAAGCTCACCATCAACAGGACAAAACATTACGGATTTAGCACAAGAAGTACATGCACTGTGAGTTCCTTATTCACTTAGGCGTTCTGAAATTTGCATATCTTGCATTTGTTTGCGCATCAAATTAAATCGAAAATTTTTTTAAAAAGAGGTCTTGATTGCATCATATCTTTGGTCTTCTCCATCTGATAACCTAATTCAAAGATCACCAAAATCGTGCTTAATCATATTAAAAAGATAAGCTCGAAAGATCACTGCAGTGATCCGAGCAAAAGCGGACAAAAATTTGACTGCTTGTTTGATGCACATGGTGAATGACACAAAACTGACAAGCACATAGAACCCTAGGATAGAGACAAAAATCCCAGGTGCTACATGGGATTGCAGAGAGAAATCGTAACTCCTCGATGCCTTGGACACATGTTCTTGTGGGAAGAACAGATCATTGATCTGAGTACCGCATCCTGGATCCCCCAACCGGATTAGGACATCGATTCCTCACAATCTTCCACACCTACCTCTTCATTAAGGACTCTTAATTCTTTGATAACATTTGTTGAATCACTAAATTAAAATTGAAAAGATAATCGCTTCTGTGGTAATTTTTATGTGAGTTGGTGAATCAACAACTTATCTGGTGTTTGTGCTGTGTATGCTAGGTCGTAGGTTTCTGAAAAATCCATTGCAACAACCTTTAGATTACAATCCGATCTATAGACCAAAATCTCACCCATCTTGTTCGAGTGAAAAATATGAGAACACATCCGATATAGCTGATATGGGAGAAGAAAACTTCCCGAATCTCATGGACCTCATCCTCCAACAATTACAGCTTCTGAGAGAGGAAAATGCCACCATTCGCCGAATCATAGCTCCTCTGAATAGGGGACCACCCATAAGCACACATTACAATCCGTCCCTTGAAGATCCAGTTCATTGGATCCAGATCCTACCTGAGGTAGCAGACTTTGAAATCAAACCTACATCCATCCCTCTGATCCCAAAATTTTACAGAATCGAAAGTGAAGACCCTTTTCTTCATATCCAAGACTTTCAAACAGCGTGTGACACAATGAGTATCGCCGGGATAGAAAAAGAGTACATCTACATGAAGGCCTTCACATTCTCTCTAAAAGAACGAACTCAATAGTGGTTGAGGAATTATGGGACCCTTATCACTTCATGAGATACTTTGAGAGAAGCCTTTATAAAAAAATCTTCCCTGTAGGAAAAACTAATGCCCTGAGACAAGCTATATCTTCCTTTAAACAGAAGACCAACAAACCCATTCACGAGGCTTGGGAACGCTTCAAAGAGCTACTTAGGAAATGCCCTCCTCATGCAATCCCAAAGTGAAAATTAGTTTAACTATTCTATGAGGGCATAGACACATCTTTCAAGAGAGTCATAGATAGATCATGTGATGGTAACTATATTAGCCGTGACGAACATTTTGTATGTACATTATTTGAGAACATGGCTAACAACTCAGAGAACATCTCTTCCATTGAGCAATATAGCGGCCATGTGAAACCAGTTTACAGAGTCAAGAAAGGAAAAATCATCAATGAGTCGATCGAGGAAAACAATGATAAATGGAAAACTCAATCCATGCAAATGGACCTTATAATCCAAGACATAGGAAAATTGGCTATGAACAATGTCTCGAACAACGTTTGTGGTGTCATTTCTAACCCCATCATTCAAGAAGTTGGCCACACCCCATTCACCTATAATCAAGACATGACCCCTGAGACTGTGAATTGGGTACAAAGAAATCAATGAGGGTCATATTCAAATACCCGAAATTCAGGATGGAGAGAACAACAGAATACTAGGTGGAAAGGACATACAACAACCACTATCAGCCCAGTCAACCGATAGCACCACCAGTGACCCAACCGCCCACTACTGCTGTGAATTTTGATGCCCTGGCTCAAGCTATACAACAGCTTGCCATAGCACAACAACATGCCACTAAAGCTTAACAACAAGCCAACTCTGAGAATGCTCGGTAATTTATCGAGATTAGATATTACATCTCAGCCTTGTCACCTCAACCTCTGCCAAATACCAACACCAACAAGGCTAGCTCATCTGGAGTACTCCAAACTCCACCACATGTCGGATTTTCACCTCACCACCTGACTTGCAAAACCAAAATTAAGGTTTTTCACACCTCCTAGGACAAACCATTTAAACCAAGGGACCACACAGCAAGCACCTAGGAATTAAGTGAATTTTAAAACCCCAACCCGTTCAAACCAATCTGCTAATGCTGTAACTCTGAGAAACGGGAAAACCACATCCGCTTTCACCAGACCACTTGCTTTTATGGATCAAATAGAAATTGAAGAAGAGATTGATGATGAAGAATAACCAATTGAGACAACCATGCTTCTTCTTTCCTCCCTAGACATAGCCATCCCCTTTCCTGGAGCTCTTCACCGAAGAAAGACTCGATCATACATCATCGATCCAGAGCTAGAAAAACTGTTCTCAGATATTGTCATCGAAATCCCGCTCTTGAAATCCCTCGAACAAGTCCCAGCCTTCTCCCGCTTCTTGAAGGAAAAATGCACACCAATGTGGAAATCAAAGGGAAAGAATAAGAAAGATCAAGAAAAGATCGAAAAGTATATGCTTCAACGAGCCACATTAAATTTCATTTCCCAATTCCTGTCCACCAAGAAGAAAGATCCATGGGCGCCCTTGGTTAAATGCACAATCGGTGACTTGACTTTCAACGCACTCTATTGGATAATGGTGCCTCGATTAGTCTCCACCCTACTGCTATCCTAGAGCACTTTGACTTAGGGAAATTAAAACCTGTCTCAATGATTTTACAAATGGTTGGTCGTTGAGTGAAGAGACCAATAGGACTTCTTGAGGATGTCACAGTCACCGTTCAAGGACATCAATTTCCTATGGACTTTGAGCCACTGTTTAAAAAAACCCCAACAAAACACAAAAATACGTTCTAAATCATGAGGACATGGCTTCTGATAAGCATGGGGTGGAGGTTGCATATTTTTCAAAAATTGCATCTGTTTTACAAAAAACATCATAAAATCTTTTCAGAAACCAACAAAAACATGTCCTTCCTTCTCTATTTTTATCCTACTTTTGAGAAATCATCTCTTCATTGCATAGATCATAGACTGAAATCGAGTTGACCTTAATCCACTTAATTCAATCAGAATTTCTATGTATGAGTTTTTAAGCTTTCTTCAGGTCCATATGGACTCTATTCTCTCAGTTCCACTAACTCTTCTAGTGAATGAACTTCTGTATCTAACTAGACCACCTGAGAAACTAGTAGCACTCTTAAACTCTTTATTGGATATTAAGCAACTGCACAATCCACTTAGCTTGATTGAGTTTATTTTACAAGATACAATTACAATCTAGTTGAGGTGAGGAGTTGTCCTCTTGGTTGTGCCAATGCCTGAACCTTGTCTATAGTCAGTGGAGGAACTTGACTCAGGAGCAACATGATCTTTCTAGTCTAAGTGTTTTAGCAAATAAGCCAGTATCGTGCCTCCAAAGTCAATATTAAGCCGATACTACCTTTGATGCCAAACCCAAAGCAAAAACACCACAAAAAGGTATATCACAATACAAAAGAATGCCAGAAGCCACCAATCATGCAAAGATGTGCAATGAAAGAAGACCACCAAATAACCCTTCTCCACCAATAAGCCACGGTAGCAGCCTAATGATGCTACCTAATTTCTTAAAAGAGGCCCAAAGAGGCCCAGGGTTATGCTCTGCAAAAGGAAAAAATGAGAGCAATGGACCAAAGCGGTCTACGGAAAACCCAGAAAATTAAGTCCCATTCTCCAATGAATTATGACCTATTTTTTATGCTGACATACTTGGGTGAAAAGAGAATATGCCTGAATTCAGGTGAGGACTGAGACTATATCTGTAGGGAATCATTCGATACCTTGATAGATTATGATGTTAGCTCGTTCTCTTAACTTACGAAAACTAAAACATCAGAACACCGTTTATATCCACTCAAGGTCAAAGAAAATACTTATTGATTAGAATGATCTGACTTGATCGACTTTCTGAAACTATTTCTATTTTGTCGGAACTGAGAGGCTGTTGAAACTACAAACTCGAGTCAAGTCGATAATTCGAACAAATCTTTAATCCATGGGTCGACTCTACTGAAGTTTGTGTATATGTGTAGTTGGGATCTAAAAACTCAAGACTTTATAGGCGTGTCTTCTGCAAACCCTCACCCAATCCCTCTTGATTATTTCCATCGTTCCTCATTATTATTTATCTTATTCTTGCTTGGGACTAGCAAGATTTAAGCATGGGGGTATGATGATTACATATTATGCTGGTATAATATCATACAAATTACATGAAGAATCCCATTAATATCTGACATATACACCTCAACACCACTTAATCCAGATTTATTTATTCTACAAATACAATGGGAAAACTACCTCTAAAATGCACAATTAGTTTAAATGAACAAATTCTCTCCTCCACATTAGTTATATAATACCACAGTCCTATCATTCAAAAAATCATTGAAATACTTATGTATCCAAATAAAAATTGCATGGTCATTAAATAAAATATCACATTCAACCACACACATTTATACATCCAATTTGGCTCTACACATATTTTGTTGGAAAGAAATGGAGAGGGACTTGAAGGTAATATACCCTTTCTTTATTAGTTGCACATGGGGCACCGCAATTCTCTTTCCCATGCACATTGAGCCTCCCATGTAATGCAATGTATGAATACTCTCTTTATTTTTCTCTATCTTGCCCATGCAACTTCCCTATACATGAATGTATTTATTTGTTTTGTCTTTATGTGCATGCGATGAAAAACCTTCAAAAGCCAAAGGATGCATATAGCATCCATAAAAGGAGGAGTCCCCCAAGGCACCAAGGGGGCTCGTGACCTCTCCCTCAACGCAACTCTCTCTTTCTTGGCACAAGTTCTCTCGCCCCCGATTTTCCCTCCCCCTTTCTCTGCACGTACGACTATCCCCTTCAGCCTGCACCACCTTGCACGACCACCAGCCTATGCGTGCCTTCTTCGTGCAGTCTGGCTCCATCTCCACGTACTCCAGCCTGTGCGAACCTCCTCCGCGTTCATCTCCACACCTCCATTTTCACACCGCCGCTATCTCGTGACTCCACCGTCGTCTCCGACAGCTCCAATAGAGAAGACTTCCTCCCCATCTTTATTTACTTCTAGCATTTTTTCCTTAAGTTAATTATGTAAGTTGAATTTGGAAGAAAACAACTCCCCTGTTATAAGATCACCTTGCATTTTTATTACATTAGTATTTTGTTTAAGTTGAACTTGGAAGCATTCTTATTTTGTAAGCCATTCTCAAAGTTCTCTATAATATATGCATTGCAAGTTTATATTCTATTATGCTCTCTGAAAAATTACAAGTGACTCTCATTTTTCCATAATAAATTGCGATTCATCCCCTACTTCCTTACTTAGTTCGACTCATACCCGCATTTGCTTACTCTAAGTTTAGGAAGTATTTTCACCGTAGATCGCTTTCTCTTCAAGATTTTATAATTTTTTCTCTCATCGCCATGGAGTAAGATTTGAATCAAGTTAGAAAAGGAACAAAAAATACGAGTTTGCTTAGTCCCTGCGGATATGAACCTCTACTTGCACTATACATCTTGTGTGTTTTTATTATGCTTGTGGTTGTAGTTTTATTTGTTTGACCTTAATTATTCGTGGTAAGAAAACGACTTGATAAAATCATCTTTTTAAACCACGAAAAATATTGTCAACACTACGACAGAAGGCTGCAAAGTCCTACCGCTCCTGAGAGTGACAACATTAGATAATAAAACATCAAGAACATTTGACTCTTTGAGATCAAATGGACTATGACAAACTACCTGCTCTCTCTTCCGAAAATTATTGGGGTTTGCCTCAACCTGTGCTGGAATGGATGTTTTGGCGGTGGTGAGGTCGTCTAACTTCGTGCTCATTTCTGCTAAGCTCATCACCAGTTGAGCCAAGCTGTCCAGGGCTGAGTTCATAGGAGTATCCTCGAATGGTTCAACATGCTGGCCATACTGAGATTGGGAATGGTGCGGAGGCAGCTGGTGTTGGACATACGAACCCACAACGATCCAATATGCAATAAATGTTATGACAATTCATTCCCCGATCTGAAATGAAGAATAACTGATTTGCATAATAGGTCTCTTAGTACAATTAGGATTATGCACAATGACCATATTAATAATCATACAACTTCTTAAATCATAGAGGTTGATGCTTGGATGATATCTAAAGAGTTAGATTGAGGACACATCAAGCACTGTCAAGTGATTGTTAAGAGAGGATATCCAGCCTGAGAGGAAGATGGCAATTCTTCTATATAAGCTGATATCTGACTGACCTCTTGATGCAGGTCCTCTACATAGGAATAGAGATTCGGATCGATCAAGATTGTGGAGGAGGGTCGTACACTCTGCACAAGGCAGGAGCACATTTGATGTATCAACCACTCACAAAAGCTCGGTGCTAAATTCAACAATCAACCCACAATATAATGATGAAGCAATAAAAGCATGAGATGTGGATCAAAATTTATACCCTACCAAACACAAGAAGCGCAAGATGTAGCAGGTATTATTTAAATGAATAAATAAAGTAAGTGTATAGAATGGGCACAAAATCACTCATTGTGTATGCATGTTTTAATGAAATAAAATAATTTCCTTTTTCATATATTATAATTAATTTAATTTAATTTAATTTTTTTATTTTTATTTTTCGATTTTTAATTTCTTTTTTAATTTAGCAATATAATTAATATATATAAGGATATATATAAAGGAGTAATAAGGGCTATATATAATATAAATTCTTTATAATATTATATCAAATAAGCAAAAATCAGAAACTAATCAAAGAGAACAATCCTTTTTATTTTTCGATGGGAATTAAATTATTTTTAGGTATTTAGAATCATTAATACTAATATTAATTATATATAACTATATATAGGTATACTATACAATATAGGGAATTATAATTATAAATATAGCTATATGTAATAAAAAATGATAGAATAAAATATTTTTATGTTTTTTTTATAATTTTTTAATGTTTTATGACTTTTTAGAGATTTTTGCTAATTTTAAATATTTTTAAAGTCCAAAGTATACACAATTAGGGACTTGTAAAATAAGCTGAATTGATTTAAGATTTAAAAATAGGAAATGGTCTCGAAATTTCTCCAAATCAATTTTCATATGTAAATAATATATATATATGTAGTATAGAAATAATATTTTTTGAATTTTCAAGAATATTTTGCAAATATTTTAGTGTTATAAAGGGCTTGCTAAATTTTAGAGTTCTTTTTTTTTTATTTTTTCGTGATTTTTGGGCTTTAGCTATAAAATAGAGTAATAAATAATAGGTAATTTTTTAGAATTTTTCAAAAATAGTTTATTTTATTTTTTGTATTTTTAAGTTAAATAAGGAATTAAATAGCTCTAAAGGATTTCTAATAAATATTAAATGCATACAAACGGGCAAATAAGTAATATAGCATAAGTCATTAACTAATCATGCACAAATTCCTATTTTTTTAGAATTTTTGTATAACAAGGCTATTTTAAATAAAACGAAATGCAAAAATAAAAGGAGCTGGCAAGATTGTTTTTGCAAATAAAATAAATCTCAGGGGCTCTGAAGAACCCGGCATCTACCCTTTCAATCATGTCATTTTAATGCATTGTAGTCGGATAAATTCAGAGTTAATCAAAAATCGTTATTTAGTTTTTTGTCGAATTAAAGCGAGCAGTCAATTTTTATACTTGGGTAAGTCTAAGGTCAAACTCAAGGAGGCAATTGTCTCCTTAGATTGGATTAAAGTCAATCAAGAAATTAGGTTTTCAGAGAGTTATGTTTTTTTAATTTTTAAATGCAATAAATGAAGCAAATATAATTTTGACAAAGTTCAAGGGTTAAAATACAAATTTTGGTCAAATGAATTCCAAAGTTCCTCAAACATGGCCAAAATGTGAAAAAGGAAGAAATTAAGATACTGTGATTTTTTGTAATTTTTGGATGCAAAATGAATTTCTTTGTGAATAAATGAATGCAAATAATGAGATCTTCAATATATAATTCTAATAAATATTAAACCTACTTATTTCCAGGAAATAAAATTATCTAAGATATATCACTAGGTAATATATGTCAGAAAAATCCTAGATCCTCAAAATGTTGGATATAACACTTATTAAAAATTAATTAGTGAAATGCATAAAATGATTTTTCTAGAGAAACCTATGCATGCAAATGCAATTCTTTTTGAGCACATTATTACCAACTATTAACTCAACAATTTTGATTTTTTGACAATTTTTCGAGTAATGGTTAATTAACTACGAATTTTTAAGCACAAGATGAGCAAAATATTCAATTTTTTGCAAGGATAATAATTATTAATTAATCACAAAGCATAAAAATATAAAGCACATACCACATTGTAAAGAATTAGTTGTAGAACGTAGTGCTAATTTTTGAATAATAAAATGATGATAGAATGAGGTTCAAAATAAATAGAGAACACATGGGTCTCAATGCAATTACAAAATATAAAATAAGTAAAAATGTAGTGAAAGGATAGAATAGTAATTACTGATACTACTGGGGGATTTACTGCAAAAAGGCCAACCAGTCACGTGCCAAGCTCGTGACCCCTGCAGAGGCAGGGGCATTATGGCAATTTGATGGAGATCCAAGGTTCATTCGTACAAATTTTCCTCCCTACGTGTGCGGGACACGTATGGAAGGGTCTTCTGCAATTAAATTATTTTTTAGGGAGTTGGCCTCAACTAATCCCTTCCCCACGTGCGGGGGGGGGGGGGGGGTGGGGGGAGGGTATCTTTATCCCAGGGGCAGACAGAGAGGACTCCAAGCAGAGGTAGCGACGGCTGCTCGTGGTGGGAGGAGGAGAAGTTGCTCCTGGTAAACGGCGACGACTAGGAGGCTGAGCGGAGAGGTGCAGGAAGAGCAGGGCGCTCTTGGGCGGAGGAGCCGAAGTGGATGACGCACCTGGTTGTTCTAGCTCTGTACAAGGGCAGTTGGTGGCGTGTGGATTCGGCTGCGGGCGCTACTCTGAAATAGCGACCTAGGTGGCTCACTGTAGTGTCAGCCAGTACGACGGGAGGTTGCAGTAGGCGCTGCTGGCGGAGTCTTTTTCTATTGCGATGAAGGTACGGGAGGCCACGCGGTACAACACACACGAGGACGTCTGGTAGGGGAAGCAGTGCCACAGGTGGCCTGCGGTCTCAGGGTGGCACACGACTATCAGTGGCTACCTAGGCTCCGGTGGGCTGGCGGCGGGAGTGTGGAGCAGCAGGGGCCACGTGAATCAAGGCAGGTGCGTGGTGAATGACCGTTATGTGCGGCAACACTGGAGGATGACTGGAGCATCGAGGAGCAGTGTTGGTGCTCTGACCGATAGGGGGCGAGGGGGGCGACTTGATGGTGCAGAAGAAGTACGATAGGTGGAACAGGGGATTCGAGTAGAAAATAGGGAAGTGGGCAGGAAGAAGAAAAAGAAAGGAGGAGAAAGTACAGGGGGAGAGAAGGAGAAGAAGAAGTAGAAGAAGTAGAAGAAGTATACATGATATTGGTGTTCACCGCAAGAACGTCGTGCTTGGAGAGCTTGATGTGGTTGTCGCCTGTAAAGAACTTGGGTGAAAGAGTTCTAAGGCTAAGCAACTTCTCCTAGGAGTCTACTCCTACGAGGTCAACTGGAGGTCCTCGGATATCGCCAGGAAAGGGGCATTCTTCGCTCAACCTTCATCTCATGCTCCCTGTCACGGAGTATGGATAGGGATCTCTCTCACAATGGGCGGATGATGTGAATGATGGTTGGAGATGGTCTTATATAGGAGATGAAGGGATGATGACAGGTGGGTCGTTACGCAATGGGCGACGACGAGATAATAGGAGGGGAGGATGAGGAAGCGATGGTCGGTAGAGTGTTGGAGGCATGATAGGAAGCGGAAGTTACGGAGGTGGCTGGGTCCGCGGTTTGACCGGGAAAGGAGGAAGGTTGGCGGTATGTGCGCAGCACGTTAGAGAGTTTTTTTTAAAATTTAAAAAAGATGAAATAGAAGGGGGTTAAAAAAATAGGTGACATGTGGCGGCTCCAGGAGTGTCCACGTGTCAGCTCCAGAAAATTCGGAAAATAAAAATAAAAGAAAAATCTAGAAGAAATAGTAAATGGCCTCGGATCGAAAAGTGCTCAACACAGAAATTGCTTGTCTCGATAAGATCTACAACTTTTATGAAGGGACCAAGAGCTAAAGAGGTCATCTGTGTAAAATGAATTTTTTGGGGTACTCTGTGTACATAGATTACCTTGATTTTTGAGTTTTGTAATTTTTTGGTGATTTTTAATCAAGAGAAAAATCAAGAAAAATTATGATACAATCAAAGATAAATATTTACACACTAATATATTTTTTTGGCTTTTTTTAAATAAATAAGAAAATGAGAAAATAAAATAAAGAAGAAAATGGGAGATAATCGTACAGACTCACAAAGGACACTCGGACTCGGTCAGTTTCTTTGATTTCAGTCTTATTTTAAATTTGAATTTTTGTGGATTTTATTAAAACTTTCATCAAAGAATATATATGAAAAAGAAATAAAAGAAAAAGAGTTAATTATGTACATAAAATAATAGGTCAAAATCAGGCAAAACACAAAATGCGTAGAAGAGGCCTAAAACCCAACTTTCACATACGAGCTTCGATTTTTATGAAATTGGTCTTGTTTTGAAGGTCTATAAATAAGTATTACTTTAAAATGAGTAGACCTAAATTTAGACACTATATAAGGAAGATATGAGCATTTTAGTCTCTCTAGTCTGAAATTGGGATTTTAGCTCACGAGCCAATTAATTGAGTTAGTATTTTTGTATTTTCCTTTAATCTTGTTAGTAGTATGTACACAATGGAAGTGGGTTGAGGTCAATTGGAGTTAGTATGAATTAGTTAAAAATGCATGAAGTTGGATGAAAATGTGAAGATGATTTTGAATGTGATCATGAGTGCTAAAATGCAAATATTAATTTTAAATGCATGAATGATATGAATGCAGAATAAATGATGAAATGCAGCTAATTACTCGTGAATGAAGCTCTATTTTCATCTTTTAGTTTGATGAATCGTGGATTCTGTTGGACATGCGAGCCCACGACGAGCCATTATGCAATAAATGTTATTGCGAATATCATTCCCTGATCTGAAATGTAGAATAACTAATTTGCATAATAGGTCCCTCTGTACAATTAGGGTTATGTACCATGGCCATCTTGATGATCATATAGCTGTTGATTCATTAAATGAATCATAGAGGCTGGTGTTTGGATGAATATCTAAAGAGTTAGATAGAGGACTCATCAAGCACTGTCAAATGATTATTAAGAGATGATCTCCAGCCTGAGTAGGAGATGGCAATCCTTTCTCACAAAGGCTGATATCTGACCGACCTCTTGATGCAGGTCCTCTGCATGGGAATAGTGATTCGGAGGTGTCAGATTAGTTATGTCAAAGGGTTGACTTAGCGAGATCGAGATAACCTAAGTCCTATGTTGAATACTGTCACAGCATAGGCACACATCCTATGACCAGAGACAGATGTGTAATTATATGTCTGAGTGTGTACATTTGGCAGACCAATAGGTTGATGACCTAACCAAGGTCTATACACCGGCGAGCCGATGTGCATGTAAGGTCATATGAGTAATACGATCTCTCAAAGGGATCATACATGTTCACTTATGAACCGGAAGACATTCACTCATGAGGTATTGGGACTATTCAAATTCCATGCATGGTCATCGTGCTTTGGAAGCATGATAAGAATTTGAAGGTATGATATATGCTTTGGGAAAGCATATGATCGACACCGATTCCCAATGACCAAGATTAAGAAACTTGATGATCGAACCCTGAAGAAGACAGTGTAAAATTGATCTTCATCTTCATGTTGATGATTGGTCTTCCAGTATGCAGGATGTGTAAGTATTGGGAATACCTGAGGGTGATGTGATCATAAACGATTGTATAACCATGACGCTTCCATTCCGAGGGAGTGATGAAACAGGTCTGGATTTTAGTGACTCCTCTCAGTAGATAAGTAACTTGATCTTAGTCCAAGTGTTGGACATTGATCTGAATGAGATTCAGATGCAATGAGAAGATTAAGTATACGGACTTGATCTAATCAAGCATCTATGGGAGGTCTGTGAGATCTGGATTTGAGATGAGATCTGAACATCCAAGTCACTATACGTGGAACAATGCAATCTCCTTGTCCTTATCTCCAAGTATCTGCGGAGAAAGCACATTATTCTTGAAGGAGTTCAAGAATAATTGCTATGATGAATTTTGTATCCAAGCAATAAGGTCTTTATGATTAAATGAGATTTAATTATCAAGTATAATATGAATGCGATTCATATTATGAGAATGATTATCCAAGATAATTAAATGAGATTTAATTATCAAGGAAAAGCAGATCGTGGATAGTGTTATCCATAATATGTGTGTGCATATTATAAATATGATTTATAATATATCAGAAAGAGAGAATCTTTGTAAATAGCATTTGTTAATTGTTAATGTGAATTAGATTCACATTAAGCAGTTAATTGGGAATGTAATTTACAATTTAGTTTGGGTTGTGAATATGATTCACATTTTTTTCAATGGCATGATTGAAATATTCACTAATTAATTTGGAATTAATTTGATGGATATTTTTGCAATAAAAGTTATTGCAATTTTATTAAGAAATAATAAGGATAAAAATAAAGAGGAGATAATCACCACCAAAATGAGGTGGCATCACCAATGACCTAGTCATAGGTGACGCCCCCTAATTTTAAGGGGTGATTTATTGTCCTCCTTTTTGTTATCTTGTTATCTCTTGATAATTGATTTATGTTAAATTAAATTATGTTGATGATTATACAACATATATTTGATTCGATATAAATTAATGTTGTTGGTTTTTTGACTAACAATCATCATGGCCATTGATTGATACATAGATCAATCTAGCCGTTGAATCTATGCATGCCATGGATTGAGTTCCATTGGATCCCAAACTAATATATAAGGAGGGCATCCCTAGCCCTTTGAGATACATGATAGAGCACATCTCTCCTTCTCTCTCTCTCTCTCATTCTCACCGTCCCTCTCTCTCTCTCTCTAAGGTGGCCGTCCACCTTGTGCATTGAGAGATAGCTTCTCGCCTTCGCATCGACTACTCAAGGATCTCCATATTCTTTAGGGCTGCTTGCTCTAGAAGGAGACGTCTGATTTCGTTGGACGAAATCAGGAGGTTCAAGGCTTGGAAATTGATCAAGGATTGCGGGAGGCTCGCGTCTCATCATCGCGCCTGCAAGTGTTGTCTTCGTAGATCGGACTTGAGCCAGGAGGATCTCTTGCTTTAGAGATCTCATGATCACAACCACGCTTCGAGAGGTATTCCTAATACTTTGTGGTTAGATGAAAAGATCCAAGAAATGTTCTTGTGATCATGCGGTTTCATCATATGATTTAAATTTTTTAAATTCCGCTGCACCTTGCGACTAGTGCAACTAGTCGCCCCGATCGCATGAGATGCGATCATCACGCTTCCGTGATGCGCTTGAGGATTCTCCATATCCTTCAGATTCATCAACCTCCTATGCTTAAACCTTGCTCGTCCCCGAGCAACTAGAATGAATGCAAAAGTGAAATGATTTTGGACTCTATACCAAAGTCATGAACAAAAGGTGAAAATGGAGCTAGACTCGACCTTTGGATTAAATGTGTGGCAAAACTTCTGTAAGACTTAGGATTTAAAATCAACAGCCCTCAAGTTCTACATATCATTGAACCAGATTTGACTCAGAAGTCATCTTAGATCAATCCTTCTTCCAAAGCATATCCCATGAACAATGAACAATTGTCTCATGTGTATGAAAGGTTTTATCTCTTCCCATCAAGAATGCCGGACTACCATGCAAACCCCCACCTAGTAACTCATCCTTGGGGAGTCAAGTATTTCCTTCTAAGGTTTGTCGTGTTGTGTTCACAATCGAAAGGGGGGGAAATTAGAAGAAGGTGAAAAGAACTGGAGGGTGACCAGTGTAGTCACCTCTCCTTGTGAAGCCAGCCAGTTTAGCCAAGTCTCCACTAAGATCTGCAGGTTTTCTTGAAGCTTGGACCTTTTTAGTTAGATATTTATTTGGTAATTTGGCTTCTTTTTGGTATGGATTTTTGGTAACTCTGTATGGATCTTTTGTGCCCCTACGGATATGGAATCTTTTTTTCCGTACATATTTTGAGGTCTTAGAAAAAATTATGCCCAGTTGTCCATCCCTTTTCCGAAGCGTTATTTCAACCCATACTCCAGTCTTTAGATGTCCACGCTACTAGAAAAGAGACCCACACAGTCTTCCAACACCCATCTGAGTTGAGCTAAGTGCATAGTACGAGAGAACATATTAATTCCATATTCAAAAGCCATACCTAGAATCAGGAGAGCAGGTTAGACACTAAGAGTCAAAGGCTACACATTGTCATGCGGAACTCGAAGAATTAAGTCAAAAGACCTAAAGCTTCTAAAATCCTCTTTCTCTATGAAGTCCCTCTGCAAATTAGGTAGATTAAGGCCAAATCAAGACCACTATCCACTTCTACTCACACTCGGTTCTGAACCCAATATCTTTACACTTTGCATATACTAAATATGCAAAATGAAATGCATATGCATATGAGGTGCAAGATGAATTTTTTTGTTTGAATGCAAGAGTGATTTTTTTGTGTGTTTTATTTTATTATTTTTTTTTGTGCTTTAATTTTTTAATATTTTTTGTCTTTTACCCATCCTGTAATTATTTCATAATATATACAAAAATACGTGAAAGTACGAGCTATGGGTAAAGTATATATGTAATATATACAAACCCCCCATACTTAGTGTGTGCTATGTCCTTAGAGCACAAGAAGTGACAAGAAGACATAGCTCGTGCTAAGCATAGGAGAGTGAAAGAAAATAAAAATAAAAATAAGGAGTATAGAAGTCGACTGCCCCCTATACTTAGGCTATGGACAACCTAAGTATAGAAGAAGTCTAAAAGTGGAGCAGTCGAGGTCAAGAGGAGAAATGGTCGAATATATACAGGGCATGCATCGGTCTCCCCTATACTTAGGCTCTGATCAGCCTAAGTATAGGACAAGAGTAAGCATGAGAACCAATGAGATCTGGAGAATATACAGATCGAATGAGGAGTAGAATGATGAATAAATACAGATGACATCGGTCCCCCCTATACTTAGGCCTTGGCCTAAGCTTAGGAAGAAAATATACAAGGGAACTGATGGGGGCAGGGGAAAGGATGATGGAGGTTCAGATATGAATGTGATGTGAATTCATACATTCCCTAAGATAAGATCATGGGATTTTGGGATGTGCATGAATTAGATCTCCTCAACTTGGGCTAACTACTCATCTGATCCTACGAAGTGCTTTAGCTATTTCCCATTCATAATGAACGATCGTGCTCCTTCTGTAAGCTCTGAAATCCATACACTGTCGTTCGCATTCACTTCTCTGACAATGAAGGGTCCCGTCCATTTGGATTTCAACTTGCTCTGAAAAATCTTCAACCTGGCATTGAATAACCACACTTTTTGTCTTGGAACAAAATTCTTTGTTCTGATGTGCTGATCGTGCCAACGCTTGTTTTTGTCCTAGTAAATCACACTATTATCATATGCCTTGTTTCTTGTTTCCAGAAGCTTTTTTAGATCTATCTTTCCGCTCTACTGTCCTTCATGAGTATTCCAGTTCAGTTTCTTTAACACCCATTCAGATTTATGTATCAGCTCAACGAGCAGATGACACGGCTTCCCATAAACCATCTTGAATGGGGAGGTTCCAAGCGGGGTCTTGTAAGCTGTCTGGCATGTCCATAGAACTTGGTCCAAGAGCTGGGACCAGTTCTTCTTATCAGAGCGGACGAGCTTCTGTAAAATTCCCTTCACCTTCCTATTCGACACCTCAGCCATGCCATTTGATTGTGGGTGGTATGGACCAACGACACAGTGTTCAATGTCATAGTCCTTTGTTAGCCTTTTCATTTCCCTATTAACAAAGTGGCCCCATGCATCAAAAACATCGACCATAATGATCTGTTGCATGGGCATTTCATCTTTGGGACCGATAGTCCCTCCCATTCTCCGACATACTGGGCATGACCTAACAAATGCATATGCATCTATGAATAGGGCTGGCTAGTACAATCCATTTTGGAGCACTTTCCAGGCGGTCCTCTTCCCGGAGTGATGTCCTCCTGCCTCCAAGGAATGACAGTAGGTGAGGACACTCATGTATTCCTCCTGAGGAATACACCTCCGTCAGACACAATCTGATCCTTCGAAAAAAAGGGACGGATCCTCCCAATGGTATTTCCTAGATTCTGACTTAAGTCGGTCAATGCTGCTCTTGGGCCAATCATGAGGAACTATCTTGGGTACTAAGAAATTCACCGTGTTGACATAACATGGAAGAAAGTCAAAAACAGATCGACTCATCAGGGAAGGAGTTCTTAATGGGTCAGTTTCAGAGGAGCTAGGCGACTCTATGCGGGAGAGGTGATCAACCACTACATTCTTTACTCCTGGCTTATCCTTGATCTGCAAATCAAACTCTTGGAGTAATAGGATCCACCTAAGAATACGTGCCTTCGCATCCTTCATTTCCATGAGGTACTTAATGGCTGTGTGATCAGTGAACACTATGACCTTATACCCTAGAAGATGTGACCTAAATTTATCTAAGGCAAACACCATAGCAAGCATTTCCTTGTCTGTGAAGGTATAATTACGTTGAGCCTGATCGAGTACTTTGCTTGCGTAGTGGACAACATAAGGAATCCCTTCTCTCCTTTGTCCTAACATGGTCCTAATGGCAATGTCCGAAGCATCTGTCATGATCTCAAAAGGAAGAGACCAATCTGGGGCATGTAGGATAGGAGTATCCATGATTTTTCTCCTTACGAGCTCAAAGGCCTCGAGACACCTATGATCTACAACGAACTCCGTGCCTTTTCCTAAGAGCTCTGTGAGCGATCAGACAATCTTTGAAAAATCCTTTATGAATCTGCGATAAAAACCGACATGCCCAATGAATGACCGTACTTATTTAATGTTGGTTGGTGGTTGAAGTTTCTTGATCACATCCACCTTGGCAGGGTCAATCTCCATTCCCCTCTTGGAGATGACATGTCCCAACACAATGCCCTCTCGAACCATAAAATGGCTCTTTTCCCAAGAGAGCACCTAATTTACCTCACTACACTTTTTGAGGACTCGATCCAAATGAGAGAGACAAGTATCAAACGAATCATCATGGAACGAGAAGTCATCCATGAAGACCTCCACGAAATCGCCAACCATCTCAGCAAATATTGCAATCATGCATCGCTGGAAAGTCCTCAGTGAATTAGATAGCCCAAAGGGCATACGTCTGAATGCATACGTACCAAATAGACAAGTAAAGGTGGTCTTTTCCTGGTCCTCCGGAGCGATCGCTACTTGATTATAACTCGAGTTCCCATCTAAAAAGTAGAAGAATTCTTTTCCCGCAAGTCTCTCCAGGATGTGGTCTATAAATGGCAAGGTGAAGTGATCCTTATTCGTCGCGGCATTCAAGCATCTACAATCCACATAGATACGCCACAACGTGGGTACCCGCATCGTGATCTCCTCTCCATCCGAGTTGGTGACTGTTTGAAGTCCCGCCTTCTTAGGGACTATGTGAAGTGGTGCCAACCACTTGGAATCTGAGATGGGATATACAAACCCCGTATCACACCATTTTTCGATCTCCTTCTTGACCACATCTTGTAAGTTTGGATTCAACCAACGCTGAAACTCATGAGAGGGTTTAGCACCTTCCTCAAGGTAAATATGGTGTGAGCATAAAGCGGGGTTAATTCCGCGAAGATCAGACACGCTCCAACCTATGGCCTTGCAGTTCTATTTAAGGATATCTAGCAATCGAGATTCTTGTTCCCTAGTCAAGTTAGAACTGATAATGACTGGAAACTTCCGAGATGGGCCCACAAGAAAGGCATATTTGAGTGTTGTGTGTAATGGTTTGAGCTCAGGTAAAGTGTAGTCATCAAGAACATCTGGCTTGATCAACTCTGGATTTGTACTGATAGTGATTGGTTCTGTCTCTGAAATGTTGGCCACCAACTGAGTTAGCTCTGAAGTCGGATCATCAAAAGTGTCCAAGTAGTCAGCGAAAGCCACGTCCGACTCATCATCCTCTTCCTCTGATTGACCTGAAGGAAATAGGTCTGACAAGCCTAAGTCAGCTTCTGAGTCATCGGGTGCGTAGAGGGATGCATGAGAAACTTCTCCTGTGAATAATGTTTGATTTCGTAGGAACTATCTAACGACCACATCTCTACATTGTCCTCTCCTGGTGAGAGGGACATGTCAACCCAAGCTGTCTGTTGTTGCCAATGATTAACTGAGTCAACTTTGTAGCATTCAGCCTCTGACAAGAGATACTCTATACTGCTCTCCGAATTAGGTTTCTTCCATTTCATTTGCTGCATCTCTAATTTTACACTTTCATTGTGTGCATGAAAGCGTATCTTCCCCAGAGTGTAATTGAAGATAGCTCCGACCATCCTCAGGAAAGGGCAACCAAGTATGATATGGGAATCTTGCCATCTTCTAGGACATTGCATGTCCAGGAATGTGAAGTCCACCTTGTATTGCTTCCCCTCAATGTCAAGGATAATTCCCTTCAACATTCCCTTCGGTCTCTTAATAGATCGGTCTGCAAATTGTAAGAGTGCTCTTGATTTCTTCAGAGGTCCTAAATCAAGGCGATCTATGAGGGAATAAGGCAATAAATTGATCGAGGATCCGTTATCGAGTAGAGTACGAGCAAATGATGTGTTAGAAATCTGACTGGTGACAAAATGTGCTCTTAGATCTCTCTTCTTCCTAGGAATCTCATTACAGATCACACAGGTAGTGGCTATGGACAACACATGCTTCACTTTTGAGTGTTCTTTTTCCTGCTAGTCCTAACAGGTGTGCATCTCGCCTTTAGGTACTTTTTGAATGCAGGAACCATATCCACTAATTGCAGGAAAGGAATTTTAACTTTAACATTCTCAGTGCACATCCTTTCCATCTCTAAAATGTTAAGGTCATTTTTTTGAGAAATTTTCTTCTTTCCCTTAGATAAAGCCTGAAGGAAAGGAGGGAGAGACTCATGATGTGAAACAGAAATATCAGCATCTGAATTTTTATTGGAAATTGTCAGTTGTACATGACTCTGACTTGGACTCAGACTTACAACAGGACTCGACCGACACACTTGAAATGACACTGAAATTGAAGTTGGAAAAACTGCTGGTGATGCATCCAAGGTGATCTTCTCCCCTTCCGAAGATCTGATGCTTTCGCTCGTGCTCGATGTCGCCTTATTCCTTTTTTATTTTCTTGATCTTCTAGATTCCTGGTGATGATGATCCTCCTCCTCTGAGCTATCCACAGAACTAGTTCATCAGTATCCTTTGCTCCTTCTTGCCATGCTAGATCAGGGGTCTGCACGGTCCTACCGCTCCTGAGAGTAAGATGGTGAATACCATGCGATAAGATCTCATGATATGATTCTAAAGAATCGAAATAGTATACCTGATCCTTCTAGAGATTTTGTCTTTGGTTCAGGTTATTAGGATTAACTGAACCTATGATAGAATAGAGGTCTTAGGTGTAGTGAACTCATCGCGCCATCGTGAAAGTCGCTTGATGTCAGCTCTTTGATCATGGTGTTCATTGCTGATGAGTTTGAGTTCATCAAGAATCCTCTGAAGGTCAGAGGTGCCTGAAGATGAGGCTTTGTGATCTTGCCTTTGGGATGGTTGCTGCTGACCCTGCTGCGGTCTGTTAGGTCCTTGATGGACATGCTGATGATACTGGTTCTACTGATGAGGATACTGCTGCTGATGAGAGGGTTGATACTGGTGATATTGAGACTGAGGGGGGTACTATGGCTGCTGCTGGTGGTGTTGTGTAGGATTGGGATCATTGGTGTACCAGATCCCATTCACCTCCCATACTTGTAGGGATTCCTCGGTGACTGTTTTGATGGTTGTCTTAGTGAACTGGCTCTCATGGACTCCAGGCTAATACGAAGTACATGTGCTGTAAGACCCCTGCGTAGGCTGCTCCTGGATGTGATGCACTCGGTGAACAGGAGGTGCAAATGTGGTAGGTATCTTGATCTTGGACACCTAATCAGCTAATTCTGCCATATGTTTCGCAAGCTTGGCGAGGTTCTCCCATTCGGCAAGCTTGTGTATTTCGCTCACCTTCTCAATCTGGTCAACCTTAGTTAACTTATCACTAATTATCCCCATGCTAGGGAGTAGGTCATTTTCCAAATTGATAGCAGATATTCTCGCCACCTCCTGAGATACGCGAGATGGAGGTGGTTTGTCATAAGCCTTTCTTGATGACTTAGTGCGGCCGGTCTCTGCCTTCTGCTCTAAAACCATCCAAACTGTGTTGGCTCCTTTGTTCAGATAACTGCCTCTACAGGAGGCATTCATCAATCCTTGGACCTCTGGAGTTAGACCATTGTACAGGTTCTGGACCAAGATTGGTCGGTCAATATCATGACCCGAGAATTTTTGAATCAGATCCTTGATCTCTCCCATGCCTTGTGGAAGGGCTCATGTGACATATGCGTGAAACTTGATATTTGGGACCTCATCTGATTAGTTCTACTCAACGTGTAACTTCTTGAGGAACATGTCCTTCAATGCAGCCCAAGTGGTGACTACCCTCCCCAAATTCTTTAGCCAATAGGCGGCCTTGTCTGCTGCAACAAAGGGGAAGTCTCTAAGACGTATGTAATCCTGTGCTACACCAGGTCATCCTAGATTGTCACATACCATTTCAAATTCTTGCAGGAATATATATGGCTCCTCTACTGCATTGACATAGATATTCGGTAGAAGTGTCACGAAGTGAGGCTTCAATTCTCCAGCATTTGGCGGTTCTACTAGCCTAAGCCAGTTCTCGTTTTGTACGACACTGGGATTGTAGACATCTCTCATTGATCCCCCCTCATTTATTAACTGTCCAAGCTCTTGTTTGAGTAATTCATTTCTCTACTTAGCTTGTGCAAGTCTGGCTAGGATGTCCCTCAGTGTGTCATGATCGCCCTCATCGTCTGCGCTCTTCCTGGGAGGCATCTTGCTATCTTGGTCTTCTTCACCTTCAAAGTGAGAAGGGTTTGAATTAATAGTTGGGCCAGAAGGTGATCTGGAAGCATCGAGATGAGAGTCTTCCTCGATGTGGTAAGAGAAGAGAGGGTTGGTATGAGTCTTTGGAATGAAACATGAATTATTGACTCTAGTCCCAGAGAAAGAGTGTCCATGAAACTAGGAGAATTCAGGGGAAGAGTGTCCCTAATCTTGTGAGGATGATCTGTTTGGAGAGGTAGGTGAGAGGCTCGTGGAGTCTGAACAAGAATCACTCCAATCCGCCATTCTTGATGTCAAAAGGTTAAAAGCACGATGTGAATGGAAGGGTGCTGAGATTGTAGTCTTGTGAACACACACCTCTGGATGCAAATACGAAGCAAACCCCAATTTCACCAACTCAACACAGTAAAGGACCCGAAGCTTGGTCCGATTAATCTGGTTGATTTTAAGTGTGATTTTCAGGCAAAGTTGGCAAGCATTACATGATGGCCTATAGGGGAGTCGTCTCAATGCCGGTTGCGTCTCCCCTGTTTAACCTGTCACCTAAGATACCAATGCCCTTCCTCTCTTAGCTCCTATCACAAGCTTACTCAGTTAATATCGATAAAGTTCAGGGACCTGCCCCTATCTACCTACCGAAGTAGGCGGAGGCTGACAAGGCTCATCACTTCACCCTTGGGGAGTTACTAAGCAACTTGTCACGTCATGATTAACCAAGAATCACAGGGGTCTAAATGTCACACACAAGGCGGAGACAAAGTCGCTGCGGCGACCCTCTGTAAATCCCGGTTAAATCAACAATTAATCCACAGTACCAATCAAACAATAAGAAGCAAGGTGGAGTTAAAATTTGATATAACGCTACAATAAATGTGTATAGTGCAAGTGTGTAGAGTGTCGAACTCAGGGAGCAAACAAGATAGAATAAGGCAGGAGTGCACAAAGATCAATGTGAAAGTGAGCAATTGCCTATGAACGTGCAAATTTTTGTGGGTTTTTAATTTTATATTTTTTATTTAATTTTTAATTTTCTATTTTTGTATTTGGATTTTTAATTTCTGATTTTATATTTTCTTTTTTTATATTTTATACTTTTATATTTTCTTTTTCTTTAAATAGATTATATATGCAAACTAAGAAAGAGAGGGATAAAGTATTTATAAAAAGGTGTAAAAATAACCAAAATTCAGGAAATAAAATATTTTTAGTATTTTTATATTTTTTAATGTTTTTGTGATTTTTCTAGATTTTTCCTAATTTTTTGGTATTTTTAAAAGGCAAAAATACTGAAAACAATGAATACAATATATATACGAGACAAAAATATAGAAATAAAATAGCAAACATGAGTGAAAAAATTTCAAGTTAATTTTTATAGATAGATACTAGGATAAGGAAATTTCAGAGATAAGAAACACAATTTTTGGAGTTTTTATGATTTTTTTAGATTTTTATGAAGATTTTGAGAATTTTGCTATTTTTAAGGATTTTCTTTTGTAATTTTTAGTGATTTTTGGTTAGAAAATAAAATAAGCTAAGACACACAAAATAATTTTTTTTGGAATTTTTAAATGACTTTTTATAATTTTTATGTATTCTCTAATGCAAACAGTGTTGAAAATGCATGTTTTTGATTTTTAATAAATATGAAAATGCAATAAAAATGAAAACTAAAAATATGGCATTAAACTACAATGCAACATGAGCCTATGGTATTTTTTGGTAATTGTTCGAGTTAAAATGATGCATGAAACAATGCAAACATCTAAGCAAAAATACAATACTGGTAGGGGCATAAACGTATATATACAGAAGTCCAAGGGCCTACTTGCAATTTTTCCAAAATTATATAACGTTAAATATAATTTTCTGGACTAAAAATAAATACTCAGACCCGGAGGGGGTTCACTGCAAAATGTCCAAACTCACGCGCACTGGGCACGTGACCTAGCAGGGTATTTTTGTAATTTCACAAAGTTCCAGGGCTCAGATGCAATTTTACCAAAATATTACAGCTTAATTAAAAAGTTCATGGACCAAATTGAAATAAATAAACCCCCAGGAGGGTCCTTGCAAAACGCCCACCACCCCACGTGCACGGGTCACGTGAGGAGACGTGGACTGGACCTAAGTGCAAATATGGAAACTACGGGGGTCTAGAAGCAAATATTACAAAAATATTTAAACTACAAATAAAAGTTCATGGACTAAAAATAAAATGCGAAAATGGCGGGGGTGTAAATGCAAAATACCCACGCCTAAACTCCTCGTGCGCGATCGGATGGCTGGGAGGCGATCACTTATCCACGTGGCGCGCGCACAACGCGCGATGACGGTTCGCAGAGGATGGCTGTGATTAGATCTCCTCTGGAGGATCGGACGGTGATTGCTGGAGAAGATCGGACGGTTGCTGCTGGATCTGGAGATGCGACCCGATCTGACGGTGGAGAGATGATGAGGAAGAACAGGGAAGCAACGCTGGTGAGGCGAGCTTCCCTGAGCTAAATCTCCATCCTCCGGCGATGGTTGGGCTCCAAAATTGGGTTGCGACCTCCTGGGGTCCCCTTCTGGCTGCCTGGGGCTCCAAAAAGCTCCAACGGTGGTCGGAGTTCGCGGGAGAGAGCGGTGGAGTTGGAGGGCTCCTGGATCCTCCGGCGAAGCTCAAAATGAGCTCCAGGTGTATCTTTGATGCTTTTGGACCTACAAATAACTCAAGAACAATGAGGGCAAAATGCCTCGAAGGTCGGTGAAGCGGATGGCGATGGGAAGCGGCAACGTGAAGTGATGGTCGGAGCGAGCTCCGGTGAGATGATCGTGAAGGCGAATCGATGGATGGAACTCGATGATTTTTGGGGGCTTCTGATCCTATGGCTAAGGGAAATAAAATGTGAAACGAAAAAGGGGGAAAAGAAGTATACCTCGATGGCAGGAACCAGAGGTGGGGGAACCTCGACGCCGACGAAAGGCGGAGGTGGTGGAGCCACCCTGATGTTTGCTCGACCGATCTGACGTGCGGAGGTGGAAGCTGACACCTTCCTCTCACTCAAGGGCACCAAAACGGGAGCGAAGCAGGTGCTAAGGGGGTTCAAATCCGAGCTTGAAGATGGCGGGTCGACTATATACAGGATGGTGGCGTCTTCTTCAAGCGAGGGCCACGCGCACATGATGGAGATTTTGTGTGATCTGATGGTGTGGCTTGGGCTAGTGATGATCAGGGAAGAATTTCCAAGAAGGGATCGAGGGAAGAAGACACAAGGATTAGGCTCGGAAATTGGGCGAAATTGGGCTCCAATCGGGCTGTCAGAAGGTGGCAGACCTCGGTCAGGCAGTTGACCGAGGTCAACACTTGACTGGTTCTGGTTGGTCCACGTGGACCAACTAGGAAATTCCAATCGGTAATTATTTGTAAAATCAAAATAAAATAGTAAATGAATTTATTCATTTTAGATTACAAAATAAAAAATGTTTTTTATTTTATAAAGAATTTTATGGTGATTTTTATTTATTTTTATGAGGTATATAATTACAAGTTACCTTTTTATACCCTATATAGGTATATATATCTATATATTTTACTATTTTATTTTTATTTTGTATATTTAATTTTTTTTATTTTTTTTATTATTTTATAAATTTATAGAATGCTTTTATACACTTAAATATAATTTTATTTGATTTTTCTGATGTATTTTGTACATTTAATAAAATGTAAATAGTAATTCTATAGGTATATGTATAGGTATTATACTTATGTATGCTATTTATACAAGTATTTTATTTTGAGTTTTTATTCTGATTTTAATATTCACAATTATTATAAATAATATTTACAAAATTAAAAAAATATAAAATTATGAAAATAATGAATAAATAATAAAATGAATATCTTAGTATGTACAAGTATACAATAGGGGTCCAAAATCAACTTTCAAATCGTAGCTCCGCCAAATGCGAAACCACCTTCATTAACTAGCTTATTTTAAATTATATACAATTAAAGTGAGTTTGATGCATTTCGAGTTTTTATTTGCAAGATACAAGTCTGGGAAGTTGGTATTTTGGGTTTTTATTCAGATCATAACTTTTTATCCGTACAATATTTTTGCATGAAATAAATTTTGTATTTTTATTTATTTAATTATCTGCAACTTTCATGTACAAAGTTTCTTTATTTGAGTTATAAAAAGTGGAACCAAAAATAGGCCCCAAAATGAATAAAGAAAGAATAAAATGAATAGGTATCTGACCCTTATCTCCCCCTACTTTATTCCTTGTCGACCTAGTCATCGAGATGCCTAGGTCTCGGGGTTTCGGATCATAAAATATTTACAATATTTTATTATTTTTCTTTTCTTTTATTTATTCTATAATTTTAGCTTTAAATACAATATTTTATACACTATTTACATGCACATGTAGAAATGCTAAGATGCTGGAATTAAGGGTATTTACATGCATTTACCAGGGTTTTTGAGGCCAAAATGATAGAATAAAGATGATGAAATGTGGATTCATCACGTCACACCGTTGGTTCACCCCTATCTACATAACAAAGCAAGCGGAGGCTACTTGGTGATGGTCAGTTGAACTTCAAATACTTCAGCCTGTGATATTTGCAAAGAGCTGGGTACATTGATATGGAAGGCGGGGATTTCGGCTCTATCTTAGTGTGTACACACTCTCTCTCTACCCTCACTCAGCCTGAAATCAAGGTCGGGGTTACTCTTCGAATAACAATTTCAGTTTTAATGCATTTTTGTTCAAGTTGTATTAACAGTCCTGATTTTAAGCTTAATTTTCACTGAGTTTAATCTACCACACAAAGCACGCCTAAGAAATAGTCCCAATTTCCTTTAATCTTAAGTGATAAAACCAAGGGAGTGTCGAGAAAAGAGAATGCATGATGAAATCAATGACGCATGCTCAGTTCATAAGACTTACAGTGATCCTCGTGCTCTTCATATGGGATGCAATACAAAATTGAATTTTTTATATACTATATGAAATGCAAGCGAAGAAACCGTACCTTACAGATAGTTCTACTTAGCGGGAAGAAGTGAGTTTATTTTGACTAAGTGAAAACGATTTAAGGTGCGTATATATATATATAGTGAAAGTGTGGTCCTAAATTATGAAGGGCACAAACAAATTTGGATTTATACTACTATGTGCCTATCCTAATCTTGTCACTCAAGTCAGACCCCACCCTCACCGGAGGGTGAAATAGGCCGACACACCGCAGAAAAATGTTCGATCTTTTTTACACATGTGAGAACCCAATCGGAAACCGCTAGAAATGAGCAATTGATAAAAACACACACACACTCTCTCCAAAAATAAAAAGATAGCATGTATCTGGTCGCTTCGAGATGCGTCAGTTTCCAAGAAAGCCGCTCCAAGTTCACAGGGTACCTTGTATGAAAAATAGAAGATCAAAAAATAGAGAGAGGTTCACAAAAAATATATACAAATAAAAGAAATAAATGCAGAAAATAAAGGGAAAAATGGAGAAATAATTACAATAAAACCGGGGGTCAAACTGCCAGGGGATGGAAAACCTAAAAAACTTGATTTTCTTAAAACAACCTAAGTCATGCCTCTCCAGCAAAGACAACATTTGAAGAACCCGAAATCTACCCTTTCAGTTGTGTCGTTTTAATGTGTTGTTGTCGGATAAATTCAGAGTTAATAAAAAAATACTATTTAATTATTTGTCAAATTAAAGCGAGCGATCCATTTTTTTACTTGGATAAGTCCAAGGTCGAACTCAGGGAGGCAACTATCTCCTTAGGTTGGATTAAAGTCGATCAAGAAATTAGGTTTTCGGAGAGGTATATTTTTTTTAATTTTTAAACGCAATGAATGAATCAAATGCAATTTTGATAAAGTTCGAGGGTTAAAATACAAATTTCGATCAAATGAAATCCAAAAATCCTCAAAGTTGTCCAGAATGTGAAAAAGGATGAAATCAAGCTATTATTTTTTTTTGTAATTTTTGGATACAAAATGAATTTTTCTTTGAATAAATGAATGCAAACATTGAGATTTTCAATAAGTA
Source organism: Ottelia alismoides (assembly GCA_037367405.1). Taxonomy (NCBI): domain Eukaryota; kingdom Viridiplantae; phylum Streptophyta; class Magnoliopsida; order Alismatales; family Hydrocharitaceae; genus Ottelia; species Ottelia alismoides. The sequence continues at coordinate 314,438 of JAZKJV010008363.1, read as the reverse complement.
TTCTAATACATATTAAACCTACTTATTTCCAAGAAACAAAATTATCTAAGATATATCACTAGGTAATATATATTAGAAAAATACTAGATCCTCAAAATGTTGGATATAACACTTATTAAAAATTAATTAGTGAAATACATAAAATGATTTTTCTAAAGAAAACTATGCATGCAAATCAATTCTTTTAGGGCACAATGTTACTAACTATATACTCAACAATTCGTGAATTTTTGGCAATTTTTCGAGCAATGGTTAATTAACTATGAATTTTTAAGCATAATGAGGGAAAAATATTCAATTTTCTCCAACGATAATAATTATTAATTAATCACAAAGCATAAAAATATAAAGCATATACCACATTGTAGAGAATTAGTGTAGAACATAGTGCTAATTTTTTAATGATAAAATGACGACAGAATGAGGTTCAAAATAAATAGAGAACACATGGGTCTCAATGCAATTACAAAATATAAAATAAGTAAAAATGTAGTGAAAGGACTGAATAGTCATTATTGATACTGTTCGGGGTTTTACTGCAAAAAGCCCAACCGGTTAAGTGCCAAGCACGTGACCCCTAGAGAGGCGGGGGCATTCTTGCAATTTGATGGAGATCCAGGGTTCGTTCGTGCAAATTTTCCTCCCTACGCGTGCGAGACATGTGTGGAAGGGTCTTCTGCAATTAAATTATTATCCAAGGAGCTGGCCTAAACTAGTTCCTTCCCCATGTGTGTGGGGGGGGGGGGATTTATCTTCTTCCCAGGGGTAGGCAGAGAGGACTCCACGCAAAGGTGGGGACGACTACTCGCGGTGGGAGGAGGAGAAGCTACTCTAGGCGAACGGCGGTGGCGAGGATGCTGAATGGAGAGGTGCAGGCAAAGCGGGGGCGCTCATGAGCAGAGGAGCCGAAGTAGATGACGACCTGGTTGTTCTGGCTCTGTGCAAGGGAGATCGGAGGCGTGCAGGGTCGTCTAGGGGAGGTTTCTTCTGCTACGACGAAGGTACGGGAGGCCACGCGGTACAACACACGCGAGGGCGTGCGATAGGGGAAGCGGTGCTGTAGGTGGCCTGCAATCTCAGGGTTGTGCACGGCGTCGGCGACTGCCTGGGATCCGGTGGGCTGGCAGCGGGAGTGTAGAGCAGCAGGGGCCACATGAATCGAGGCAGGTGCGTGGTGAACGACCACTATGTGCGGCGACACTAAAGGACGACTGGAGCATCGAGGAGCAGTGGTGGTGCTCCGACCAATAGGGGCGTGAGGGGGGCGACTTGATGGTGCAGAAGAAGTGCGATAGGTGGAACAAGGGATTTGAGTAGAAATAGGGGAAGTGGGAAGGAAGGAAGAAGAAGAAATGTGGAGAAAGCAGAGGGGGAGAGAATGAGAAGAAGAAGTAGAATAAGTAGAAGAAGTATACATGATATTTATGTTCACCGTAAGAACATCGTTCTCGGGGAGCTTGACATGGTTGTCGCTTGTAAAGAACTCAAGTGAAAGAGCTCTGAGGCTAAGCATCTTCTCCTAGGAGTCTACTGCTATGAGGGCAACCAAAGGTCCTCGGATCTCACTGAGAAAGGTGCCTTCTTCGCTCCTTCATCGCACACTCCCTGTCACGGAGTATGGATAGGGAGCTCGAGGATCTCTCTCATAGTGGGCGGATGATGTGAACGATGGTTGTAGGTGGTCTTATATAGGAGATGAAGGGATGAAGGCTGATGGGACATTGCGCAACGAGCGGTGACGAGATAAGAGAAGGGGAGGATGAGTAAGCGACGGTCGGTAGAGGATTGCAAGCACGATAGGAGGTGTAAGTTACGGAGGTGGCTGGGGTCGCGGTTTGACAGGGGAAGGAGGAAGGTTGGTGGCAAGTGCTAGCACATGCGCAGGGAGCACATGCGCAACACGTGAGAGAGTTTTTTTATTTTGAAAAATGAAACAGAAGGGGGTTAAAAAATAGCTGACATGTGGCTGCTCCAGGAGCCGCCACGTGTCAGCTCCAAAAAATTCGGAAAATAAAAAGAAAAGAAAAATCTAGAAGAAATAGCAAACAACTTGGATCAAAAAGTTCTCAACACAATAATTGCTTGTCTGGGTGAGATCTACAACTTTCATGATGGGACCAAGAGCAAAAGAGGTCATCTGTGTAAAATGATTTTTTTGCGGTACTCTATGTACATTGATTACCTTGATTTTTGAGTTTTCTAATTTTTTGATGATTTTTAATCAAGAAAAAATTCAAGAAAAATTATGGTAAAATCAAAGATGGATATTTACACATTAATATATTTTTGATGATTTTTTTATCTTGTGTAAGGTCCCTGCCTGGGAAGACTGGATATTTTGATATCAACATTGGTTTACATCAAGGTTCTGCTTTGAGTCCATTTCTTTTTACTTTGATTATGGACGAGTTGACAAGTCACATTCAGGATGATTTACCTTGGTGTATGTTATTTGCTGATGATATTGTGTTAATTGACGAGACTAGAGATGGAGTAAATGAGAAGCTTGAGGTCTGGAGACATGATTTGGAGACTAAAGGCTTTCGTATAAGTAGGGCCAAGACGGAATATATGGAGTGCACCTTTGATGGAAGCAATGGTGAAGGAATCAAGGTGAAGATTGGCGACGATAACATTCAGAAGAGAGATTCCTTTAGATATCTGGGATCTATTCTGCAACATGATGGGGAAATTGATGGAGATGTTACTAATAGTATAAATGCCGGCTGGCTAAAGTAGAGAGGAGCCTCTGTTGTTCTGTATGATAAGAAAATTCCTTTAGAAATTAAAGGAAAGTTTTACAAAGCAGCCGTGAGACCTGCTATGCTTTATGGATCCGAATGTTGGCCTGTGAACCATAAACATGTGCAAAGAATGAATGTAGCAGAAATGAAAATGTTAAGGTTGATGTATGGACACACACACACATACACGTAACAATCGGATTCGGAATGATGTAATCAGAAAGAATGTTGGTGTAGCTCCGATCGAGGATAAGATGCGAGAAAATTGCTTAAGATGGTCTGGACATTTGCAAAGAAGATCAACTGATGCACCAGTTAGGAGATGTGAGGGTTGGGATGTTGAGCCGGCTAAGAGAGGGCGAGGACCGCCCAAGAAGTAATGGAAAGAGACCATACAAAGGGATCTTTGTTTTATGGATATAAGCTCAGGATTGACTCAAGATAGATTTGAATGGAGGTGAAGAATCCATGTAGACGACCCTACTTAATTGTGGGAAAAGGCTTTGTTGTTGTTATTGTTAATAAAGAAGAAAATAGGAAAATAAATAAAGAAGAAAATGGGAGATAATTGTAGAGACTCACAAAGGACACTAGGACTCGGTCAATTTCTTTGATTTCAGTCTTATTTTAAATTTGGATTTTTGTGGATTTTATTAAAACTTTCATCAAAGAATATATATAAAAAAGAAATAAAAGAAAAAAGTTAATTATGTACATAAAATAATTGGTCAAAATCTGGCAAAACACAAAATGCGTAGAAGAGGCCCAAAACCCAACTTTCACATACAAGCTCCGATTTTTATGAAGTTGGTCTTGTTTTGAAGGTCATTGAATAAGTATTACTTTAAAAGTGAGTAGACCTAAATCAGACACTATTTTAGGAAGATATGAACATTTTAGTCTCTCTAATCTGAAATTAGGATTTTGTCTCACGTGCCAATTATTGAGTTAGTAATTTTTTGTATTTTTCCTTTAATTTCGTTAGTACTATGTACACAACGGAAGTGGTTTGAGGTCAATTGGAGTTAGCATGAATTAGTTAAAAATTCATGAGGTTGGATGAAAATGTGAAGATGATTTTGAATGCGATCACGAGTGCTAAAATGCAAATATTAATTTTAAATGCATGAATGATAAGAATGCAGAATAAATGATGAAATGCAGCTAATTACTCAGGAACGAAGCTCTATTTTCATCTATTAGTATGATGAATCATGGATTCATCAGGCTGACATGCAATTTAACTAGAAATAATGAACTGCAACTTGATTTTTTCAGTATAAAATAACAAATACAAAACTCGAGGGTGCTTAGTTGCAAAATGTTCCATCAAGTGGTTGGTCCACATGAGGTGACCTGACATTAGAATTAATTGCAATATTAAAAAGTAACAAGGGGGTACAAGAAAATAGCCCAAGAACTTTTTTACTTAATTAGATATTTACAACACTTGATACAAAATAAAAAAAGAGCGGAATTGCAACTTTTACCGCTTAAGTGCACTGGATCCAACCACTATAGATGCTCCACATGGTTCATGAGATGACTTCCCTCGTGTCGCCCTTCGATTGGATTCAATAGCCCACATTAGATCTGGGCCATGCTCTAGATTTGACGGTGGGGAAGGTGGCTCGAAGAACAATTGAAGAATTGGCAGTCGATGAGCTTCGAGCGTCATTTCTACGTGCTCCAATGGTGGATTGTTGCTTTGATGGCTCTATTAGCTTGCTCGAACTCCTCCATGTGCAATGGTAGTCTCAAACGATGAGGAGGGTGGCTGGAGAGCTCGATCGGCTTCGGATGACCGGGGGTTGTTTCAGGTGTTTGTTAGGGTGCCAGATAGGTTTCTGACGTTGCGAACATGCACCAAAAGTTTCCCTAGCTCGAGGGCCTTCTCATCGACCAATGGGTGAAGCTGGAAGCAGCGTAATGGACATAGATGTTGAGGGTCCGACGAGAGGTGACATAGGGACCTTCTATTCGCTGAATCAACGAAGATTTGTGTTGATCTCAAGGTGGAATCGGTGGAGAATGTGAGGGGGGGGGATGAGATGAATGGCTGGTCGAGTCAACGGTCATGTCACAATTATTTTCCTTAGGGTTCGAGCTCCAATGATTTGAGGATTTTGTAAATTGAAGCTAACTAATGGTTTAAACCTAAAATTAAAGGTAGAAATGAAGACTAGAAGCTAAACACTACCTAAGAGCAGAAGGGAATGGCCTCAAAATGAACAAGGGCTGGCGAAGCTGAACCACCGGAGGTGCTCCTTTGGGATGATTGGATCTCCACCTCATATCGTTCCTCCTTGCTGCAAACCTTCTCTTTCGCTTGTTGTTACCACAGTGAGGAGTTTTTGATAGATTTGAGGGGCTAAGACCGATGAAGGAGGGATCAAATGGAGGAAGGAGATGGAGGGTCATTATTTATAAATATGGAGGAGGATGCTTATTGATCAACGTTTATAGAATGATTAGGGATATGCACTAGGGATTTAAGGATTAGGCGAGCATTAGGTTCGATCGTTTTTTTGTTTACGTGAAAAATCTGATCAATAAGAGTGATTGAGCATTTGGGAAAAAGGGGAGAAGATGGGGGTCCTCTCATTCTGATGGGGGAAGGTAGCCTGGGAAGAGGAGTTGACTGGCAGACAACAAAGCGAACCTGTTGATTGGTCCACGTGGACAAATCAAGAAAATCAGAGAATTAAATTTCTTATTAAAATGATTAAAAATAGTAAATGAATATATTAATTTTAGGTTAAAAATGAATTTTTTTTCTTATTTTAGGCAGTATTTTATTATGATTTTTATTTTTTTCGAGGTAATTTATGTTGGACATGTGAGCCCACGACGAGCCATTTTGCAATAAATGTTATTGCAAATATCATTCCCAGATTTGAAATGAAGAATAACTAATTTGCATAATAGGTCCCTTAGTACAATTAGGGTTATGTACCATGGCCATCTTGATGATCATGCAGCTGTTGATTCAATTATTGAATCATAGAGGCTGGTGCTTGGATGAATATCTAAAGAGTTAGATTGATGACTCATCAAGTATCATCAAATGATTATTAAGAGAGGATCTCTAGCCTGAGTAGGAGATGGCAATCCTTTCTCACTTAGCTGATATCTGACCGACCTCTTGATGTAGGTCCTCTACATTGGAATAGAGATTCGGAGGTGTCAGGTTAGTTAGGTCAAAGAGTTGATCGAGATAACCAAAGTCCTATGTCATATGCTGTCACGATATAGGCATGCATCCTCTGACCGGAGACAGATGTGTTACTATATGTCTGAGTATGTACATTTGGCAGACCAATAGGTTGATGACCTAATCAAGGTCTATACAACGTCGCGCTGGTGTGCATATAAGGGCATATGAGTAACACGATTTCTCAAAGGGATCATACAGGTTCATTACTGAACTGGAAGACGTGAGCTCACTCATGAGATATTGGGAAGAATCAAATTCCGTGCATGGTCATCTCGCTTTGGAAGCTTGACTGAATTTGTAGGTTTGATATATACTTTTGGAAAAGTATATGATCAACACCTGGGTCTGATATATGCTTTTGGAAAGCATACGATCGATATCGACTTCCAATGATCGAATGAGAAATTTGATGATAGAACTCTGAAGTAGACAGTGTAAAATTAAACTTATGCTTCGAGTTTATTCTGGGTCTTCCAGTATACAGGATGTATAAGTATTGGGAATACCAGAGGGTGATGTGATCATAAATGATTATATAACCATGACGCTTCCATTCCGAGAGAGTGATGAAACATGTCTGGATTTAGTAACTCCTCTCATAGAGAAGTAATCCGATCTTAGTCCAAATGTTGGACATTAATCTGAATGTGATTCAGATGTAATGAGAAGATTAGATTTACGATCTTGATTTAATCAAGCATCTATGGGAGGTCTGCAAGATCTGGATTTGAGATGTGATCTCAATTTCCATGTCACTATACGTGGAACAATGCAATCACCCTGTCCTTATCTCCAAGTATCTGCGGAGAAAGCACATTATCCATGAAAGAGTTCATTGATAAATTCATTGTTGATATATGTATCCGAGCATTAAGAAAGTGGATAATTAAATGTGATTTAATTATCATGAATAACATGAATTTGATTCATATTATAAGGAGAGTTACCTAAGATAATTAAATGTGATTTAATTATCAAAGATGTGAATAATGTGAATGTGATTCATATTATTTGGGCACATGAGAAAAGAGATCCAAGATGATTAAATGTGATTTAATTATCATGGATATGAATAATGTGGATAGCACTATCCATATTAATCATATATATTAAAAACGTGATTTATAAAATATTAAAGAGAGCATATTATGATTTATATTTGTTGATTAATTATTAATGGGAATTGGATTCACATTAAATGATTAATTGAAAATATAATTACATTTTGTTTTGGGTTGTGAATGAGATTCACATAATTTCAATGGCTTGATTGAAGTTTTTCACAAGATAATTGTGAATTATTTTTTGTGAAAAATATTTACAACAATTGTTGTTGTAAATCTTGGAGATATCATGAGATAATGAGATCTCATGAGATAATGAGATCTCATGAGATGATGGTAGTTGTCCTCTTGATTTTAGGGGATTGGTTTAGTCTTCTCATTATCTCTTCTCTAGTATAATGTGATTTAAATTGGAATTAATTATGTTGATTTATCAATATGAATTAATTCAAATTAAATCAATTGTTGTTGTATTTTTACAACAACATCTTAGCCATTGAAAGAAACACAAATCAATCTCAACCATTGATCGTGTGTTGTCCATGGATTGAGATCCATGGACTCCCAAAACCCTATATAAGAGAGGCACCCCTTGCTCTTCGAGATAAGTTTTTCAACAACAATGAATGCTCTCTTTCTCTCTCTACATGTCGTGTGCCTCTCTCCCTCTCTCTCTATTGTGGTCGTCCATCATGGAGCCTTAGAGAGAGTCGCCATCGCCGCAGCATCATCGCTATGCTGCTGGAGTACTTGCTCATGGATCTCCGTCTCCTTCGGTGGGCCTCGCTCGTGAAGAAGATGTCGGATCTTGTGTGACGAGATCAGGAGATTCGTCGCTTGGATCGTCAACTTAGATTGCAAGAAGGACGCGTCTCGTCACGTGCTCGCAAGCGTCTGCTCCGTTGGATCGGACTTGAGACAAGAGGTCTCTTCATTTAGAGACTTGATCACAACCACGCTTCAAGAGGTAACCCTTGTACCTATTTGTGGTTTATATGAAATGATACGAGAAAGGTTCTTGGATCATGTGGTTTCATCACATTTAAAATTTTTAAATTCCGCTTTCCGGAGCAACTAGTGTGACTAGTCGCTCCCGATCGCATTCAATGCGATCCACACGCTTCCGTGATGTGCTTGAGGATCTTCCCATATCCTTCGATTTATTATAAGTTACTATTTACATGTATAATCATAGGTATATTTACATATATATTGTATATTTTATCTTTGTTTTATATTTTAAATTTTATGTTTTTACACAATTACTTTATATATTTATAACTTAATTAAATACACACAAATATAGTTTTTTTTCTAAAGTAATATGTATATTTACAAAAATATGTGTAATTATATATGCGTTTGTTTGTATATTTCATTTATGTGTTTTAGTATACATATTTATTTTAATTTATTTTTAGTTATTTTATTTTATTTTTATTATGTGTATACGTTATAAATAATATTTACAAAATTATAAAAATATAAAATTGTAAAAAATGGATAGAATAAATAAAATGAATATTTTATTCAGGTATATTGTGCAATAGGGCTACAAAACCTAACTTTTGCATCTTAACTCAAAATTAAATGAAACCATCTTCATTAAATAGCTAATTAAAAGTTATAGAACGAAATATGATTGTGATGATTTTTGAGTTCATATGGAGAATATATATCTTTGTGAATTTGAGATTTTGGATTTTTATTTTGAGTGTAGAAGGCACATTGTGTATTATTTTCATGTAAAATAAATTTTGTATTTTTCTTTGTATTTTATATACAACTTTCGTGTACAACATTATTGATTTGATGTATAAACAATAAATAAAAAAGTGGGTTCCAAAACTCAATTATTAAAGAATAAAAACTAAGGGGTTTTATGTCATTTCTATACAATTTATCTGCCCTATCTCCCACAACTTTATTCTTTGTTGACAAAGTCATCATGATGACTAGGTCTTGGGGTTTAGGGTCACTCAACACCTATGGTGTCTCATTTTTTTCTTTTATTCCTTTATTCTTTGATTTTGGAATTAAATATATAAAATATACAATATTTTGTACACTTTATCAGATGTTTATTTTGACAAATTAATGATATATACATGTATTTAGCTAGGAATTTAAGGCCAAATTGAAAGAATAAAGGTGATGAAAAATGGAGATTCATCACTCCCCTATACTCGCCTTTGTTAGTCCCTGGCAAACACTTATGCCTATAAGTGCAGAAAAAAGAAAGATATTTGATTGATTTTAACTTTTGAACTTTTCCTCATAATATCAAAGTTTGGAGCTCAGTCGGACCCTTGGATTTTAGGTGTGGTCGAAACCTTGTTCGGAATCGGACTTGAAACACAACAACCTTTGAGAATCACAAAACCCTGCCCAAGCCTCCTCAAAAGCCATGTCAGAACAAGTTGATATCACACACCGTCGCTTATGACTATGATTCTATCTTTTATAGTTGTTTAACCACTCAAAACACTAGGCACTATCTTGCGGTCCACACAAGGCGGGGCCACTGAGCTGATGTGATGACAGCTCAAAAAGCCTAAGTGGCTAAGCAATAATCAACCCACACAATTATATCAAGCAATGAATAACCGGGTGTCAATTAAAATTTATTATACCCTACAATGAATGTGTTTAGTGGACAAGCATGTAGGGGTCGAACTCATAGAACACACGTGTAACACGGGAGTATTATTTATAAATAAATATAAATACTATAGGTATAGATGTATACATGTATGCACACTATTTACTTAGGTTTTTTTGTGTTTTGATTTTTTTAATTATATATACATACATATATATTAAAATAATTATAAAATATTTACGATAATGATTAATATTATAACTTATATAACTATATATATATAATACACTATAGGGATATAAGTATATATAGGTAAAAATAGTCAAAAAGGCTAAATAAAATGTTTTTGTATTTTTATATTTTTGTATTGTTTTTGTGATTTTAAACTATTTTTTGCTAATTTTTAGGTACTGTTAAAGTCCAAAATATCCCAAAACAAGGATTAACAAATAGGCCAAAATGATTTGGATTTAAAAATAGAAAAAAATCCTCAAAAATTTTCCAAATCAATTTTAATATATACTATTTTATAGAAATAAAAATACAGAACAGAAAGATATATTTTGGGGGGTCTTGGTGATTTTTATTTATTTTTACAGGATTTTGGAGCTTTTATTTTTTTTATAATTTTACTTTTTTATTTTTAGGGTTTTTTGGTCTGGAGGTACTATATACTATAATAAACACCTACAATTTTTTGGAATTTTTGAACATGGTTTTATATTTTTTTGGATTTTTTAAAGCAAACAAGGATAAACCATGCTATTTTAGTTTTTAGTAAATAGGAAAAGGCCATAAAATGCAAATTAATTAATGGTGTGAAAGAGTATGCATCCAGGTACCTCATCCTATTTTTTCATAATTTTTGGAGCACAGATGATATTTGTAAAAATTAAACAAACATACATAAAAATACTTGAATTAATAGGGGTATATTTGTAATAAAAAATAAATGTAGGGAGCACAATGAAAAATACCCAAAACTTCAAACAAATATTAAAACCTTTAATATTAAAACACAATTACAAAAGCAGGGGTATACATGCAAATTACCCATGCACATGGGTCTTCACGTGAGGTGATAGGGTGGAGGACTTAAATGTAATTTTAGATTGTTTAGGGGCTTACATATAAATTGTCCTATACTTTTTTAAACTTTTCTTGATATTTGCAGGTCCTTTTAACTATTACAAAAATTACGGAGGGGCCCCCTGAAATTTACCCACTTAGGGCCCGAGGATCAGGCCATTGCCGTGCTGCCACACAGATGATACAATGGCTAGTAATGTGTACTGTTTCGATTAGAACAACGTGCCAGGATTAGACCTGGGCCTTTGTTCTTGATCCAACGGTACTAAGCATTTCTAAAAGAACTGGTAAGAACATTGCTGCCCTGATCTTCGATTGGACCGCTCTCCATCATCCGACAACTCCTTCTTGCTTTGACTACAACCACAAAACTTTTGTGGTCCTCCGTGTGTGCTAGGGGGTTCAGATCTCGTCGAGGAGGCTTATATAGCTCCGGCGGCTCCTGTCCACATGGAAGAGCTCCAGGTTTCCCAAGGGGGTCCAAAGGACACCTCAACCTCACTTTCCGACACCAAAAAGTTGGGAAGACCGAGAGCTACTCTCTCAGCCACTCCATAAAGCTACTAGTAGTATGGGAAGAGAACGAGTGGAGACTCCAACGATGTGGTCGGAAAGGAGCTCTGATCCCAGATTCAAGAAGTATCCAGGTTGATCATAGGGTGGGATTAGTGCAAAACATGTAGGGGGTTCGAGCAAGGCAAAAAACGAGACGGATTAATGATGATATCACAATGGATTACTCATGGTGGCCTAGCTCTAGGAATGGGGGGTTTTTTATTTTACAGCTAATGAAGCGATTAAACTAGAAACTAAAAGTGATAGGCGAAAAAAGGCTAAGGAATTACCTAGAAATGGCAAGAAATGGGTCTCAATGTGGCCGGAACCATGGAGCAGAACCTCACGGTGGTGAGCTCGTCGGAGATGGCATGGACCTCGTCTCTGTGCCTCCTCCTCATTGTAGAGCCTCACCTTCGCTTCCTGTCACCAAGAGGAGCACGATGGTAGTGGACTGAGGGGTTAAGAAACCACGAAGAGGGATCAAATGTCAAAAGGGGCGATGGGGTGAAATTTATAGGCAAGGTTTTGGTTAGTTTCAAGGGACGATGGCGTGAGAAGGGTCAGGGTTTGGTGAGGAAGGATGGGTTAGTGAGGGTGTCAGGTTTGTGGGCTGCACGAAGGCAAAGCTCGGGGGAGAGGCTGAGCATGGTGGAGTCATGAAAATGAGGAGAAACAAGCCTGCCCGGGGGTTCTGATAAGGGGCAGGGCAGGCCAGTACAATTGACCCTAGGATAACAAAAGCAGCCTCTTGGTTGGTCCACGTGGACCAACCATGAAATTCCAAGGCAAAAATGCCTTGGAAAATGAAAAAGAATTAATAAATGAATTAATTATTTTAGGTTATAAAATAAAAAAATATTTTTAATTTTATGTAGAATTTAGTGGCTATAATTATTTATTTTTTCGAGGTGTTTTATTATATGTTACTTTTTACAAGTATATTTATAGGTATATTGACCTATGTTTTGAATATTTTAATTTTATTTTGTATTTATATTTTATTATTTTATACTCTTAATTTATATATTTATAACTTATTAAAATATACTTACTATATTTATGTTTTCTTTTTTTGATATAATATGTACACTTAACTAAATAGATGCATTTATTATATATGTATAAATATTGTATTTTCATCTATGTATATACATATACTATTTTTATTTTAGTGTATTTTTATGATTTTAATTTATTCTCAATATGTACATAAACTATAAAGATTATTTACAAAATTATAAAAATATAAAATAATGAAAAATATAAAGAATAAATAAGATGAAAATTTTATCCAGGTATATTTTACAATAAGGGTCCAAAACATAACTTTTGCATCTTAACTCCAAATTAAGTGAAAACACCTTCATTAAATAGCTAATAAAAAGTTATATACAATTAAAGGTTGGTGCATTTTGAGTTCATATGGACGGTATACATGTCTGAGAAGTTTGGAATTTATATTTTTATTCTGAGTACAAAGTGTACACTCTGTACTATTTTTGTGTGAAATCATATTTGTAGTTTTCTATGTATTTTTATCTACAACTTTCATGTACACGTTTTATTGATTTGAAGCATAAATCATAAGGAATAAAATAGGTCACATAAAGGTAATTATCAGCCTATATTTTTTAGGATTTTTAGACTGTGTGATCTGTACAATTGGCCGCCCTATCTCCCCCTAGTTTATTCCTTATCGACTAAGTCATCATGATGACTTGGTCTCAGGGGCTAGGGTCACTCAACTCCTATGGTGTCCCATTTCTTTTTCTTTTCTTTCTTTATTCTTTTATTTTAGTTTTGAATATAATAAAAGTAGTGTTTTATATAGTATTTTGTACAAATACCTAGTGTTTATTTTGACATGTTAATGATACATACATGCATATGGATAGGGATTTAATGCCAAAATGAAAGAATAAAGGTGATGAAATGGAGATTCATCACCCATATACTTTCTTTTGCCAGTCCCTAGCAAACACTTATACCTATAAGTGCAGAAAATCAAAATAAAGTAAAGAAAAATAAATAACTTGGAATGATTGTCGACTTTTAAACTTGTCTTAACAAAGTCAAAGTTTGGAGCTCGGAGAAGGCCTTTGGATTAATGGGTGTGTTCGGAATCACATGGAAGTTAGGAAGTGTGATACAACAACCCTTAGGTTCCATACTCATATCATCCAATCCAATTCATAGCCTAGTCAAAACCATCTTCTCAGACTCATACTCTTGCTACCTTGAAGTGATAAAACCATGTGTGTGAAATTGTTCAGCTCTCCCTAGACAAAACCATTGAACTATCAAGTGCATGCTCTTCTGGTAACTCATCCTCGTGGAGACAGATATTCCCTTCTAAGGTTAGGTACTCCTGGTCTTTACAACTGAATGGGGAAGAAGATAGAAGAATGGGAAAAGAAGTGGGAATGGACCGGTATAGTCTTCACTCCCTTGTGATGTCGGTCAGTGTAACTGATTATTCACCTAGAAGTAGGCTTTTTTTGAAGCTCAAAATTTTATGGAATTTTTGTGTGTAGGATTTTCTGTATGTTCTCTTTGACTTTGTACTGCTTCTGCGTTCTTGTTTGTGCCCTGGTGCATATAGCATCTTTAATTCCACCCATTTTGGGGATCTTGGAAAACGTTACGTTGGTAGACCATCCCTCATCCGAAGCATTATCTCAATCCATATCCAATATTTAGATTTCATTGTTACTTAAAGAAGTGGGTTAGAGTACCGGTGTTGCCAATCTCCAAGGGTGGCTCCTGAGCCACCCTTGACGAAGCGGTCTTGCATCGTCCCGAATTAGACTCCAAGATTTTTCAACAGTCCATCTAAGTTGAGCTAAGCGCTAGGTGCGAGGTTTCCAGTCAAGTCATGGTCTTGAGAGCCTTACGGATGATATGAAGGGTTATGTTTACGCATACTTAATTGAATAATGAACATAGTCTTATCAAACCTAAAGAATTATGTCAAGGTGACATGAAATATCCCCACTTCCAGTCCTCAATGGGTTCTTCTGGAATCAAGTGTATTAAGGTCTATTCCAAGATCCACTCCTCAAAATTTTTTTGGACTTGTTTAATTTTCTAGGTTATTCTGAAAATGTGGATGCTATGTACAATACAAAAAAGTATTTTTATAATGTAATTTTCTGATTTTGAATTTTCATGGCTTTTTTTTAAAGTTTTGCAATTTTTTTTGCAAGTTTTAGAAAAAATTTGTAAATGTTTTTGGGATTTTCCAAAACAAAAAGCTTTTTTTAGGAAAAGAAATATATGCAATTATTTACAAGGAGTGCATCTTGTTATTTACAAGAGTTGGTTTGCAGGAATTTGCAGGTTCATAATACAAGTTTTATATAGGAATTTATTTTGCCTGGTTTATTTATACAATTTTCAAAATAATCTAAAAAGATTTTACAAACATTTCGAAAACTTTATTTTGCAAACTAATGTGAGAAATAATGTTTACAAACATTTACAAAATTTGAAAATCATTTTGTAAAGATTTTTCAAACAATATGATAAGATTTTTCAAAATATTTTGGCAACCATTTTCAAAACCATTTGCAAATAGATTTTCAAAATATATTATTCACACAAAGAAAGGAAAATTTTACAAATAAATTGTTTTTACAAAGGTTAAAAACATTTTACAAAATATTTTCCAAATAGTTTTCAATAGATTTTTCACAAAGAATTTCAAACCATTTTGCAAAAATTTCGCAAATTATTTTTACCTGATTATTAGTAGGTATATACAAAGAATTTTAATGTGTATCTTTACACTTAATGAAATGGATTTTATCAATACTTATTGAAAACACGATAGTATGAGTTATGGATAAAATATATACATAATATGGATCTATGTCCTCATAGATCGAAGAGAAAAGGAAGACATAACTCGTACTGTGTATATAAAAGTCGATACTACAATGACTAAAAAAACAATAAGAAGTTGATCATCCTTCCTATACTTAGGATCAACTAATCCTAAGTATAACAGATTGTATTCAACATGCAAGGAGGGTCTAGGGTGGAAACGAATAAATGAATCATTAGTTTTGCCTGCCTCCCACTATACTTTGGGTAAAATATCCCCAAGTATAAATAAATTATCAAGAGTTGAGGAGATAGGTGAAGGATCTATGAATGAATAACTCGAGGGCGCTCACCCCCTACACTTAGGATGAAGCAAATCCTAAGTATATCACATATGAATGGCCTGGGGGCAGCACAGAAGAAAGAACTTGAAAAATGAAAATGAAAAGAAGAAAAGAAGAAAAATATTAACTAATCAAAAATATTTTTCTGTGCCTTGTCTGACTGCACTGATGCTGCGATGTTGAGCTCCTCATGGTAGACCACCTATACTAAATCAACCAAGACTAGGAACATATAATGCTCAAGATAAGGCTTTAGTAACTGTCCATTGATCACAAACAACTATGTGTCAGCTAACAAACCTGATATAACAATGCATCCATTGTCATACACATGCTTCACTATGAAAGGCCCGATCCAGTTGCTCTTCTACTTCACTAGGAATAGTTAGAGCTATGCATCAAACAGCTAAACCTTCTGACCCGGTTCGAAAGTATTGTGGCGAATGTGCTTGTTGTGCCACTTCTTGACCTTTTACCTCAAGATATTGTCGTATGCATACTCACAGAATTTCAGAAGTTGATTCGGATCCAGCTTTCTATTCTTTCCGGCCTTCTTGGAAGTCAAATTATAGACATTAATTGCCCACAAAGATTTGTGAATTAGTTCTATGGGCAAGCATACACTAGGCGACAAGGAGACATTCCCAATGGTGACTTGTTGGCAGTCCGATCGGCCCAAAGAACAGAATCAAGGACTTGTGACCAATTCTTCCTATCTGGGCACACTAGTTTCTGTAGGATTGTCTATATCACCTTATTTTAACATTCGACCAGGCCATTGGACCGTGGGTGGTACAGAGAGGCATCATGATGTTCGATGCAAAATTCTCGTGTCAGCTTCTTCACCTCTCTGTTAATGAAATGGATACCCCCATCCGATATAATAATTTTTGGGATCCTGA
This sequence comes from Ottelia alismoides, assembly GCA_037367405.1. Lineage (NCBI taxonomy): Eukaryota > Viridiplantae > Streptophyta > Magnoliopsida > Alismatales > Hydrocharitaceae > Ottelia > Ottelia alismoides. The sequence goes on along the minus strand of JAZKJV010008363.1, from coordinate 298,093 downwards.
ACCTTTCAATGATGTGATCTTTCAGAAACCGACAGATGGTGCGACTGTCGGTGGCTCAGGTTAGGATAACCTCCACCCGACGACTCACATAGTCAACAACAAGCACAATCTACTCAAAACCCTGACTACTTGGTAACATGCCCATGAAGTCAATGCCACACATGTTAAACACGTCTGAAATCTAAATATACTTTAGGGACATTGCCTCCCTCATCCAATAGTATCACCCAGTCTTTGACAGTCAGTGCAATGTTTAATAATGTTTTCTACGTCTTTGAATAGAGTTAGCCACCACATGCCGAATTATAGAACTTTTGCTACCATTCTTCTCCCATAGTGGTGTCTTCTTGATTCTCTGACATGGTAATGCTCGAGGACACTTTGGACTTCCTCCCGAGGAATGCGCCTACTCTAGATGCAATCTGCCCCCTTACGAAAGAGATAAGGATCCTCCCACTGATAGAAATGAATATCCAGCAGAAATTTATCGACTTTCAGCTTCAGCTAATCTTGTGGAGCTCTCATGGGCACAAGATAATTCACAATATCAACGAACCAGAGAGCGAGGTGACTGATAGAATGACTTCATCTAGGGATGTTTCTGTAATTGGCAATAAACTCTGCTCAGGAGTATCCTGCTCTGGCAATCTTAATAAATGATCTGCCACCACATTTTTAACTCCAGGATTTCACAGATTTCAAGATCGAATTCCTGGAGCAGAAGGGTCCATCTTATGAGTCTTGGTTTTGTGTCCTTCTTGGCTTGTAGGTATTTGATCGCAAAATGGTATGTATAAAAATCACTTTGGATCCAAACAGGTGGGATCTAAATTTCTCCAGGGTGAAGACAACTGTTAGCAACTCTTTTTTAGTGATAGTATAATTTTTCTGAGCTTCATCTAGAGTCCTGCTAGCATAGTGAATTACAAATGACAGATTATCTCTTCGATGTCCTAGAATTGCACCTGTGACGTAATCTGATACATCTACCATGATCTTAAATGGGAGAGACCATTCTGGCGGTTGAAGGATAGGGGACTAGGTGATCAGTTCTTTCAGCTGATTGAATGCTTAGAAAACTCTATTATTAACAATAAAATCTGCCTCCTTGCCTAGAAGCTCAGTCAGTGGTCGGGCAATTTCACTGAAGTCTTTGATGAATCATCGGTAGAACCGACATGCCCTAAGAATGATCTGACTTGTTTCAGATTTATAGGTGGCTCAAGTTTAGAAATGACATCCATCTTCATAGGGTCTACCTCCATGCCACATTTTGATATGGCATAGCCTAGCACAATACCCTCGGTCAACATAAAATGGCTCTTCTCCCATGAGAGCACAAGATTCACTTCACAACATCCCTTCAACACTTGGTCTACATAAGATTGGCATTGATCGAAGTTGTCGCCACAGATAGAGAAGTCGTCCATGAAAACCTCAAGAAAACTTCCAACCATACCGTGAATACAACCAACATGCATCATTGAAATATCGCTGGAGCGTTGCACAACCCAAACGACATTCTGCAGAAGGCGTAGGTCCCAAATGGACAAATGAAGGTGTTTTCTCTTGATCTTCAGGAGCTATAACAACTTGATTGTAACCAAAGTAGTCATCCCAGAAATGAAATATTCCTTCATAGCTAATCACTCAACGATCTGGTTGATGAAGGGAAGTAGGAATTGGTCCTTCTTGGTTTGTGCTTTCAAGCGTCTATAGTCCACACAAACGTGCCAAGATGTCAGTACTCTAGTTGCGATCTCCTTACCTTTGTCATTCTTGACCATAGTGATCCCTGACTTCTTTGGTACAACATCCCTGACTTCTTTGGTACAACACACAAGGGGCTCATCCATTTTGAGTCGTAGATGGGATATATGAATCCCGCATCACACCATTGCATTATTTCATTCATAACAACATTCTCAGAGATTTAGATTTAATCTGCATTAAAACTTCCGAGAAGGTTTGTTGTCCTCTTAAGATATATGTGATGCGAGCACAATGAGGGGTTTATCCCATGGAGATCCGAAATTTTCTAACCTATCACTTGGCGGTTTCTCTTCAGAACCTCAAGTAGATGAGATTCTTATTCTTGTGTCAACTGAGAATTGATGGTTATGGGAAACATGTTTTGCACGCCCATAAAGAAGGCATGTTTCATGTTAGCTGGAAGTGGCTTGAGCTCATGCGGGGTCTGATTCCGCTCGATGGTGAATTCAACTATTGCGTAGGGCGATGGTGTCAGATCTTTCAACTGAATTGTGTCCAATTGGCATCGAGGATTCTGCATTCAATGCTGCATAGAATTTTTCTATCATAGAATATTGTTCACAAAAATTTTCAATGATTGCCTCCTACTCTGCCAGGGATAGGTGGCCATAGATGTATTCATCAGGAAACTCAGTGAAAATCTCATCATCAAGGACATCAGGGAACTAGACTATGCTATCCATTAATTCTTCTATGGTGAGGAAGTCAAGGGTTTCATTATTATCCATAAAGAGATTTGTATCGCGGATTTCAGCCAAAAAGTTACAGTCTTCTGTTCGCTGCTCGGTCGGCTCACTCTCATCTGATGCAGATGCTGAAGGTTACAACACTTGGATCGTATTAATAAGCACCTCGTTGTTGCTAGAATGGAAGGTGATTTGCATGCTGCCATAGTCTACCACTGCTTCGGTTGTTCAAAGGAATTGTTGTCCAAGGATTATTGAGTATGCAGAAGAGGAGTTGAGGTGTCCATGTCGAGTACTATGAAGTCCACATGGAACTGGATTCCTTAGATAGTGATGTTGATATCCTCCAAAATTCCTCGAGGCTGCTTGATGGATGTATCTACGAACTGTAGAATCATTCTAGTAGACTTGAGCGGTCCCAACCCAAATTCTTTGACTAGTGAAGTGGGCATCAGGTTGATTGAGGATCCAGTATCGACTAGAGTTCGGTCGAACTCCTGATCAAACTGTTGGCATCTGACTAGAGGAGCTCCCATATCCTTCTTGATTAGGAGATTGTTGATTACGTTCACTACAACCGTGGTTAGAATATGCTTCACAGTTCTTTCTATGGCTTTGTGTGACTGTATCTTCAAAGTAAATGATTCTTTCAGCCCTTTCTTGATGTTTGGCTTGTACTTTATGGCTTTTAGCAAGGGCTTTCAAGCATAAGATTCTGGATAATTTCGACCACATCAGGGTCGGACAAGGCATTTTTCAAAATTTTATGTTTTTTATTTTTCTCAAAGCATCTGGAAACATAATATTTATAGAACCAAAAGCATAAGTAGAAATAGTTTTCTTATTTTCATCAAAATTTATGCCCACATCAGGCTGTACAAATGGATGACTAAAATGTGTCAGGCCATGCAAGTAAGGCGAGCATTCAAAATCTGCAGGCGAGGCTCCTTCAGCTGGCATCGGGGTGGCTGCAGGTATAATCTCCTCGGTGGTTGGCATGGTGTTTCTCCGACTACTACTGTTACAGCTTTATTTTTGTAATTTTTTCTTTTGTTGATTTTTTTGGCCTTTTCTTTCTAGTGCTTCTCGTCCGTCTTCTTCTTCCTCACCCGACCCAGATGCTAGATCGGTTGATGTAGAAAACGACGATGACTCTCCTGGAGAAGCTTTATTCTCCCCCTTCATGGTGGCAGACGACTGTAGGGTCCTACCGCTCCTGAGAGTGATAGCATTATATACAAACAAATCATTCACATCTGACTCTGTTAGATCAGATAGAACATCACAAACTACCTGCTCTTTCTTTCTGAAGTTAGTGTCTTTTTAACCTTCGTCAGAAAGGGAGTTTTGGCGGCAGTGAGGTCATCGAGTTTCTGGTTCATCTCTGCTATGCTTTTCACTATTTAAGCCAGGCAATCCCAGACGGGGTTCATAGGAGCAACTTCGGATGGTTCAGCATGCTGCCCATGATGATACTAGGAATGGTGTGGAGTTTACAAGTGGGAATACTTATTTTGAGGAGGATGATGGTATTGTTGATGGTGCTGGGGAGGTTGGTGCTGATATGGGATAACTGAGTACTGCTGATTCTGTTGGTATGGACGGTATTGTGGTTGCTAGTACTGAATATGTCTCCAATTGCCCTAGTATGGTGGAGACCGTTGTTGTTGGTGCTGAGGCTGATTCTGGACAAATCTCTCTCCTTGCTATTGAGGGAACTGGCGGGTTCCTGATTGTTGGCCCTATTGTGGTCCGCCAGGATGGGCTAGTGTTGTGTCATTGTTCCACATGCCATTTACCCCTTGAATGAGAGGTGGTGGGGGAGAGAACTGATTTAGTAAGGTCTTGATCTCAGGCTGGTAGATTACCAGCTGTTGTGGCTGTTGCAGAGATGCGGTTCTAGGGCTTGCACATAATAAACGTGCTAGACCGCTGGCTAGGGCTGACTCTGCTGAGGAGGCTGTGGCGAGGCTTACTCTTTCAACTCAACGGGAGTGGTAGCTGATGCAGACACAAAATTGCAGGAGCGGATTGTGCTGACCAATAGCTCCAACTGCTTGGTAGTCTTATCTAACTTGTCCAGATTTCGTGTCCTTTGTTCGATCACATTGAGTTTCTTGAGTTCATGTGATCGTTCCTCGATGATATCCACCTTGGACAGGTGTCTCTCTATGATGCTCAAGTTGGAGATCTCGTCCCTGTCCAACTCGTGAGAAGATGCCGTTTGAACTGGCTTTTCTAGGTTATGGGGCTGGCACTGATATGCACAGGATGACGAAAAGGCAACCTCTCCTTGAAGATCTGTCAGATGACATCCTCATCCTTATTGAAATGCGAGACACCACAAGCGACATCCATGAGCTTCTAACTTTCAGCTATCAGTCCCCCAAAGAGATGCTGGACCATGTTGGTCCTAGGAATGTCATGATGGGGATATTTTTCTTGCAATTCAGTAAACCTCTCTCAAGCCTCATGAATGGATTTGTGAGCATCTTGGGTAAAGTTTGCTATGCGGGCACCATTTGGTTAAGTTGCCCAAGTGGGTAGTATTTATGCAAGAAAGCGAACCTAAGCTCTTCCCATGTTGCGACTACCTTCCCCAAGTAGTTGATCCAATGAAGGGCTTTGTCATAAAGACTGAACATGAATGTCATTATCTTGACTACTCCTAACAATATGTTAGGGTAGTGCGTTGTACCACAAATGCACCCGAATTGTTGCAGGTGAATATAAGTCTCTTCATTTGCATTACTGTGGAAGCTAGGTAAGAGTGCCAAGAGTTGAGGCTTCAGTTCGAAATGCGTGTGGATAGCTGTGATTTGGATCCACTCGATGACTTTCCCGTCTCCAGGTTTGTAGGTTTCCTTGAGAGTCGGCTTGGGCCTCTCTGCTCAGGCTTCTTCTACAGGGCCTGCACAGCCTCCCCATGCTCTTCCTTCTTCTACTCCTCCTCCTCCTCCTAGGTTGTCTGTCCTTCACCTAAAGTCATTTAGCTTGTCTTGGAAGGAGACCTGGGCCAATTCCTGGTCGATGAGTTACTACTATATCGCTTTAATGGAGGCGAGAAGCTGGGCATTCACAACATTCTGGTCTAGCTAGCCCTGCTCTTGTTGAGGTGGATTCTGGTGTCCCTTCCCTTTCCCTGTGGGAGCCATCTCTGAATCTTTTTCTGAATCGGAATCTGAGAGAAGTTCTCACTCCAAATAAGGCTCATGATCTGCACATGGAATGATGCCTGGATCTGGCTGAATAGAAGCACTAGATGGAATGAACCATTTTGTGTTAACATCAACACATAATTTCATTAAGGATGGCGAAGTGTAAGGAGTGAAATCAATTGCCATCCAAAATTGGTAGAGCTTGGGACAAGAGAATTCCCATATTATTGAAGAAGACAGGAAGTTTGGAGATCAGTTCATGGAGTCTGAACCAGGTTCTTGGAATCATCCTGAATTATTGGAGAAGACAGGCGCATGGAATCAATGTTGGTGTTGGCGGAGTCCCGACTAAGCCATCCATGGGTCACCATCTTGAAGTGGAAGAGGAGATCAAGTTTGGATGAAAGATATGGTGGTCAACGAGAACTAAAAGGAATGCAAAATAGTAGAAGGCACAAAAATGAGCGGGGATCAAATGAGGGATAAACAAAGGAAAGAAAAATGGCACAAAGTGTGTAGGGCTGATCTTTGAACTTAACTAAAATCAAACAAACACCAAATGATTGTGGGTTCACCAACTTAATACAGGTAAAGCTGTAGAAGTTCGATTATTTTTTATCTTTTCAATTTGATTTTTATTTTGCAGGCAAGATCTTATAATGAGTTCTTATGTATGCTAATCCTGTAGGAGCATGTGTACTACCAGGAAAATTCCCCGTACTTCTTCCACCTCCTTTGTAACATGTGATCTGCACACTGAAAGGCATTTGATCTCGTGCCTGTAGGGCTACTCAGCCAAAGAATAAGAGAGAAAGCCAATAGGTGAAACCACTACTTCGGACCTCGCTTGTAATGGAATCACCCGTGAGCATGCAAGGACCTACTCGGACACAAACCGATGAGACAGACATACCCGCGAGGATGCGGCCTATTCTTAGTACTTCAGACCAGGTCGGATGCTCCACACAAGGTTGGAACACCGTGCTCAACGAGGCCCTACTCGACCACGTATAATAGAAGCACCAATACTTCACTGTCCCAGTTGATAATCAAAGCACCACAGATCGAGGTTTGGGTTTTATTCCTTATGTGTCGCTCCTCACTCGGTATGGATTGTACCTGAAAACAATGAGGGCTTTATGAACCCAAAATAATGATGTCCATTGCCAACTTTAATTAAGGTTAATTTTTTAGAAGTCCCCTTGTTTTAATTTTTGGGTATTAACTTTTTAAAGTATTTTTCAGAGCAAGCTGCCTAATGATTTTTTTGTATTTTTCCTTTAATCCTAATATGTGCGAAATAGAGGGAGAAGGTGGAAAAGCAATGTAGGTTGTCGCTAAGATGGAAATCTCACCTTAGTGACTAATGATGCATGTAGAGTTAGAATCACTAACAGTGCTTCCCAGCTCTTTCCATGCAGGATGCAAAACAAAATATATAAACCTATGATATATGTACGATATGCAATCAGTAGAAATCACCCTAAACACGAATTTCTATTTAACGTGAAGAACCAGATGTTAATAATTATGAAATGAGATCCCAAAGTCTGATCTTGGAAGCTCATTGGTGCCCGACACAATGGGTCATACAAGCGTTGTATAGAGCTTCTCTTGGCGCTCGATCTCAAGCCTAAATAATCAACAATTAAGTTTGACTAAGTCCAAACATAGATAACTATAGGAACATACTTCTATTAGGTGTTTTGACTTACTTTACCGTGCAAGAAATCCGAATGTCTAAGGGCTCATTCCACAAAACAAATGAAACAAAGGCAAAAACTTCAAAACACATGAAACAAAATAATAGAAAGTGAAGAAAAGATGAAAAACATCGATGAGACCCCCAAGTGAACAGACACCCGAGCACTGGACCTTGCTAAGTGTGTCAGTGTCCAAAATATTACAAATTAATTTTAGAACTAAAATAAAACTCTCTCACAAAAAATGAAATATAATCTAAGGTCGGGCTGCTCTCCTCCTTGTTCCTCTCTCATGGTCGGCACACAAGTAGAATACCAATCTTCGCTCGTCCCAGGTGCGTTCAACTCCTAAGAGATAGGCGTCACCTAGAGGTCACTTGCAAGAAAGATCAACAAGAAAACATGGATTAGAAAAGTCTAATAATTATAAAAATAAAGTAAGCAAAAAATAAAGGAAGAAATACTGTGCAACCATATACAAAATGTGCTACGATCCATTGCTCCCTAGCAACAATGCCATTTGTTTAACCAGTCACAACCCTACGTACTATCTTGTGTTCTACTCTAGGAAGGACCACTGAGTCGTTGTGATGACAACCAAAAAAGCCCAAGTGGCTAAGCAACAATCAACCCATATAACTATATCAAGCCATGTAAGCGGATGCGAATAGAAATTTCTTATACCCTACGAGAAATGTGTATATTGGACAAGCAGGTAGGGGTCGAACTCAGGGAACACATGTGTAGTACGGGTATATTATTTATAAATAAATATAAATAATTTAGTTATAGATGTATATTGGTATGCACACTATTTACTTAGGTTTTTGTGGGTTCTTAATTTTTAAATTATATATATTTTTATTTTAAAATAATTATAAAATATTTATGATAATGATTACTATTATAACGTATATATAACTATATATAGATATGTAATACACTATAGGGCAATAAAATTATATATATGTAATAATAATCAATATGGCCAAATAAAATGTTTTTGCATTTTTATAAGTTTCTACTGTTTTTGTGATTTTTAAGTATGTCTGCTAATTTTTAAGTATTTTTAAAGTCCAAAATATCCCAAAACAGGGATTATATAAATATGTTGAATTGATTTGGGATTTAAAAATAGGAAAAAGCCTCAACATTTTTCCAAATTAATTTTAATATATTTTTTACTAATTTATATAAATAAAAAATACAGAACAAAAATACATATTTTTGGGGGTTTTTGTGATTTTTTTTTACTTTTATATGATTTTGGAGCTTTTTTTTATAATTTTCCTTTTCTATTTTTAGGGATTTTTTGGTATGGGTACTAGATAGTATAATAAACGCCTAAATTTTTTTTTTCAGAATTTTTAAACATGATTTTATAATTTTTTTGGATTTTTTAAAGCAAACAAGGAGAAAACCAAGTTATTTTGATTTTTAATAAATACGAAAAGGGCATAAAATGTAAAATTAATTACATGACATGGAAGAGTATGCATCCAAGTACCTTTTCACATTTTTTCATAATTTTTGCATGATAAAAATTAGACAAACCTACATAAAAATACTTGAACTAGCAAGGGTGTATTTCCAATTAAAAATAATTACAAGGAGCACAGTGAAAAATACCCAAAACTTTGAAAAGATCTTAAAACTTTTAATATTAAAACACAATTATAAAAACAATGGGGTAATACATGCCAATTACCCATGCACGTGGGTCGTCCCGTGAGGTGACGTGGAGAAGGACTTAAATGTAGTTTTAGATAGTTCAGGGCTTACATGCAAATTGTCCTCTACTTTTTTAAACTTTACTTAATATTTGCAGGACCTTTTAATGATTACAAAAAATATGGAGACAGCCTATGAAATTTACCCACTTAAGGCCTGAGGATCGGGCCGTTGTCGTGTTGCCACGTGGACGATCTGGTGGCTAGAACGTGCGCCGTTTCGATTAGAACCATGGTACATGATTAAACCTGGGCCCTTGTTTTTGATCCAATGGTACCATGCATTTATGAAAAACTATCAAGAACAATACCTCCCCGATCTTCGATTGGGTCTCTCTCCGCAGTCCAATGATGCCTTTTTACTTTGACTACATCCATGGACTCCTTGTGGTCCTTCTCGTATTCTAGGGGGTTCAGATCTCATCGAGGAGGCTTAGATAGATCTGATGGCTCTTGTCCACCTGGAAGAGCTCCAGGTATCCTAAGGGGGTCCAAAGGACACCTCAAGCTTGCTTTCCTGCATCAAAAGTTGGGGAATACCGAGAGCTACTCCCTTGGCCATTCCCTGAAGCTACTAGTAATATGGGAAGCGAAGGAGTGGAGAGCTCCGACGATGTGGTCGGAAAGGAGCTCTAATCCCAGATTCAAGAAGGATCCAGGTTGATCACAAGGTGGGATCAGTGGAACACGTAGGGGGTTCGAGTGAGGCAAAACATGAGGTAGATTACGACGAGATCACGATGGATTTGTCCTGGATGCCTTGCTCCAAAAATTGGGGATTTTTTTTATTTTATGACTAATAAAGCAACTAAACTAGAAATTAAAAGTGATAGACGAAAAAATACTAAGGAATTACCTGGTAATGGTAGAAAATGGGGCTCAACGTGGTTGGAACGACAGAGCAAAACCTCACGATGGTGAGCTCGTTGGAGATGGCTTGGACCTCTTCTTTATGCCTCCTCCTCGCTGTAGAGCCTCATTTCCACTTCCTGTCACTAAGAGGAGCACGGTGATAGTGGTTTGAGGGGCTAAGAAACCACAAAGAGGGATCAAATGATCAAAAGGGCGATGGGTGACATTTATAGGCGAGGTTTTGGTGAGTTTCGAGGGATGATGGCATGAGAAGGATAGGGGGTTAGTGAGGAAGGATTGGTCGGCGTGGGTGTTGGGTGTGTAGGATGCACGAAGGGCAAAGCTTGAGGGAGAGGGCGAGCATGGTGGAGTCGTGAAAATGAAGAGAAACTAGCCTGCCCAAGGGTTTTGATAGGGGGCAGGGCATGCCAGTAAAGTTAACCCTAGGTCAACAAAAGCAGCCTCCTGGTTGGTCCACGTGGACCAACCAAGAAAGTCCAAGGCAAAAATTCCTTGGAAAATGAAACATAACTAATAGATGAATTACTTATTTTTAGATTATAAAATAAAAAGTATTTCTAATTTTATATAGAATTTAATACCTTATATTATTTTTTTTCAAGTTGTTTTATTACATGTTACTTTTTACAGGTATATTTGTAGGTATATTGACCTAAGTTTTGAATATTTTATTTTTATTTTGTATTTTATTATTTTATATTCTTAATTTATATTATTATATCTTATTTAAATGTACTTACTATATTTTTATTTTATTTTTATGATATAATATGTACACAACTAAATAGATGTGTTTATTGTATATGTTTAAATATAGTATATTCATATATGTATGTATACTATTTTATTTTAGTGTATTTTTATGGCTTTAATTTAATCTAAATATGTACACACATTATAAATAATATTTACAAAATTATAAAAATATAAAATATTGAAAAATATAAAGAACAAATAAAATAAGTATTGTATTCAGGTAAATTGTACAATAAGGGTCCAAAACCAAGCTTTTGCATCTTAACTTCAAATTAAGTGAAACCACCTTCTTTAAAATAGCTAATAAAAAGTTATATACAATTAAAGGTGATTTTGGTGCATTTTGAATTCATATGGAGGAGATATAGGTCTGGGAAGTTTGGATTTTGGATTTTTATTCTGAGTATAAAATGTTCATTGTGTTATATTTTTTATATGAAATAAATTTTGTATTTTTCTATGTATTTTTATCTATAAAATTCATGTACAAAGTTTATTGATTTGATGCATAAATTATAATGAATAAAATAGGTCTCAAAAAGGTAATTATTGGTCTATATTTTTATGATTTTTAGATTGTGTGATCTGTACATTTGGTTGCCCTATCTCCTCCTACTTCATTCCTTGTCTACAAAGTGATCATGATGACTGAGTCTCGGGGGCTAGGGTCACTCAAAACCTATGGTGTCTCATTTTTTTCTTTTCTTCCTTTATACTTTTATTTTGGTTTTAATACAATAAAAGTATAGCGTTTATACAGTATTTTATAAAAATTACCAGGTGTTTATTTTGATAAATTAATGATACATACATGCATTTAGCTAGGGATTTAAGGACAAAATGAAAGAATAAAGGTGATGAAATGGAGATTCATCAACAATATATGATATGTAGATCCTCTCGACTGAAGCGGTAAAAGTCAGTCTTCTACAACATGGTGACCCTAATTCCCCATTCCAATAAATCTTTCCTCTAGAAGTAGGGTATTCCCTTCTAAATTCAAGTACAACCGGCTCAAGAAGAGGAGGTGGAGAAGAGAATGGTCAGTAGACAGTGTAGCTACATATCCTTGGATGCTTGACTAGTATAGCCAAGTCATCCAGCTGCGTGCTCACATACATATTTGACTTTGAATCTAAAGCTTGGTTCTTCACTATATGTTCATATATACTCCGACGAGAATTGATTTTTCTTGATTTTTTTCCCATCTATTATTTTGGAGTTTTTGACTTTGCATTTTTTATATACTATGTACAACAACATTTGCATAAGGACTTTCTCCTCTTGAGCCAGTAAACTATCCCTCTTTTGAAGCTTTATTGCAACCCACATCATCCCGTCATTGGACCTCATGGGTACTGGACCGGCTTGGGGTACAATGTCCATATATATGCAACTTCTGATGTTTCCATTGGCTTGTGTCTCATGTCGGCAAATCCAGCCCTCTACCACTTCAACCGAGGAGAGTAATGTTTAAGGTGCATGTGTGCAAGTTAGGTAATTATCAGCAAGAGTTTTGCATGTGTTCCAAAATATACTACTTAAGCAGTTAATATGACATTGAACTGAGTCTTGTGATCTTAAAGAATTAAGTCTAGCAAACCTGAAGTGCCTTAATTCCAGTTCCCTTAAGGTTCATGTGATTAAGTTAATTGAGGTACAACCAAGCTCCAATCTTCAAATTTTATTTAGACTTGTTCAACTATCATCATCAATCTAAAAATGCAAATTCTATGCACAATAAAGAAAATATTTTCGTGATGTAATTTTCTGATTTTGAATATATATATTATGGAGTTTTGAGAAGTTTTACAAAATTTTATGCTAGTTTTTGAAAACATTTTGCAAATTTATATAGTTTTTAGAATTTGCAAAGTTTTAGTGGTTTTTCGAAAACACAAGAGTTTTGGCAAATACGTACGTGCATATATTTACACGTGAGTGCATCTTTTTATTAACAAGACTTTAGGTGATGAATGTACACCAGTGAGCTATTTACAAGTTTATGTACAGAGTTTGTGAGGAACTTTTATTTGTTTGCATATTTCTCAAAATAATTTGAAAAGATTTTCGTAAACATTTTGAAAACCTTTTTTGCAAACAATAATTTGACAAATAAAATTTTCAAACATTTACAAAATTTGAAAATCATTTTGCAAAGTTTTTTCAAAAAGTATGTATATAAATATTTCTGCAACTATTTTCAAAATCATTTGCAAACATATTTTCAAAACATTTTATTTAAACAAAGAAAAGAAATGTTTACAAAACAAACCATTTTTACAAAAGTTGGAAACTTTTCACAAATTTTTTTCCAAATTGTTTTCAAAAGATTTTTCAAAGAGGATTTTCAACCATTTTTCAAACATTTGCAAAGCATTTTAAACTGATTTACTAATCAGTATATACAAAGAATTGGATGTGCATTTTAGTTTTTATTAATTAGCCATATTATTTGAAAATACAGAAGTATGAGTTATGGCTTAAAATATATAAAATGTTTAATATATATGACCCCCTATACTTCGCTTGAGCTATGTCCTCATAGATCGGAGAGAAAAGGAAGGCATAACTCATATAAGTATAGGAGAATCTATACTACAACGACTGAATCAAGAATAAGAAGTCGACCGACCCCCTATACTTAGGATTAATTAATCATAAGTATAACAAACTGTACACAAGGCAAGGAGAGTCGAGGGTAGGAATAAACAAATCAGCAGCTCAGACTGCCTCCCCTATACTTAGGGTAAAATGTCCCAAAATAAATAAAGAATGTCAAAAGTTGAGGAGACGTGCGAGTGGATTAATATATGAATACCTGTAGACAATCATCCCCCTATATACCTAGGATGAAGTATATCCTAAATAGCAAAGATGAATGGGATGAATGAAGCTTCAGAAGAATCAAAGAATTGAAAATGAAAAGAAGAAAAGAAGAAAATGATTACTAATCAAAGATATTTTTGGTTTCTCTGTCTGTATCTATGGATGCTACGGTTGGAAGTTCTTGTTCACAGGCCACCTGAATTGAGTCAACCACAGACATGAAGGCATCATGCACATCTTACTCTTTGGGTTCGGCTAGAACATCACAAACTACAAGTTCGCATTTTCTAAAATTGTTAGGGTTAGCCTCCACCTGTGCCAATATTGGTATCTTGGCAGCGGTATGGTCATCAATCTTTTGACTCATCTCTATAAGGCTCTTGACAAGCTGAGCCAAGTAGTCAAGGACATGGTTCACAGGAGGGGCCCTTAAAGGTTCAGCATGCTGGCCACGCTTGGACTACAAATGGTGTTGAGGCTGGTGATAGGATTACTGCAAAGGATACTGAGAAGGAGAATGATATTGTTGGTGATGAGGATGAGGTTGCTGATATGGCACAACCGAGTATTACTGGTTTTGCTGGTACTGCTAGTACTATGGTTGCTGGAACTGATTCTATCTCCATCCTTGTTGATATGGCTGATACTGCCAGTGGTGAGGCTAATTATTACCTTGGACTAACCTCCCTCATTGTTGCTGAGGGAATGGACGAGAGTTAGTAGACTGGCCCTGGTAAGGTCTTCCTGGATAGAAAAACTGCGCATCATTGGACCAAACTCCAGTCATCTTATGAATGAGAGGTGGTGGAGTTGAATATGGATCTGTGAGGGTCTGGAGTTCTGGCTAGTATACAACCAGTTGCTGCTGTGACTGCTGGGGTGAAGATGGATCTGGGGCTTGCACATAATATACTTGATGAACTTCTAGTTAGGGCTGACTCTACTTAAGAGGTTATGGAGATGCTAGTTCTTTCATATCAACGGGAGTGGCGGCCTATGTAGACACAAAATTGCAGGAGCTTATTGTACTTACCATCATCTCTAGCTACTTGGTAATTTGATCAAGTTTTTTAGAATGTTGAGTCCTCTGTTTAGTCCCAACGAGCTTCTCAAGATCATGTGGTCACTTTTCAATGATATCCACCTTGGACAGGTGGTTCCCAATAATGCTCAGATTCAAGCTCTCATTCCTATCCTACTCATGGGGCGATGCCATGTGCACTGCTTTCTGATGGACCTATAGTTGTCATTGATAGGCATGGGACGATGATAAGGCATCTTCTCCTTCTGTCATTTCCTCAAGAATCTGCCATACCACATCATCATCTTTGTTGAAATGAGAGCTGCCACATGTGGCATCGATGAGCTTTTGACTCTCAATCGTCAGTCTACCAAAGAAATGTTGGACTAAGCTGGTTCACAGAATATCATGGTGTGGACACTTCTCTTGCAGATCAGTGAACCTCTGCCAAGCCTCATGAATGGACTCGTGGATGGCCAGGGTGAAGAAAGTTATACGGACTCGTATCTGATTCAACTACCCGAGAGCATAGAACTTGTGTAAGAAAGATGATTTGAGTTCCTCACAGGTGGTGGCAACCTTCATATAGTGGAAAGACTTGTACTGAAGGCTAAACAAGAATGATGCCATTTTAACTACGCCTAAAGGAATGTTAGGGTAGTGTGTGGTTCCGCAGAGCGTCCAAATTATTGGAGATGAATGTAGGGTTCTTCATTTACATTATCATGGAAGGAGGGAAGCAAGTCTAAGAGTTGAGGCTTTAACTCAAAATGGGCATGAACAACAGGAATCTGGATCTAGTCTGTCATTTATTTGGCACCGAGGTTGTATATCTCCTTGAGGATCGGCTTGGGTTGCCCTCCTCTTGGTTCTCCTCCTCCTCCACGGGACCTAATATCTCTTCTTCTTCACCTCCTCTGGGCTAGTCTCTTCTCATATGGAGATCATTCAACATGTCCAGAAAGGCCACCTGAGCCAATGCATGGTCGGTGATCTGCTGCTGAATCGCCTGTATCGAAGCAAGGAGTTGCGCATCCACTGCATTCTAATCCGTTCGTTAGCCAGACTGTAGTTGTGGTGAGTGCTGAGGTCCCTTTCCCTTTTCTAGTTGGAACCATCTCTTTCTCTGAATCGCAGCCTGAATTTGACACTATCTGTGGCTCCAGATCGGCTAGTAATCTACACAAGGAAAGATGCCCTGATCAGTATGTATAAAAGCACGAGATGTAATAAATTAATATGTGTTAAGGTCAACATAGAATCTCATTAAGGATGGAGAGGAGTATGGTGTGAAATCAATTTCCATCGAAAATGGGTAGATTTTGGGATAAGAGTGATCCCGGTTTATTGAAGTAGGCGAGGAGTCTGGAGATCGATTCGTGGAGTCTGGACTGTGATCTCGAGAATCACCCCAAATTATTGGAGAGGTTGACTGCGTGTAATCGATGCGGTTGTTAGTAGATGCCCTACTATGCCATCCATGGGTCACCATCTCAAGGTCAAAGAGGAGTTTGACAACGTAGGAATGATACGAAGGTCAACGAGAAATAAAAGGAGTGCAAAATAGTAGAACGACTCAAAAGTGAGTGGGTTCAAATGAGAACAAAAGAAGAGGAACATGAAAGTCAAAATTTACACAAGCATGCGGGACTTGATCTTGGACATTAATTCTAATCAAACAAACACCAGACAAGTTTTCAATTCACCACTACAACCCAAGTGAAGATGTGAGAGTTCGACTATTTTTATCTTTTCAATTTTATGGTTGTATTGTAGGCAAATATTTTAACAAGTCCTTAATACACTAACCGTATAGGAGTGTGTGTACTACCGGGAAAGTACCCTATACTTATTCCACCTTCTTTGTAACATGTGATATTCACACTTAGAAGTCCTTGATCTCATGTCTAGGGGGTACTCAGCCAAAGAATAGAGAAAGGAAGCCAATTGGTGAAGTACTTCCCTTGCAAGTGAGATACTCAGGCACAAACTGATGAGACAGATACACCCTGTGAGGGTGTAGCCTAAGCTCAATACTTCAGACCAAGTCGATGTTCCACACAAGGCAGGAACACCATCGTCAACTAGGCCCTACTCTGTCACGTACGGTAGAAGCATCAGTACTTAATCGTCTCCGGTGATAATCAAGGCACCAAAGATCGGGATTTGGGCTCTATCCTTAGTGGGTCGTGCCTCGCTCAGTCTGGAGTGTACCTGATAGAAATGAAGGCTTTATGATACCAATATAAGGATGCCCATTACCAATTTTAATAAAGGTCAAAGTTTATTTAGCAGTCCCTTTGTTTTAATTTTTAGGTTTTCATTTTAATGAGTATTTTCAAATCAATCCATCTAATGATTTTTTTGTATTTTCTTTGAGTCCTAAATGTGATATAAAACATGGGGGAGAGTATGAAAAAGCAATGCAAGTGGACAAGAAAATGGAAATCTCACTCTCATGTCAAATGATGCATGCAAAGTAAGAAGAATCACAGTGCTTCCCAACGCTCTCCATATGGGATGCAAGACAGATTTGAAATATATACACTATATGACAATATGCAAGCAATGAAAGTATCCTAAACAAACTTGCTATTATCGTGAAGAAAAATATGCAAACTACTAAAAAAATGGATCCTAAGTGTCCGATCTTGGAGACTCCTCGATGCCCGCCACAACGAGTCCTGCAAGCACTGTATGGAGTCCTTCATGATGCGTGGTTCCAAAGTCAAGTAAATTACAATAAATGTTTGACTAAGTCCAAACATATATAACTATTGGTACATGCCTCTATTAGATGTTTGGACCTAGCTACTGAGTCAAGCAAGCCTAGATCTATGGGCTTCAATCACATAATACAAATGAGACAAAGGCATAAAGCTAAAAACACATGAAACAAAGTAAAATAAAGGTTTGAAAACACGAAAAATCATGACAAGGCCCCCACGTGAATAGGCACCCAGTCACTAGACCTCGTAAGGTGTGAAGTATCCATGTTCACAATTACAAATATTTATACAAAAATGAAATAAATGATACTCTCCACAAAAAGCAAAAAAACTAAGTGTGAACTGCTCTTCTCCTCCTTCTCTGCCTCCTTCCCTACTCTCTCCTGTCCAGCTCACAAGAAGAAGAGTCGGCCTCCTCGTAGCTCAGGTGCATCCACCTCCTAAGAGATAGCCTTCGCCATGTTGTCCCTCACAAGAAAGACAAATTGAGAAAAGTGGTCAGAACATATCAAATAATTATCAAACATAGAGAGAAAAGTATAAGAGAAATAATCTGCGCAATGCTATTTGTTACTCCCCGATAACAACACCATTTGAAATCACGATCAAGGCTGAGGAGGGTCATACACTCCACACAAGGCGGGAGCGTAGTCGATGCATCAACCACTCACAAAGCTTGATGCTAAATTAAAAAATCAACAAACAATATAATGATGAAGCAATAAAAGCAAGAGATATGTATTGAAATTTATTATGCCTACCAAACAAGTATGTATAATAGACAAGAAAGTAGGGGTCGAACACAAGAAGCACGTGACGTAGCATGTATAATTTAAATGAATAAATAAAGCAAGTGTATACATATGTGCATAAAATCACTCAGTGAGTATGTGGGTTTTAATGAAATAAAATAATTACTTTTTTATATATTATAATTAATTTAATTTATTTTTTTATTTTAAATTTCTTTTTAGTTAATAATATAATTAAAAAATATATAAGGACACATGTAAAGAAATAATGAGGTTATATATAATATAAAAACTTTATAATATTATATATATAATAAATATGCAAAAATTAGAAAATAATCAAAGAGAATAGTTTGTTTTTATTTTTTAAAGGCAATTAAAATATTTATAAGGTATTTAGAATCAATAATAGTAGTATTCATTATATTTAACTATATATAGGTATATTATACAATTTAGGGTACTATAACTATAAATATAACTATATGGTATAAATAAATTGTAGAATAAAATATTTTTATGTCTTTTTTATATTTTTCAAATGTTTTTGTGATTATCCAGAGATTTTCGCTAATTTTTAGGTATTTTTAAAGTCCAAAGCATACAAAATCGTGGACTTGTAAAATAGGTCAAAGTGATTTGAGATTTAAAAATAGGAAATGTCTCAAAATTCTCCAAATCAATTTTAATATGCAGATAATAATATATATTCTAAATCGGAGGGATCGTAATGACAAGAAATGAAATCAGCTTCGCTAATCGAATCGGTATCGCCAGCCTATGTGGTATCCTGCTCCAAAAGTGCGCTCTCTCCGAATTCTCATTAGTTGTCAACTATAAATTTGCTGCCTCTGAAGATGTGACTAGAGCTTGTGAATCCTCATCTGCCCAAACTGCTTCATCATCTCAAATCACAAAGTCACACTTGTGGTGGATGTCTGGCTCTGAATCTGTCATCTACTGAGTTGGCTGAATCTCTGTCTCTCAGCTCCTCAATCGTCTCTATTTGTACGCTTTTTCCCTCTACGTGAAAGTATACCTTCCTGCTATCATGATCAGACACGACCTTTGCTGTCACCAGGAAAGGTCGGCCTAATATGATCAGTGCATCTGTCATGCATTAAATGATCTCCATGTCTAACACGACGAAGTCCATGAGGAATTTCATGCCCTGAATGGTGACGACAACATCCTTCAGTAACCCCTTTGGCCTCTTGACAGATTTGTTTGCAAATTGAAGTACAGTCCTACTCTGTCTAAGAGGACCAAACTCGAAGTAATCGAGTAAGGATGCCGAAAGAAGGATAATAGAATCGGTGTTGTCTAATAGAGTATGATCGAACCACTGCTCGTGAATGTGACATCTGACATACGGAGCCCCTGCATCGGGCCTCTTGGCTGGAAAATGGTTCTGGATAGCGAAGCATGTGGCACGGGTAAGCACATGGAACTCTACAATGTGGTTGCACCTCTTCTTCCAACAGACGGTGGTCTTCTCTCTAATATTCTTCTGAAGAGAGGGATGTGCTCTAATGCCTCTTATAGAGTCAGTTGTATGTGGAATATGTCTATCATGTACTCACTGAATTCTAGTTGCTGTCTCTTTTTTGGATTTTCTATTTTTTTATCCTTCCCTAAGCAGAGTGCTTAAGGGAAGGGGATGGTTGTACTCTCATCAAGAACTAGAGGGTTTGGAGTAGGAATCAGTCTCTTAGCATACAAATGACAGGAATCCATACAAGCATCATCAATCATGACATCAAATGGACTCAAAGAAGAAACATGAATCTTTCCTTTATTCATCCTTTTATTTTTAAAAAATATGACATTTTTTTGTATTTAGAGGAAGAGAAGTCAAAATGACTCGAGTGTTTGTACAAGTGAACTTGGTGGCATCAGCATCTCCGACAACATCCGAATAAGCGGCATCCGTACTACGCTCTGGCCCATCATGTAAACTATTGGTGGCATTAACACCACCATCAATAACATTTGGAGAAGGGACAACATCAATACCATCATTTGGATCATCCTGAAGGCGGGTGGCATCAGTACCACCATCTGTAGCTAGGAATATGACGACCTCAGTACCATCCTCTAGATCGTTAATCTTTGTGGCATCAGCACCACCATCAAAATAAGTGGCATCAATACCGCTCTCTAGCTCATCTAGCGCTCCTGAATGGGAATCATGTTGTCGTCAAGATGAGACGCCGCCTGCTGTCTCCCTACCATTACTAAGTGTCACAAAATCAACGTCAAATAAGAAATGAATATCATCAAGTACCCCACTAGGAGTGGCGGACTATGTTGATTGTACTTGCTTAGACTTCCTCTTAAGGTTGTTTGGATTTTCCTCAATCCGTGAGGGTATGGCGGCCTTTCCCTTGAAGATCTCTCTCATCTCCTGGTGGAACTCATCCATCTCTCATGTGAATGAGGTCTGCTTCTCTCTAATCATGCGGGAAATATCCTCTAAAGTTGGTTCTCATACGAAGGTGCATGAGACCCGGATGGATTGCCTCTTTAAAAGTGATAAGGCTGGCCATGTTGCTGCTGCTGTGAGTATGAGTGAGGGGGAGGTCCCTGGAACTGGGAGTGAGGTTGTTGCTACTTTCACTACTGACCCTAGTACTAGGGTTGAGGAACGGTATGATGGGAGTACTAAGGCTGTGACTGCTGCGTACCATGTCCTGACTGTGTCGGAGGTTGATGCTAGGACTGAGCACCTCCAGTAGACCATCTGAAGCCTGAGTGATCACGATGGATACCGGGATGTTGCTGGTACTTGGAATACCAAATCCTGTTGACTTCCATCAACGGCTCTGACTTCTCGTGCAACTGTGGGGGAAGGGACGCCAATGGCTAATCACTATGGTACACCACCATCTATGTATCTGATGAAGGTGGTGGTAACTGGTACTGTGGGGTTGGCTTAACATGCTCCTCTTGAATGTGGTGGACTTGTCTGTATGAGGTGGATGACTGTGAAGATCTTCTCCCCAGATCAGCATGTGACCTAAATGATGGCAAAGAAGCCGTCTGTGCCTCTTGAAGACACATTATCTATCTTCAGGTCACTCAAGTTTTGGGCTAGTTCATCAATCTTGTTGAGCTTGTCCATGCCCTGACACATCTTCTTCTCAATAATCTCCATGTGGTCCACCTTCTGACTGATAATGCCCATATCGATATCTTATGACTCTGCTAGTGTTGTCGTTATGGAAGATTATGAAGATGATCCCACCTCAATGTGTGCAACTCTGTGATGCGACAACGCTTGGTGGGGTGGCTTCCCCTGAGTGAAGACATGGGTTTGGGTCATAACAGCGTAGTTCTCAGCCATCTCCTCATAGATGGCTCAGATATGATCCTCATCCTTAGGGAAATAGGATCCTCCACAATAGGCATTGACAAGCCCTTGCAGCTTGGGTGTCAGCCCACAAAAGAAACTGTGTACCAAGTTGGGCTAGCTAATACCATGGTGGGGACATATGTCAATGAGCTCTCTGAATCGATCCCAAGCCTCGTAAAATTGCTCGTTTGGGATCATGGTGAAATTACTGATCATAGCTCTCGCTGCATTGATCCGACTGAGAGGATGGTACTTGTTAAGGTACTCAGTCCTCAACTGCTCCTAGGTAGTGAAAACCCTCCCCAAGTGCTTCAGCCAGTAGGTTGCTTCGTAACCATGGAGAATGGGAAGGCTAACATCTTGATGGTATCCTCATCCACCAACCTGTCGTGGACGGTACTGAAGATCATCTCGAACTTCTGCAAGTGGATATGACGCTTCTCAGTGGAATACCCATGGAACTTGTTCAAGCTGGAAACTGAATCCACCTATGAGTGAGAGTTGCACCAGGGTTGTGCAACTCCCTCATGGTGGTCAAGGGTCTCTCTACTCTGGCATCCTCCCGACGTGTATCTCTGATCTTTTCTCTGTCCTCAGCTCTAGGAATCTCTAGTCCACCAATGGGTCTCTCAACTCTAACATCTCTGATCTGCGTAAGCTCCCTCCTAACCTCTGTCATCAGTAAACCCTGATCTCGGATCTGTCTATGCATTGCCTCTAGGGATGCAGGAGGCTATTATTGATCGCAGCCTGATCAAATACATTGGGAATATCTGGCTACTCATCCTCTCTCTGCTCTCGAGCCATCTCGTCAGACTCTGGAAATGAAAAAGAGCAGACTCAGGTGTTGCTAAGTCAATAAAGAACTGCTAAGACTGTTGTTGTATCTCAGGTGATGTATCCGGAAGGTCAAAAAAGAAGGAAGTTGAATACTCAGGTTTCGAGAAAGGGTCAGAGCTCTCTGTACCCGCCCTAGATGAACAAACATGTGTGTTCTGAAGCGGTGTTGATGAACCCCTGACTCTCACTCTTTATTCTTTTATTTTAGCTAATTATCTTGGCAAAACATCATGTAAATAGGTGTAAATACAATAACATAGCAATCAACATGCATGTATTAATATTGCATAATTAGTATGTGATTGTGCAAAAATAAAATAATAAAGGAAAAGAAAAGGGAAGGAGGTATTTAGAATAAATATAGAGTGACCCGAACCCCAAGAGAAGGTTAGGCCCTGACCTGATCGCCAAATAAATTAAGTAGAGAGAGATAGGGTTTGCTTTGTGATGAACATATTACCTATGTACATAAATTATTATTTTTAAAAATAAAAATAATATATTCTTTTTACCTCCTTGTATATAACCCAAGAAATAAGACAAAAGCAAAATAAAAATCAGAAAAATAAAATAAAAAAAATAAATCCTTCTTACTTGTACAAAATACATGTATATATGTCACATCCCCTAATTATTTTATACCTGTAAATAATCCATAAAAATAAAATAAAAATTATTTTAAACTCCTAAAAAATGTTGAAAATAAATAAAATATAAAATAGGTATTTGTACAAAAATAATAAAATAAAAACTAATGTACATAATACATAGGTATATTATACCTGTATATAATACTATATAGTATATATATACTATTTTGTTTTTCATAAAAATAATTAAAAATTACAAAAAATCATTTGAAAAATAACAAACATTTTTTATTTTATACACTTTTCATTTTGAATTTGTTTACTATTTTTTATTGAATTTATAAATATTTTGTAAATTCTAATTTCCTGATTGGTCCGGCTCATTTCGTTGACCGAGGTCAATGCCTACTTCCATGGCTGACCCGACCTGATTCCTTCTACCAGAGCATTTTCTCCCATTTTTCCTGATCGGGTCAGGGCTCCTTTTGATCCGATCTTGCATCCGAGCCTTCCCCGAGGATCCATCACCTTTGCGGATCCCTAAGAAGGCGCAGATCTTCCTAGGGTTGCGCGCTCTCGCTTGATCCTTCCAACCTCTTGGGAAGCCTATAAATCGTCTCTTCCACCTCCACTGCAGCTCAACTCGTGCCTCGCTCCTTCTTCCCCCCTAGACACCTTTGGTTGAGTGACAGTTGTCGGAGAGCATCTTCGGAGTGGAGTTTGGTGACGTGAATCTCACAGCTCAGCTACGTGGCCAAACCTCCACCACATCTAGCCTCACGGCCTTCCACAGCTCGGTTGAGGCCATCACCTCAACGCTCTACCGCTTCTAGCCTCCCGGCTTTCCACATCTCGGTTGAGGCCATCACCTCGACGCTCGCCTCTGCCTGAAGCTTAGGAGCTTCTCTGACCCTTCAGGTATCCATCATATCCCCTGCATTTCCCTTTTGATTCCATCTATTACATCTAGCACCGCCGCACATCCACCTGCTCTGACCAGTCGGTCGGAGCCTCGTTACCCACATCCAACCATTCAGATCGACCCTTTGTTCCATCGCTCATCTGGCACCATAGCCTGATCATCCTTAGACTCGATTACCAGATCGAGATTAAGGCCACGACTCCTTTCCTGCACTGCCGCCGAGAGTCGACCTCCATATCCCTTCGCTTCTCTTACCCTTATCAAGCAATAGCCCGACCAGAGCAAAGTCCCCGAGTCGCTCTACCATTTGCAGGTTTCCTTTTGTGAAGGGACCCATTCCGAGCTTTCAGTCACTCTGGTGGAGTAACTCCAAGTTGCCAGCCATCGCCACGACCATCCACCCATCATATCTCCCATCGAACCCCTTAGGCCGACACGTCGTGCCTGCACAAAGCTGGTGGACCTCCTCGTGCTTCAATCAGACCGACGGATCACCTCCCCAGTTCGATAGAAGTCTGTCTAGGAGGTGTTCTTCCAGATCCTCTTCTAGCCGTCGGATGGACCTCCTCATGCCAGATAGCATCCTAGTTGCCGACCATTGCTGCTTTTTCAACCCTCAGATCTGACGCCCCTTGGCGCATCTGACCGCACGTAGCGAACATTCTCTGGGCCATCAGATTTGAGGCTGTCGGTGATCAGGATTGTACGCCTGCGCCATCTTCGGAGATCTCTACGTGTCCTCACGTGGACCATACGTGCCCTGCAAGGGGTATATTGCTCTTTTACCCCCTGTCTTTTTATGTTTTATTATATAGTTTTGTAAATAAAGTGGTAGTTTAAAGATTTTACAGTTTGAACCTTATAGTTTCAATATTTGCATTTTAGTCCCTTTGAACCTGAGACACGTGCATGCTCATGTGATTTTATGGGTTATTTGTGAAGGATATTGAGAATCCTCAAGCGCATCACGGAAGCGTGACGATCGCATCGTATGCGATCGGGGCGACTAGTCGCAAGGTGCGGCGGAATTTAAAAATTTTAAATCAAACGATGAAACCACATGATCATGAGAACACTTCTCGGATCATTTCATCAAACCACAAAGTATAAGGAATACCTCTTGAAGCGTGGTTGTGATTGCAAGATCTCAAACAAGAGATCCTCTTGTCTCAAGTCCGATCCACGAAGAACGCACTTGCGGGCACGATGATGAGTCACGTTCCTCCCACAATCCTTGACGAAGATCCAAGCCTCGAATCTCCTGATTTCGTCCAACGAAATCCGTCGTCTTCCTCTAGAGCAAGCAACCACAAAGAAGAAGGAGATCCTTGAGTAATCGATGGCGAAGGTGAGAACTTCTCTCTTTTCTCAACTAAGGTGGTCGGCCACCCTATGGAGAGGGGGAGAGAGAGAGCACGAGAATGAGAGGGAGAGAGAGAAGTAGAGTTGGCGTCTACTTGGTGTATCCCTCAAGAGCTAGGGCTACCCTCTTTATATACTAGTTTGGGATCCAATGTATCGCAATCCGTGGCGCATAAGGATCCAATGGCTATTGTAATCCAAGAGTCATCCAACGACTATGATTGTTATTGGTTAAAAACCAACAACAATAATTTATATTAAATTAAATATATGTTGAATTATTATCAACAAAATTTAATTAAGATAAATTAATTCATTAAGAGATAATATGATAATAAAAAGGAAGAGACAACAAACCTCCTAAAATATAGGGGGCGTCACCCATGACCAAGTCATAGGTGACGCCACCTTTAATTTTGGTGGTTTTTGTCTCCTTTTTATTTATCTAATTATTTCTTAATTAATTGCAATAACTATTATTGCAAAAATATCCACCAAATTAATTCCAAATTAATTTGTGAATATTTCAATCGTTCCATTGAAAAATATGTGAATCATATTCACATCCCAAACTAATTTGTAAATTACATTTCCAATTAATTAACTAATGTGGATCCAATCCACATTAATAATTAACAAATGTTATTTACAATATTTCTCTCTCTCTCTGATATATTATAAATCACATTTATAATATACACAGATATTCTGGATATCACTATCCACGATCTGCTTATCCTTGATAATTAAATCCTATTTAATTATCTTGGACAATCATTCTCGCAACATGAATCTCATTCATATGTACTTGATAATTAAATCTCATTTAATCATCAAGACCTTCTTGCTTGGATGCTAAATTCATCACTGGAATTAAACTTGAACTCCTTCAAGAATAATGTGCTTTCTTTGCAGGTACTTGGAGATAAGGACAGGGCGATTGTATTGTTCCACGTATAGTGACTTGGATGTTGAGATCTCATCTCAAATCCAGATCTAACGGACCTCCCATAGATGCTTGATTAAATCAAGTCTACGATCCGTATACTTAATCTTCTCATTGCATCTGAATCACATTCAGATCAATGTCCAACACTTGGACTAAGATCAAGTTACTTCTCTACTGAGAGGAGTCAATAAAATCCAGACCTGTTTCATCACTCCCTCGGACTGGAAGCGTCATGGTTATACAATCGCTTATGATCACATCACCCTCAAGTATTCCCAATACATGTACATCCTGCATACTGGAAGACCAATGATCAACCTGAAGATATAGATCAATTTTACACTGTCTTCTTCAGGATTTGATCACCAAGTTTCTCAATCTTGGTCATTGGGATTTAGTATCGATCATATGCTTTCCCAAAGCATATATCATACCTTCAAATTCTTGTCATGCTTCCAAAGCACGATGACCATGCATGGAATTTGATCGGGTCCCAATACCGCATGAGTAAGCTCATGTCTTCCGGTTCATAAACGAACCTGTATGATCCCTTTGAGAGATCGTATTACTCATATGCCCTTATATGCACACCAGCTCGCCGGTGTAGACCTTGATTAGGTCATCAACCTAATGGTCTGCCAAATGTACATACTCAGACATATAGTAACACATCTATCTCCTGTCAGAGGATGTGTGCCGATGCTGTGACAGTATTCAACATAGGACTTAGGTTATCTCGATCTCGCTAAGTCAACCCATTGACTTAACTAATCTGACACCTCCGAATCACTATTCCCATGCAGAGGACCTGCATCAAGAGGTCGGTCAGATATCAGCCTATGTGAGAAAAGGATTGCCATCTCCTACTCAGGCTGGAGATGATCTCTTAATAATCATTTGATGGTGTTTGATGAGTCCTCTATATAACCCATTAGATATTCATCCAAACACCAGTCTCTATGATTCATTTGATGAATCAACAGCTATATGATTATCAAGACGGCCATGGTACATAACACTAATTGTACAGAGGGACCTTATAGTGCATTCATTCACTTAATTTCAGAAAAGGAGTGAACAATCAATAACTTTTATTGATAAAACATAATTATTACAATACCATTTATTGTAAGAATGGTTTGCCTCGGGCTCACATGGCTAACATTCTCCCACTAGCCCTCAGAACCATTCGGGAACAATCCTTAAACCCATACTCATTACATGCTGGTCGAAAACCTTCTGTGTCAGAGGTTTGGTAAGAGGATTAGCAACGTTGACGGTAGAGGCCACCTTGGTGATGATGATATCACCACGCTTTTGAATCTCCCAAATGATGTGGTATTTCCTTTCCACGTGCTTGCTCTTTTGATGCCATCTGGGTTCCTTTGCCTGGGCAATGGCTCCCGTGTTATCACAGAGTAACGGGATGGGAGTATCAGGGGAAACTATGCCAAGCTCCAAGATGAACTTGCGCAACGACACCGCCTCCTTTGCAGCATCCGATGCGGCAATGTACTCATCTTCTGTTGTTGAATCTGACGTAGTGTCCTACTTCTTGCTTCTCCAGCTCACAGCACCACCGTTCAACATGAATACAAACCCTGATGTCAACTTTTGATCATCAATATGTATATACCAAGACTTGGAGATCACCATCTCCATAGACCAAGATGTAATCTTGCGTCCGTCTTAGATATTTGAATATGTTCTTCACTGCATTCCAGTGTTGCTCTCCATAGCAGGATTGGTAACGGCTTACCACTCCCACTGCATGGCAGATGTCTGGTCTAGTACACATCACGGCATACATTAAGCTTCCTACAGTTGATGCATAGGGGCATCCAGCCATGGCCTTCTTTTCCTCAACACTTTGGGGAGCCATCCCTTTAGACAGATGAATACCATGTCTTAAGGGGAGGAATCCTTTCTTGGAACTATCCATGCGGAATCGTTCAAGAATCTTCTTAACGTATCCATGTTGTGACAATCCCAACATCCTCTTTTCTCGATTTCTGAACAACTTCAGGCCTAAGATGTAAGAGACTTCTCCAAGATCTTTCATCTCAAAGGTATGAGATAGCCAAATCTTCACATTGGTCATCATTCTTGTATCATTTTCAATGATAAGGATATCATCTACGTAAAGCACGATGAACACAACGGCGCTCCCACTAAGCTTCTTGTACACACAAGGTTCATCAGGATTCTGCACAAAATCATAATTCTTTATGGTTTCGTCAAATCTGATGTTCCAGCTATGAGAAGCTTATTTGAGCCCATAGATGGATTTCTTTAGCTTGCATACTTTACCCTCCTCAGCTATGAATCCCTGAGGCTGCTCCATATAGATATCCTCCTCGAGGTATCCATTGAGGAAAGATGTCTTGACGTCCATCTGCCAGATGTCGTAGTCAAGAGATGCAGCTATAGTTAGCAGTGTCCTGATGGACTTAAGCATAGCCACAGGAGAGAATGTCTCATCGTAGTCAATTCCTTCTCTCTGTGTGTATCCCTTGGCTACGAGCCGTGCCTTGAAAGTCTCTACTTTCCCATCAGGTCCCCTCTTTCTCTTGAAGATCCATTTACACCCAATGGGTTTTACCCCCTTAGGTGGATCCTCTAGGGTCCATACACCATTCTTATGCATGGAGTCAATCTCTGACTTCATTGTTAGCATCCATCTATCCATGTCATGATCCGCGAGTGCTTCATCAAATGAAGTAGGATCATTGTCAGTCTCACTTGACACATGGAATCCATACCTTTCAGGTGGTGCAACCACCCTCGAACTCCTTCGAAGCGGTATGGGTGTTACATCTTCATTTATCTCTTCAGTTTCTGGTTCAGGAACCTCAGAATCCTCAGGGGATTGAATGAGTTCCTATACTTCATTTCTATCTTGATCTTTAAGGAAATCATCCTCCAAAAATCTCACATCTCTGGAGATAAAAACCTTTTGAATCTCAAGGTCATAAAGTTGATATCCAATACCATCTTTAACATACCCAATGAAGTAGCACTCACAAGTGCGAGATTCTAGCTTACTTGTGTCCACATTCTTCACATGGACCAAGCAACCCCAAACCCTCAAGTGTCTAACACTAGGTTTGGTTCCATATCAGAGATCATGAGGAGTCTTAGGCACAGATTTGCTAGGAATCTTATTCAGGATATATTGCAGTCTCTACTCCATACCCTCAGAAACTAAGAGGTAAACGTGCTTTGCTCATCATTGAACGGACCATGTCCATGATGGTCATGTTGCGTCTTTCAGCAACACCATTAAGTTGGGGAGTTCCAGGGGGAGTGAGATTGGAGATAATTCCATTCTCTGTAAGGTATCCCTTGAATTCATCTGAGAGGTACTCGCCACCTCGGTCAGATCGAATCTGTTTAATCTTCTTATCGGTTTGGTTCTCAACCAAAGCCTTAAACTCTTTGAACTTTTCAAAGGTTTCAAATTTATGACGTAGTAGGAAGATAAACCTGTATCGTGAATGATCATCAATAAACGTCAAATAATATCGATAATCATTCCAAGTCGCGGTACTGAAGGGACCACATACATCAGTATGTATTAGGTCAAGAATACCTTCGCATCTCGTAACCTTGTTACGGAAAGGCATCCAGGTCATTTTACCTCGAATGCAATGTTCACAGGTAGGTAAAGATTGGACCTGTAGAAAATCTAAGGGTCCATCCTTTATCAATCTATTGATCCTATCAACAGATAAATGACCAAGCCTTTGATGCCAAATCATATTCGAATGATTTCCATTCTCCCTGGATCTTTTAGGGTTTTTATTAGTGGTAGTGACATTCATGACACATTCCTCAATGCACAATTCATAGAGTCCACCAGAAGTCAAAACAGCATCCGTAATAAATTTATCACATTGATTAATGACTAACTTATTACAGAATAGGAAGGAATATCCATGTCTAACAAGCTTAGATACGGATATCAAATTCCTCCTGACTTCAGGTACATAAAGACACTCTTTAAGTACTAAGACTCGACCACTAGATAATGATAGTCGGCAGGTTCCAATGGCGACTGCTGCAACACTTGCATCAGATCCCATCTGGATTACTATCTCCCGTTGCTCCAGATTCCTAGTTTCCTGAAACAAATGCAATGAATTGCATACATGAACAGAAGCACCAGAATCCACAACCAAACTTCCTTCTCGTTCGACGAGAAAGCTAGTTTCAATGATGAAAGTAGATTTCATACCTGTTGGGGATTTACCTTTGTCAGCAGACTTCAGGTATTCTGGGCAGTTACGCCGCCAGTGCCCCGGTTTCTTGCAGTGGTGACAGACATCGGTCTTTTTTGATGTCATTAATGTGGAAGCATTAGAAGATGAACCAACTCCTTGATTCTTCTTCTTTCTCTTCTGGGCCGGGCCCTTTCGAGAACCTAGCTTCCGACCGCGCTTTCCTTTCACTTGTGCAACCATTGCACTAACAGAGGGACTGTCCTTCTTCATCACATCTTCTGTAGACTTTAATGCAGCTAACAGCCCAGCGTTGGTGAAATCAACTTTGCTCATGTGATATGACACGACAAAGTTGTTGAAAGACCTAGGGAGCGACAGGAGAATGAAATCAACTTGCATATCAGAATCCATGTAAGCTCCCAAGGTTTCCAATTCAGAAAGGTACCCAAACACTTTGAGCACATGCTCTCTAACAGAGGTCCCTTCCTGCATCTTGCAGCGAATAAGCTCTTTCATCACATTGTAGCGCTGTGTGCGGTTGACGTCACCAAACATTTCCTTCAGATTCAGCATGATTTATTGGCAGTGGTTCATTTCTCCATGTTGCTTCTGAAGCACATTGGATAGTGAGCCAAGGATATAACATCTTGCCAAGTTATGATCTTCATCATATTTTTCATTAAAAGTTTTATCTTCCGCAGTCAGAGGGTCTGCAATCTTGTCCTTGGTCAGCACATAAGATATGCGCTCCGCAGATAGGACAAATCCAAATTTCGGATCCAATCTGAATAATTCGGTCCGGTCAGCTGATTGACCTCCAGAAGCCTGCTCAGAGGGTTCATGGACTTTATTTTCTGAAATTAAGAATGCACTATATTAGAATATATAAATAATTATATATCCAGTTTTAAACATTTGATTAAGGCATTTTAAATCAAATTTGTCTTGCTATGTCTACTATTAAAGATTATTCCCTAATCGTCTTTCAAAGTAAGAGATATACTTACCGCTATATCTCAAGCAAGATCTGGGATCTCCTCTCTATCTTTATCACATCCCAATAATATGAGAACCGGTGACTTGAATAAAGAGAAGCGGGAACACATTCCGCCTTGCAAGTCCAACTTGCATTTCCCAATTTGGTCTTTAACACCCGGGCCCACCACCCCTAAGATGATGTTGACCCGTCGCTAATTGAACCAACCGTCAACATGCTTAATACTCACTATACGCAATCCAATATCTCCCCAATAATATGAGGACCCGATATTGGGGTCACTACGTATACGGCCTTACTCTTTCGAGAAGCAAAGAACCCGATCCACATAATTGTATATAGGATCTGTCACTTCGGACAGGCGTCTCATATATACAACTTTTGGCGACGAAATTCTTTGCCTTGACGGGAGACCATGGATGTCACTTATGTGATCCTCCACCTCTTATTCAAATTGAAATAATTAATTATCGTGAATCATATTCACATAATTAATTCTTCCAAGGGAAATTACACATCTATTCATAATAGAGTGTTTAAATAGGATATAATAAATTTAATCACATTAAATTAACTACCAATCCTATTATCAATCAACAAACTTTGAATTTTACTTGAATAGTAGGTATAATCTCAAAGTACGTATTATTTCAAATTTTAATAATTAGAAATACACTTTGATTTCTCCGGCATTATCCAGTACCTACCCGCTGTCATGGCCAGTACCGGTGAGAGTGGGACGGACCGCATACGTTGCAACCCGCTACCCCAGCGATCTCCGACTAGACACCATATCCACCTCAGGAAAGGATAATGCCAGATAGATCATCATGTACTTTGAGATGCTCATCGGTCCTTCAACCGAAATTATACCATATAATATACATCAAAACATTTTTGACTATATTATAAGGAGATTTGCTAAACAAATCCCCAATCCTATTCAAGCAAGAGGTTTTGCATGTAAAAGTTGTCCTACAACTATTGTAGGATGTCCTAGGGTTTTGCATGAAAAACAATGGTTGTTGATGATTTCAAATTAACCAATGATCAAGATCAACTATCTTATCATTATGGTTTAGTGGGATGCCATTCAAGGAATTGATTATCAACTTTAAACATTTCACAAATATTTATCAATAGCTAATTTCAGAATATTAACAATTAATTTTCATCAACATTTATTTGAATGACTATCACAAGGTTCATGATAAAAAAATGTCAATTTCCAGCAGTGACCCCTTATTACTAAAATTAACTTATCTTGATCAATTTAAATCCAAAATTCGCAAAATTAGTGCCCTAAGATTGCCAACTTGATTTACAACAGAACCCAAGTGATAATTCACGCATTTCGAGGCATGTCAAAACCGTAATTATCAAATTAATCACATTCAATTTCGATGTTCCCGCAACAGTGAATTTATGCATATTCAAAAGGCCATATATTGAGCAAATTAAATCCAAATTTAGTAAAATCATATCCTATGGATTAATGGGGAACAAAATCCAATTGAATATTTTGTGTTTAAACAATTTAGACAGTGCCGAAAAAATCAATTAGACAGAGTTGCGAAAATTCAAATGTGCCAAAAACTTTCGCGACCCTTTCAAACCCAAGTCGTCCATAGTTCATGGATCATATCCAAAACCTTTTTTGATCTAAGGCTCTGATACCACTTGAAGTATATTGAGAATCCTCAAGCGCATCACGGAAGTGTGACGATCACATCGTATGCGATCGGGGCGACTAGTCGCGCTAGTCGCAAGGTGCAACGGAATTTAAAAATTTTAAATCAAACGATGAAACCACATGATCATGAGAACACTTCTCGGATCATTTCATCAAACCACTAAGTATAAGGAATACCTCTTGAAGCGTGGTTATGATCGTGAGATCTCAAACAAGAGATCCTCCTGTCTCAAGTCCGATCCACGAAGAACGCACTTGTGGGCACGATGATGAGTCGCGTTCCTCCTGCAATCCTTGACGAAGATCCAAGCCTCGAATCTCCTGATTTCGTCCAATGAAATCCGTCATCTTCCTCTAGAGCAAGCAACCCCAAAGAAGAAGGAGATCCTCGAGTAGTCGATGGCGAAGGCGAGAACTTCTCTCTTTTCTCAACTAAGGTGGTCGGCCACCCTATAGAGAGGGAGAGAGAGAGAGCACGAGAATGAGAGGGAGAGAGAGAAGTAGAGTAGGCGTCTACTTGGTGTATCCCTCAAGGGCTAGGGCTACCCTCTTTATATACTAGTTTGGGATCCAATGGATTCCAATCCATGGCTCATAATTTTTTTTAGGCTATTGTAATCCAAGAGTCATCCAACGGCTATGATTGTTGTTGGTTAAAAACCAACAACATTAATTTATATTAAATTAAATATATGTTGAATTATTATCAACAAAATTTAATGAAGATAAATTAATTCACTAAGAGATAATATGATAATAAAAAGGAAGAGACAACAAACCTCCTAAAATATAGGGGGCGTCACCCATGACCAAGTCATAGGTGACACCACCTTTAATTTTGGTGGTTTTTGTCTCCTTTTTATTTATCTAATTAGTTCTTAATTAATTGCAATAACTATTATTGCAATAATATCCACCAAATTAATTTGTGAATATTTCAATCATGCCATTGAAAAATATGTGAATCATATTCACATCCCAAACTAATTTGTAAATTACATTTCCAATTAATTAACTAATGTGGATCCAATCCACATTAATAATTAACAAATGTTATTTACAATATTTCTCTCTCTCTGATATATTATAAATCACATTTATAATATACACAGATATTCTGGATATCACTATCCACGATCTGCTTATCCTTGATAATTAAATCCTATTTAATTATCTTGGACAATCATTCTCACAACATGAATCTCATTCATATTGTACTTGATAATTAAACCTCATTTAATCATCAAGACCTTCTTGCTTGGATACTAAATTCATCACAGGAATTAAACTTGAACTCCTTCAAGAATAATGTGCTTTCCCCGAAGATACTTGGAGATAAGGACATGGCGATTGTATTGTTCCACATATAGTGACTTGGATGTTGAGATCTCATCTCAAATCCAGATCTAACGGACCTCCCATAGATACTTGATTAAATCAAGTCTGTATACTTAATCTTCTCATTGCATCTGAATCACATTCAGATCAATGTCCAACACTTGGACTAAGATCAAGTTACTTCTCTACTGAGAGGAGTCACTAAAATCCAGACCTGTTTCATCACTCCCTCGGACTGGAAGCGTCATGGTTTTACAATCATTTATGATCACATCACCCTCAGGTATTCCCAATACCTGTACATCCTGCATACTGGAAGACCAATGATCAACCTGAAGATATAGATCAATTTTACACTGTCTTCTTCAGGGTTTGATCACCAAGTTTCTCAATCTTGGTCATTGGGATTTGGTATCGATCATATGCTTTCCCAAAGCATATATCATACCTTCAAATTCTTGTCATGCTTCCAAAGCACGGCGACCATGCATGGAATTTGATCGGGTCCCAATACCTCATGAGTGAGCTCATGTCTTCCGGTTCATAAACAAACCTGTATGATCACTTTGAGAGATCGTATTACTCATATGCCCTTATATGCACACCAGCACGCCGGTGTATAGACCTTGATTAGGTCATCAACCTAATGGTCTGCCAAATGTACATACTCAAACATATAGTAACACATCTGTCTCCGGTCAGAGGATGTGTGCCTATGCTGTGACAGTATTCAACATAGGACTTAGGTTATCTCGATCTCGCTAAGTCAACCCATTGACTTAACTAATCTGACACCTCCGAATCACTATTCCCATGCAGAGGACCTGCATCAAGAGGTCGGTCAGATATCAACCTATGTGAGAAAAGGATTGCCATCTCCTACTCAGGCTGGAGATCATCTCTTAATAATCATTTGATGGTGTTTGATGAGTCCTCTATCTAACCCATTATATATTCATCCAAACACCAGCCTCTATGCTTCATTTGATGAATCAACAGCTATATGATTATCAAGACGACCATGGTACATAACTCTAATTGTATAGAGGGACCTTATAGTGCATTCATTCACTTAATTTCAGAAAGGGAGTGAACAATCAATAGCTTTTATTGATAAAACATAATTATTACAATAACATTTATTGTAAGAATGGTTCATCTCTGGCTCACATGGCTAACAATTTGCATTTTCTTCCCGAACATCCAGATGTTATGATTTTAGTAGAACTTTTCTGGTAATTGCAAGTATACCACTGATGAATCTCGTATTCATCATGCTAATTATGGTCATTTAGGCTTTGTCCCCCAAGATTCACATGCATTTAATCAATAATAGAGCATCATTAGCATACATACATGCGCAAATAATATTCGCATTTCATCATGCATAATTGCATTAAAAACTCCAATTGTAAAGTAGCCTAAAAAGCTGTGAACTTCTCTTATTTTTAATTAATTCATCCTAACTCTGATTGACCCCAAACCACTCCATTGTGTAGATATTACTAACAAGAATAAATAAAAAAATACAAAAAAGTTACTATCTCTAATAAGTGTTAGGTAATCCTAAAGTCTGATTTCACATCTGACATACTAAAATGAGCATATCTCCCTCATACAGTGTTCGATTTTGATCTACTTACTTTTAAAGTACTCCATTTTCAAATACCTTCAAAACAAGACCAATTTCGTAAAATTCGGAGCTCATATGTGAAAGTTGGGTTTTGGGCCTTTTTGCGCATTTTAACTTTTTGCTTATTTTGACCTAAGTTTTGATGTACATAATTAACCCTTTTAATTTTATTTCTTCTTCATATGCGTTCTTTGATAAAAGTTTTATTAAGCGAACAAAAATCCAAATCCAGATTAAAACTGAAATCAAAGAAACTGACTGAGTCCAAGTGTCCGTTGTGAGTCTGTACAAAAATTGTGTGTTTCATACTTTATTTTATTTTCCTATTTTCTTATTTACTAAAAATCCAAAAAAATCAGATTAGTGTGTAATTATTTTTCTTATATTTTATCGTATTTTTTCTAGATTTTTATTGTCTTAAAACCACCAAAAAAATTACAAAAAGTTCAAAAAATCGGTTTTCTATACACATGGAAAACCACCAAAAATACCACTTCGCTCGAATAGCCTCTTTTGCTCCCGGGTCCTTCATGAAAGATGTAGATCTCGTTGAGACGAACAACTTTCATGAAGAAAAGTTTTTAATCCAAGGTCTCCTCTTATTTCTTTTCCATTTTCTCCCCCTTTCTTAAATTTCGAATTTTTTTGGGGCGACACGTGGCAGCCTCTGGGCATGCCACGTGTCTCCCCACCTCATCTCTCTCTCACCTCTCTTTACAGGGCCTAGCACATGACCCTCTTCTTCTTCCCAGATGTTACACAGCTCCGCCCAATGGCCCCGTCAGCGCCCCCTCCCCTTCTTCCCTCCGACCGTGCATGTAACGCCTCCGCGCCTTCACTACGACGTTGCTCCTCCCCGTAACAACCACGAGCACATAACCGACATCATCCCCCTCCCCTCCTATAAAACCCATTGACCTCCAGCCTCTAAACCCATCCGCCATCATTTTGAGGGTATCGCAAGGGCTGGTAACAGTAGTCCTATTCGAGCCGTCGGCGTGATCCTGGGAGCTTCCTCCCGGTTGCAGAAGATATCGTTATTCTGCAGGGCTCAGACACCCTTCACCAAGGGGCAGTGAGCATCGATAGTTAGGAGCTGCTCCTCCCTATCAGGCAAGTCATCCCCAGCTCTTTCTCTCGATCCCTCTACCTCTCCTTCACCGTCAATCTTGTCACCCACTTCCACTGTGACTCTTGCAAAGAGTCGAGTTCCCGACCTTCCATCTTCCTCACTCGCATAGTGCCTCCACCTCGTAGCTTGTTTTCCCACTAACATTGCAGGTTCATCACCTTGACTTCATGACCTCCGCTTCACTGTCCTCGCAACGCCTCACTAGCAACACCCTGCGTGACCGCACCACCACCTCCACGCTTCAGTCGAGACACTGTCCATGCTCCTCCCAGCACATCTGCTCGTCGTCGACGACTTCCGCTTCACCATCCTCGTAGCCACCTACCACCGCCCCGCACACGGCCTCCTGCGTGAGGTCTGTAGCTGGAAAATCATTGCTCCACCTCCAGTCGTGTGTCGATGGAGTGGGCCGACCGCCTGACGCCCTGCGCCTTCGACCATCACCGATCACCTCCCCACCTCGACTCCGCTGTGCGAAGGCGCCGCCTCAGTCATCCGTCGCTCCTCCCCGTACATGCTACACCTCTAGTGGCCTTTGGATCAGGCCTACGCTGTGGATCTAACGGATTCCGTCTCACCACGTGTCACCAGCCGAGCCTCGCCCTCGAGCCTCCGCCTCGGTTCCCCCGAACCACAGCCTCGTCGACCGAGCCTTTTGTTCGGGACTCTGAACCTCAGGCTCGGGCCCAAACCTCAGGCTCGGCCCCTCCGAGCCTCCGCCCTGACTCCTAGCCTCCAGGCATACGTGCGATGCATGTGCGCTGGGGGTAAATTGCAGCCGTACCCCTGAAGTTTTCTGAATTTACAAATATACCCCTACTAGGGGTAAATTACATACGAACCCCTCCCGACTTTGCAAAATTATAGATAAGCCCCTTCAGGGACCTTTTTGAAATAAAAACTTTATTTTATTTACATTAATCCCTACAATTTCATTCTAGCATATCTTTCTCAAACGAACTCCATTTTTAGCATATAATATGTCATTATGAAGCTCTTTTCATGCTCTATCACTTGGCATAATTTGTGGACAGATCTGAAGTTGTCTATTGATAATTATTATTTGAGGGTCTCTGTTGACATATGCATGCTAATTTTGACATATTTGTGCTTGAGAGATTAACGACATCTTCTGCATGAATTCAAATGAGAATCTTAATCTGATTAACTCCTTGATATCATTGTGGATTATTCCCAATAAATTAATGCAGGGGGCTAAATCGAGGAAGACTTTAATTAATTTCCTTGTCATTTCTTTGATTAAATAGTGATTTTGAGGAGCGAATTACAATGAGTCCTAATAAGATAATTCATTACCCTTCTTGTAACTTGGATTTGATTGGATAAATTACAATTTGAATTTCTTTTTTTCATCTGTGATTGATTTTGAAAATTTATTGATCATATTATTTGAGGATTTAATACGTCTAAAAATCAAAGCTCCTGGGCATAATCTTCTCTGTTTATTTTCTTTGCATCGCATCTTCATCATTGCATTGTATCATACGGTCCCAACACAGAAATCAATCAAAATTAATTAATTAATTAATTTAAAACCACACAACTAAGAATCACCGTTCCTTGTGTTCGACCTTGGTACACTTGCCAAGAAAAATTCTCCATAATATTCAAAGATTGTGGTTTTTGATCGACCGAAATTCACCTCATATACTATAATTTATTGATTATTAAAGAGGCGGATTTCGCGTTCATCAAATGGCACCGTTGCCGGGGACGTTACAAATTTTTAGGGTTTTAAATTATTTTTGTAATTAATTTTTGTGAAAATTTTTTCTATGTCATTTTTTGTGCATTTCATTTTGCATTTCTCTCTTACTTCTGTTACTAACCGCAATTTCTCTCTTTGCAGACTACGGGGAGCAAAAAAAATTTGGGATTTAATCAAGGACCTGCAAGGATGGAGAATTGAATTTTAATTTTTGTGAGAGAGAGAGCTTAGTCTAGATTTAATTCCTGCATTATTCTAAGGGTCCCTCTCTTTGAACCCTTTTAATAATTTAGATTGAACTTATCTGTGGTGTATTGGGTCTGTTTCAACCTCTTCTGTGTGGTTGGGACCCGACTTGAGTTGCGTAGGACTTAGGCACATATACGCTTGCTTATTTATCATTGATTGTACTCATAATTCTTAGGCCACACGTTCACTAACTAAACGCACTGTAGATCGTTCAACATTAGACAAGTTTTGAAATCAATTCTTCCAGCGAATAGAACTATCTGCTTAGGGCGTTTTTTATCTGTGCATATCATTTAGTGTAATTTAAATTCCTTGTCTTGCATCCCGCATGAAGAACGTGAGGATTCACTGTAAGTCTTCTTCTTAATCATGCATCATTGATTTACGTTTTCATTGGCTTTATCGATTTTCCTTCCTCAAGTTTTACAACTTAGGAATTAAAGGAATTGGGACTATTCGTTAGGCATGAATTTTTGTGCTCACATAATTTCAGTGATAACCTCAATTTAAAACTGGGACTGCTAATCAAGGCGACTATAAATAAAACTGACAAAAAAATTAACCTGTGTTTGGTGGAGAGAAACCCACTCGTTGTTTGTAAGGACAAGATCACACACCTTAGGACAGAGACAAAAACCGAAAAGTTTCAT
Organism: Ottelia alismoides; assembly: GCA_037367405.1. Classification (NCBI taxonomy): domain Eukaryota; kingdom Viridiplantae; phylum Streptophyta; class Magnoliopsida; order Alismatales; family Hydrocharitaceae; genus Ottelia; species Ottelia alismoides. The sequence goes on along the minus strand of JAZKJV010008363.1, from coordinate 258,421 downwards.
TCAGACTACTGATTTTAAAAAACAATTAGCTACTTTTCAGTGAGGGTCTCGGGTAGCCGTTTCATGGTCCGACTTCCCTTAGCAGAGTAGGTGGTTTAGAGGACACTTCGGAAGGCTCGGTCCTCAAGTATTACGGGTAGACGTTTAAACGGTCCGTACTTACACCTATACTGGCTGAAAGTAGGTGCAACTAGTTGTTTGAACTCGGGATAGTCTTTGTGAAATATTTCAGCACCTAACAGCTCCGCTTAATTTTCAAGATTGCTTTGCCATTAAATTAAAATTGGAAAGATAAGCGGCTAAGCCCTAACGTGCCTTCACGAGTGTTGAGTGGGTAAATTGACGGGTTTTGAATTGTATTTGTTTTGAGCGGGTCCTCTGTACATTCATATGCTCTGTGGGAAATCCCTTTGTATAATGGACTCTTCTGAAAATCTTCGTTCGGACTCTGCGAACAAATCTTCGAGCTCCTCAAACTACTCATCTCCTAAATTTCAAAATGACTCTCTTCTTGAAACCCCATGTTATGGAGACAACCCTGCTCTCCACACCGTGGTTCACCTCACATCCCTATGGATTAGTCAACCTTAGACTAACCATCTTTCTTACTCCATCCCCACCAAAGAAACTTTTATCTTTGGCAGAAACACTAAACCTTCTAAGCACGAGCTTTACTCAGATTTATTTGCATCTGAAGGTGAAAAAGAAGACGAGATACCTCCAAAGAAGGATGAAAACAACAATGACCTTATTCGTGCGCTTTTGGATAGAATCACTGCTGTTGAACATCATAATGAAATCCTTAGAGCCCAGATGGTAGAAATGCAAAGTGGTGAGGATGCTATGGTAGATACGTACCTGATGAATGGGATCGAGCCGAGGTAGTGTCTTTCCACAAGGCGGATTGACAGTCACTGAGGTGACCTCAGACGGGATCCCAAATCGATCAACAGTTATCCCACAATCAGAATAAAGCAATTAAATCTAAAAAATGTGGAGTTAAAATTTATTATAACTCTACATGTAAATGTGTATAGGTGTAAGCACAAGTAGAGATCGAACACTGGGAGGTGAATGGTTGTGTGGTGAAATTGAATGCGCATTTATTCAATTCTTGGTTCATGTCCAATTCTTATTGTTTTTGTGGGTTTTTACTTTTATATTTTTTTATTGTATTATTGTTTTTATGATTTTTATTTTGTTTTTATATATTTTATATATTTTTTATATTTTCCTTTTATATTTTAACTTATATAATATATATATAGGAGGAGAGAGATATATATATATACAATATAATGGTATATATATGTCTAAGTACTCAAAATATAAGAAATATAGTGCTTTTAGGCTTTTCATATTTTTCTAATTTTTTGTTATTTTTCTACGATTTTTCAAATTTTATGCATTTTTAATGTCAAAAATATCCCTGAAATGGGATTAATTCAATATCTGAAACTACTTTGGGTTTTAAAAATAGTAAATAGATCCCAAAATTACCCAAACTAATTCTAATAAAAGAATAATAATATATAGATAATTATAAAATAGAAAAATATATTTTTGGGATTTTTTGTTGAATTTTTATATTTTTTATTGAATTTTGGAGTTTTCTGTTTTTTTAAATTTTTTTGCTCTTTTTATGTGTTTTTGTTTCTGGACTAATAAATAGCAAGATATAGCATATATAATTTTTTTTGTAATTTTTCAAAAACATTTCTATTTTTTGGTATTTTATAAATTAGACAGGGATTTTTTAGGTTCCATTTGAATTTTAAAAATTAGATAAAATGCAAAAAATGCATGTTAAAAATGTGGGCATGAAAGTACACTGCATGAAGCATTTACCCATATTGTTTCGTAATTTTAGGAGCTGCATAGCTATTTTTAATAAATATATAAAAGGTATAAAACAACCTGGCAAGGGCATAAATGCAATAAAAATAACATACAAGGAATCGGTTGCAATTTTACCTTCATGAAACAACATTTATTTAAATATTAGAGGCTATTTTACAATTATAAAAACCGCCAGGGCGTTAAATGCAAATTTCACGCACCTCATGTCGGACTACACGTGAGGTGGGGAGGGACCAATATGTAATAAAAATAAGTGCAGGGGTCTGATGACAAAATTCCCTATTTATTTACAATGTAATATTTTATTTACAAGATTAAATATTAAATAAAAAAAGGCAGGGTGTAGGTTTGCAAAGTACCCCTTAAGGCGCTGGATCGGACGACTGATGCGCTTGACTTATCCACGTGGCGCCTCCACATTTGCCAATGATGCTCCACCAATGGATGGTGGAGATTAGATCACACGAAGGTGATCAACAGTTGATGCAGAGCTCCATCCTACGGTCGTGCTTCCATTTGGGATTTGACCTTGATCGGACGACAGAGATGAAGGGACAAAGAACCGGGAAGAACTTCCCCATCCCCGACCTTCGATCCGATGATGCACTCACGTCCGGTCGTCCCTCAAGCTATTGATGGTCCAAGGAGCTACCTGGGAACACCTGGTATCGACTGGAGGACTCCAAGAAGCCCAAGGCCCACCGGAGCTCTCCAGCGAGGTCGGAGAAGCGTTGAGTCCCCATGTACCTCACCTTCCCTCAAAAAGTGACCCCTTAGGGTCCTTTGGCCCTCCAGACCTGCAAAAGAAAATCACGCAAGCAAGACAAGGGTCCATCGACCTTATTTAGGTGAAATGGATGGAGGATGGGCGCGACAGAGATGCTCCGGCGAAGGTGGTGGAGGCGGAGCATCTAACTCCATATCCGTGGGGGATCTGGGCGAGTGGAGGGGCCTGGAATGAAGTAGAAGCAAAGAGGAAGGAGTAGGGGTGGTTTGGAGAGGTCGGAAGATGGTGGATCTCAGTGAAATGTTCGCCGGAGCAGAGCTCCGGCGAACTACGAATACTTGATTTTACACTACATCTAAGAGCTACTGATCGATCTAATGACATTATTAAAACTCTAACATTAAAAGCTACCTAAAAATGATTGAAAGGTGCATCTCGAACCTGGCTTTTGGCAAAGGAGTAGGACCGCCAGCGACGGTGGCTGTGGGTGCGACCTCCCCCTCTCCTGCCCGCACAGACCCTCCAGGAGCTTCTCCCTGTCACGGAGAAGCTCTCTAGGCCGGAGGCAAGGGCTGAAGACGAAGAAAGGCTGTCCAAATTTGTGGAGGAGGCAGAAGCTTTTTATTTATACACAGGTTGCGCACCCTTATTGACCGGGCAATCGGCGGAGATTCGTGATATGTACATGGGGATAAACAAATGGGCGTGTATCTACAAGGATTAGGGAGCAATTCGTCTGAAGGATGCAATGTCAGAAGATGCCTGTGGCGAACGAGAATTAAGGAAGAAGATGGGCCGACAAGACAGGTGGATCATTTCAACCGCCTGGAGGAGCAGTTGACCAAGTAGTCAATATTTGAAGGGCTGTGATTGGTCCATGTCAGCGCCAAGTTGACCTATTAATTAAACACAATAAACGATTTTATTAATTTTTGCTTATACAATAAAAATGTTTATTAAATAATATAGTATTTATTTATGATTTTTATTTATTTTTTAGATGTATTTCATTATGAGTTTATTTTAATAGTATATTTATAGGTATATTTACATGTATTTTATACAATTTATTTTTTATTTTGTATTTTTTATTTTGTATATTTTATTATATTATTTTATATATTTACAACTTATTTTTGTGAGTATAAATATCTTTTTATTTGATTTTTAGGAGTTTATTTGCATATTTAAATAAATAGGTATATATAATATATAGGTATACTTATAGGTATTTACCTATATTTTATATACATTTTATTTATTTAATGAATTTTATTGGGTTTTATTTTGGATTTACATTTTTAATGGAATATAGATAATATTTATAATTTAATAAAAATATGAAAGAATAAAAGAATGAAGTCCCCTTTTTATTTATATACAAGTAATACATAGGTATTTTGCCTATGCGATTATATAGGCTTAATTTATTTGAGGTTTTTTTGGTATTCTTTTAATTTCAATATGTACATGTATTATGTATATTATTTAAAAAATTCTAAAAATATAAATTTATAAAAAAATAATGAATAATGAATAAATTTAATATTTTAATCGGGTAAACTGTACAATGAGGGCTAAAAACCTAACTTTCACAGATGAGTTCCAAAAATTATGAAACAAATTTTATTAAATAGCTCTTGAAAAGTTATATACAATTAAAGGTGATTGAGGTGGATTTTGAGTTTTTATTTGCAAGATATGGGTATGTGAATATGAGATTCTGGCTTTTTATTCTGTGTATAAAATGTATATTGTAGATTATTTTTGCACAAACTTAATTTTATATTTTTATTTACATTATTATCTACAACTTTCATGTACAAAATATATATATTTACTGAATAAATAATTATATACAAAATAGGTGTCAAAAATGCATAAATGAATGAATAAATAAACGAGGTATTTATTGTATTATTGGCCCTTATCTCCCCCTACTTTATTCCTTGTCGACCAAGCCAAGTCTTGACTTGGTCTCGGGGTTCAGGTCATAAAATATTTTCAATATTTTATTCCGTTTTCTTTTCTTCTCTTTATTCTGTAATTTTGGCATTAAAAACCATATAATATGTACAAATAATTCAATAAATAATGGTTGCTTATTTACACCAATTGAGGTCATTTACATGCATTTGCTAGGGTTTTTAAGGCCAAAATGATAGAATAAAGAATGATGAATCTCGATTCATCATCCCCCTATACTTGCCTTTGCTAGTCCCTAGCAAACACTTATGCAATAAGTGCAAAAAGAATAAAGAATAAAGAAGAAAAGAAAAAACAAAAGAATAATGATTTGAATAGAGTTTTAATTATCAAATTTGTCGTTGCGAAATCAAAGTTTGGAGCTCAAGTCGGACCTTGGTGTGAGAAGTGTGTGGAACCTAGTCGGGAACTAGATTTAAAACACAACAACCCTTGAGAGTCACAGAACTCGGTTCAAGCCACCTCAATAGCCATGTCAGAACTAGCCTACATCATACGCAAACCCTTATGACTATGAAGCTGACTTGTACAGTGTAAGTGATAGTGGCTCTCCCCAACTAAAATGACAAAGAGACTGGCTTCTCCCGAATAACAACCCAATGATTCCCCAATCCAACGGCTCTTTCCTCGAGGAGCGGGGTATACCCTTCTAAGTTCAAGTGGCATTCGACTCAAGAGGAGGAGGTGAAGAGAAGAATGGATGGTATCCACTGTAGCTACCTATCCTGAGATGCCTGACTAGTGTAGTCAAGTCATCCTGCTGCAGGCTCACATGATATGACATTGGAACTCAAGCTTGCTTATTTTCTATACAACATATGTACATACTCCGGCAGGAATTTTATTTTCAATCATGCATGTCCACTTTTTTGGAGTCTTTATTTCTTTTCTCTTTTTTTGAATACTATATACAACAACATTTACATAAGGAGTTTTTCCTCTTGAGCCAGAAGACTATCCCTCTTTTGAAGCATTATCGCAACCCATCCCCGAGTCTAGTTAGTCCACTGAGGTGACTTGAACCCATCCCCGAGTCTCAAAGAATTAAGTCCAATATGGACCTGAAGTACCTTAAACCTAGTTCCCATAAGGTTCTAGTGAAGTGAGGTACAGTAAGGTCCTACTAAGCTCCAATCTTCGACTCTACTCGAACTAGTTCAATTATTCAAACTCAATGTGGAAAAATAATGAATGCTATGCAAATGCTATTTGCAAAAAAGTTTTTATTATGCAAGTATATACAAATAATTTTTCAGAAAGATTTTGAAAATCAGAAGACTTTTTCAAAAGAATTTTGAAAAGAGTAAAGAATTTTGAAAAGAATTCGGGCACAAATAGATAAATATACACAACTATTTACACAGGCGTGCCTCTTTTTATTTACGAAGAATTAAGGATTTACAGTTTAGTTTTTATTTATAGGTATATATGTACAATTATTAAAGAATTTTGTGTTATTTATTATTTTATTTATTATTAATTTGATGTATATATTCCTCAAACTTATTTGAAAATGATTTTCAAACAATTTTGAAAACTATAGTACAAAATAATTTTTGCAAATATTTACAAACATTTGAAACCCTATTTTGCAATGATTTTTCAAATAGTATATATACATTTTTCAAAACATTTCTACAATCATTTTCCAAACATTTGCAAATAGGTTTTCAAACATTTTTATTTCACACAAAGAAAAGAATTTTTATAAACAAAATGTTTTTGCAAAGGTTGAAAACATTTTCCAAAAAGTTTTCCAAACAATTTAAGCCATTTTTCAAATCATTTTGCAAAACATTTTAACCTGGTTTATTAATCAGCATATATAAAAGAATTGTTGAGGAATATATACATCATAAATTAATTAATTGTATATGTGTAGTAATTTTAGCCATAATTATTAATAATACGAGTTATGGATAAAGTATATACAGAGTATATACGGCCCCCTATACTTAGCAAGAGCTATGTCCTCATAGATCGAAAAAGAGAAAGAGAAGACATAACTCGTACTGAGTATAGAAAAGTCTAAAGAATAATAGAATGAATAGAATGAATGAATGAATAAGGGAATGAAGCAGTGAGAAGTCGACCGTCCCCCCTATACTTAGTATGAAATAATCCTAAGTATAGCAAACTGTACACATGCAGGGAGGGTCGAGGGTGGGAATAAACGAATCAATCGGTGGCACACACTCCCCTATTCTCAGGACAAGGTACGTCCTGAGTATAGAAGACTGTCAAAAAGGGGTGACACCTTTTAGAAAATCAAGAATAAGATCTGGGAAAGAAGAAAAGAAGAAAATAAGAGAATATACAGATCTTATGAGATGATCATGGATAATGTACGCACTATTCCCCCTATACTTAGGGTGAGATATCCCTAAGTATAAGCAATGACAGGAGTGATGAAATGGAATATAGAACAATACAGTGTGTACCCCTTATACTTCAGACAAAGTACGTCCTAAGTATAGTCTCAGAGATATGGCGATAGATTTGAGGCACACAAAACATACAGGAGAAAGAATGCACAAAACACACATATATACAAGCGGTGAAGACACTGGTGCAGTACAGGATGGTATCTGACAAGTGAATACCGTACTCACATCATCGTCTCCCTGTGAGAACAATGACGCAATCAAACAGTGTAAGACACCGAGATATGCAGTCAGGTGGGTGTCGGCTACCGAAGCAAAATAGATCAAAAGGACATATATCGGGTCCGGTAGCATGAAGCAGTCAATCAGCTCATAAGGTCAGCATGAGGGATCAGAGCCGATACAGTAAGACCGGGAGGAAGAAGGAACAGTAAATATTCCTCCGGTCAATCAGAGTCTTAATAAGATATGGAAAGGTAAGGAACAAGAGACATCGTGACATTTGATGGTCATGAGGTCAGAAGATCACATGAGACACACTGAATACCGCAAGTCATGGCTCAACCTTGCGAGGGTCGTCAAGATGAGCAGGCTCAAAGGAGTTGGGAATCATAGAATAATCAGAAGACTTGGTCCAGTGATCTGCGGATCGGGTAGGCAACTCAGGATGGGACCAAAATCATATATATCAAACGACTCGGTTTCGTGCTCCGTAGATCGGAGACACAGTCAGCAGGGGGAAACCGAGCATAAAGAGAGTGTCGCATTCTCCTGCAGATAGTCCTCAGAAAGTAAGGCAAACTAAGCAGTGAATATTCAGACTATGTCTCCGCCTTGCGAGGGTCGTCACGGAGAGAGAAGGGCTCGAAGGAGCCTGGCCAAGTCAGTCACGTGCCCCAATAGATCGGGCGCACAATCTGAAAAGGAGTCCGACTACCCATATCACACGAATCGGCATCGTGCTCCAACGAGATGGCAGCACGGGCGGTGAGTGAAGCTGATCGTAAAGAAAGTGTCACATCCTTCCGCAGATAGCCCTCGGGAAGTGACGTGAGCTACACAGTGAATACTCAGAGTACCTCCCGTCCTTGAGAGGGTCGTCAAGGAGAGAAAGAGGCTCAAAGGAGCCGGATCCATCAGACAGATCCATAGAAAATGTGGCCTCGATAGGCGACAAATCGTCTACCCAGCAAAAGAGACTAAGAGATCTATAATGTGTCATAGCCTCTCGCAGATAACCCTTGGAGAGCTATGAACTAGGCAGTGAGCAATTAGAATATCAAGGCTCGTCCTTGCGAGGATTGTCAAGGAGAGCAATCAGACAGTTGGCCTAATGTGCTGACAGATCGGGCACCTCAATAGAGAAGGAGGCCAACCAATCATATCACATGAATCGGCTTCGGGTCCCATCAAAATGGGGACCCAAGCAGTGAATGAAACTGCAGTCCTAGAAATTGTCGCGTCCTCCCGTAGATAGTCCTCGGGGAGGAATGCGAGTGAGATCAATGTAGGTCGTGGGAATGCTGGCATAGAATCTCAGGTCCTCAAGGTAGTGTGAATCCATCAATCAATTAAGAGGGCATAAGATCGAGTATAGGGACAAAAGATCAATAAGTCCAATGCAATCCCTCGGAGTCAATCCAATCAGCTGAGATGGCGCAATATGTCATCATGAATCCTCCACGTGCCAAGGTGATAGACAAGTCAGGAGATCGAGGATGGGTTAATCAAAAATATGAGGGGATCATGTGGGTCCGAACACCGTCACTCTGAAGCACAACGAGAATCTGCATCAAGATGGATGGAACCTCGAAATGGATTGTATAATCAAAGCTCATGAACTCACCATCAAAAAAATGGGAATCTGTCACATCCTCAATCCAGCGTGCGAGATCAAAAATTTCTCATTACGCATCACACCTATCCTCGTGCCAAAAAAAACGAATATCCTAAAAAATATGCACGTATCAGATCACAATCCACTGATACATCAATCTCAGCATCCTCAATCATTGACCCGGCTTAGACAAATAATCAAGGTAGTCATGAAATCCTCGATGCGGGCCTCACCGATATGCACACCATCCCCGGGTGGTAGAAGAGTGACACATAGGGGACGAGGAGGGTGGGCGAGAAGATCGAAACATATACAAAATTGGGTGTTCCACACAGGACGGGAACACCGACAAAATTGTGGTTCAAGGAGAATGCACTCCTTGATCCGGACAGGATGGGGATAGAAGCGATGATATGGTGGATACGAGGAAGGTGGTCAAGAAGAGCGAAACGGAAGTCTTGGCTACAATGATTGAGCTCTAGCACCAATATCACGACTCGATGCAGATGAGGATATATATATATATATAAAAGGTAGAGGGACTCAAAGATGAAAAAGATGACGCAAACGGATGGGACCAACTATTCAAATAATGAATGAAAACGTAACGGACTCCAAGTCACAATCAATACACAAGGCAAACCCCCAATTCACCTACTCGACACAGTGAAAACCGTCAGGTGACGATCATTTATCTTTTCGATTTTAGAGTGAGGTGAGAATCACAAAGTTGTACAAACACTTAGGAGGCTTGATGGGATTTGGGCACTACTCCTTAGTGTCTACGTGAGAAATTAAAACATATAAAATGAGGGGGTTGCTCTCCCTAAGACAAGGAAGTCCATTACGTTTTCTTTTAAGTCCAATAGAGTTAGCAGTCCTGATTTTATTTAAGTTATCACTTTTTTGGGTATTTTCAATGCACGTGCCTATCGAGGTTCCAATTTCCATTAAACATCCTAGGTTGGCAAAAACAGAGGGAGAAGATCGGAAAAGCCATGCAAGTCAGAAATCGATGATGCATGCTAAGTAAGAAAACTTACAATGCCTCCAGCTCTCTCCATGCGGGATGCAGATCAAAATTTGAAACCTATGCTATATGCAAATGCAAGCCGAAGAAATCACCCCAGATACAAGATGCTATTAGCGTGAAGAACATTATTTCAAAATTGACTAAGTCCCAAATCGTATCTATAGGTACATGCATACATATTAGGGTTTGGGCCTTAGTCTACGTCAAACAATCCTAAGCTAGGGCTCATTCACACAAAATAATGAAAATAAAATAAAAGCAAAAGTGTCAAAATCATCGAGGCCCCCAAGGGAACAATCCCTCGGGCAATGGACCTCGGGAAGTCGCAGTGGGAGAGTCCTGTATTATTACATGCCAAATGTCACTCTCTCACAAGAACATACATGTAAATAATTAATGCAAAAAGTCATCTGCCTTCCAAAATTTGTTCTCCATATGCCTTCAATACTCTCTCCTGCTGGACGGTGTAGGGAAGCCAACTCCGCCTCGCTTGGGTGCATTGGTCCTCCTAGGAGGTCCTCCTTCACTTGGCGGTCCCTCGCATCAAAGACAAATAGAGGAGATGGGTCATAACAGTCTCAATAATCTCAATAATAATCAAATAAATAAATGAATTCTGGACATGACCAAAGAATTGAATAAATGAACGAATATCCACACAAAATCCGTTGCCTCCCCGGCAACGACGCCATTTGATGAATGGGATCAAGCCAAGGCCGTGTCTTTCCACAAGGCAGATCGAGAGTCGCTGAGGTGACCTCAGACGGGATCCCAAATCGATCAACAGTTAACCCACAATCATAATAAAGCAATTAAATCTCAAAAATGTGGAGTTACAATTTATTATAACTCTACATGTAAATGTGTATAGGTGTAAGCGCAAGTAGAGGTCGAACACTGGGAGGCGAATGGTTGTGTGGTTAAATTGAATGCGCATTTATTCAATTCTTGGTTCATATCCGATTCTTATTGTTTTTGTGGGGTTTTACTTTTATATTTTTTTATTTTTATGATTTTTATTTTGTTTTTATATTTTTTTTATATTTTCCTTTTATAATTTAACTTATATAATAAAGAGATATATATATAGATATATATAGGAGGAGGAGAGAGATATATATAGAATATATAGGTATATATATGTATAAGTACTCAAAATATAAGAAATATTGTGTTTTTTAGGCTTTTCATATTTTTCTAATTTTTTTGTTATTTTTCTGGGATTTTTCTAATTTTTATGCATTTTTAATGTCAAAAATATCCTTGAAATGGGATTAATTCAATATCTGAAACTACTTTGGGTTTTAAAAATAGTAAATAGATCCCAAAATTACCCAAACTAATTCTAATATATGAATAATAATATATAGATAATTATAAAATAGAAAAATATATTTTTGGGATTTTTTATTTCATTTTTATATTTTTTGTTGAATATTGGAGTTTTCTGATTTTTTTTAAATTTTCTTTTGCTCTTTTTATGAGTTTTTGTTTCTAGACTCAATAAATAACAAGATATAGCATATATAATTTTTTTTGTAATTTTTCAAAAACATTTTCTATTTTTTGATATTTTATAAATTAGAGAGGGATTATTTAGGATCCATTTGAATTTTAAAAATTAGATAAAATGAAAAAAATGCATGTTAAAAATGTGGGCGTGAAAGTACACTGCATGAAGAATTTACCCATATTTTTTCGTATTTTTAGGACCTGCATAGCTATTTTTAATAAATAGATAAAAGGTATAAAACAAAACAGCCTAGCAGGGGCATAAATGCAATAAAAATAACATATAGGGAATCAATTGCAATTTTGCCTCATGAAACAACATTTATTTAAATATTAGAGGCTATTTTACAATTACAAAAACCGCCAGGGTGTTACATGCAAATTTCACGTGCCTCACGTGGGACTACACGTGAGGCGGGAGGGACCAATATGTAATAAAAATAAGAGCAGGGGTCCGTTGACAAAATTCCCTATTTATTTACAATGTAATATTTTATTTACAAGACTAAATATTAAATACAAAAATGCGGGGTGTAGGTTTGCAAATTACCCCTTAAGGTGCTGGATCGGATGGCTGATGCGCTTGACTTATCCACGTGGCGCCTCCATATTTGACGATGATGCTTCACCGATGGATGGTGGAGATTAGATCGCACGGAGGCGATCAACGGTTGATGCAGAGCTCCATCCTACGGTCGTGCTTCCATCTGGGATTTGACCTTGATCGGACGAAGGGACGAAGAACAGGGAAGAACTTCCCCATCCCCGACCTTCGACCCGATGATGCACTCACGTCCGATCGTCCCCCGAGCTGCTGATGGTCCAAGGAGCTACCTGGGAACACCTAGGAGCGACTGGAGGACTCCAAGAAGCCCAAGGCCCGCTGGAGCTCTCCAACGAGGTCGGAGAAGCACTGAGTCCCCAGGTACCTCACCTTCCTTCAAAACGCGACCCCTTAGGGCCCTTTGGCCCTCCAGATCTGCATTGCGCAAGCAAGACAAGGGCCCGACGACCTTATTTATGTGAAATGGATGGAGGATGGGCGCGGCGGAGATGCTCTGGCGAAGGTGGTGGAGGTGGAGCATCTAACTCCAGATTCGTGGGGGATCTAGGTGAGTGGAGGTGCCTGGAATGAAGTAGAAGCGAAGAGGAAGGAGTGGGGGTGGTTTGGCAAGGTCGGAAGATGGTGGATCTCAGTGAAAAGTTCATCGGAGCTGAGCTCTGGCGAACTACGAATACTCGATTTTACACTACATGTAAGAGCTACTAATCAATCTAATGACATGATTAGAACACTAACATTAAAAGCTACCTAAAAATGACTGAAAGGCGCAGCTCGAACCTGGCTTTTGGCCAAGGAGCAGGACCGCCGTTGACGGTGGCCGTGGGTGCAACCTCCCACTCTTCTGCCTGCACAGACCCTCCAGGGGCTTCTCCCTGTCAGGGAGAAGCTCTCTAGGCCGGAGGCGAGGGATGAAGACGAAGAAAGGCTGACCAAATTTGTGGACGAGGCGGAGGCTTTTTATTTATACACAAGTTGCGCACTCTTATTGACCGGGCAATCGACGGAGATTCGTGATATGTACAAGGGGATAAATAAATGGGCGTGTATCTACAAGGATTAGGGAACAATTCGTATGAAGGAGGCAATGTCAGAAGATGATTGTGGTGAGCGGGAATTAAGGGAGAAGATGGGCCGACAAGACAGGTGGAGTCATTTCAGCCGCCTGGAGGAGCAGTTGACCATGCAGTCAACATTTGAAGGGATGTGATTGGTCCATGTCAGGGCCAATTCAGATAATATCAGCAACCTCAGGCCAGGCAGGGCCAGGGGTCCTCCTCTTCTTCTATCTCTCTAGAACTCCAGCGAGTGTTGGACGAGCTTCATGACATGAGAGTCGACATAAATTGACTCTCTTGATGGAGAGATGAAGTAACCACCCCCCAAACCATGATTCTAGCTCAAGTCCAAGCTAACCCAAATAGCCTCAGACATAATCAGGTATTAATCTCTGAGTATTCCGTACCTGAACACGAGCTCTTGTTGAATAATAATGCTTATCATATTTCTCTTAGGAGCAGAAGGACTGTAACCATGACTGATCGAGCAAAGGAACACGGTGACATAGCCCTAGTGTCCACAAATTCACACAATCCTAGGGAAATTGAGGAAGAAAGACAAGAGGAGAAAGAAGAAGACCCACCCACACCACCCGTGATACACTACACCACTGGAGATAATGGAGAGTCAGAACCTGAGTCTGACGAAGAAACGCCACCAAGACATCCGCAACAACTGACCACCAATTTCCCTGCTTTTAGTCCGAGTCATGTAAACAATTTTTCATTCAATAAAAGTGACGTTTTTGATCACAACAAGTCCATCCCTTTCCCCCATGCTCTTACGGTTGGAAAGAAGAAAAACAAAAAAACTAAAAAAAAATGATGACGAGATGGTTCGCATCTGTAAAGAAAGTTCTAAAGTCACTCTGTCCTTAGACGGGATGATAGAAAGAGACCCAGCTTTTCGAAAGTACCTTAAGGTGAGATGCACACCAACAAGGGCTAACAAACAGACTCCTAGCCGAACTAAGAAACACATACTCTTTGTTGCCACATCTTGTGTTATAAAAATGAGCTGCCTAGGAAGAAAAGAGACATGAGTGCTCACTTTGTTACTAGCCAAATCAAAGAAATCAAGTTTGTAAGAACATTGTTAGACAATGGCTCATCCAACAATCTCATGCCCACAACCCTATTTGAGCATCTGAATCTAGGTCCTCTTAAGCAATTTGCAACTGTACTTTAATTCGCAGACACATCAACTAAGAGACCTAGGGGGGAGATTCGAAATGTTGTCATCAACATAGAGGGACAAAATTACCTAGTAGATTTCACAATACTTGACATGGATGTCCCTAGAAATTGGAAAGAATCCCAAATGATACTAGGGCGACCCTTCCTGAGGAATGCATGAGCTATATTCGATTACATATTCAGGAGAATCCAGTTTGGAAAAATGGAATATAAAATGAAGCAAACTAGGTTTCAAGTGAATCTGGTGCTCTCGTGGGAGAAAAGCCATTTCATGGTAAAAGAGGGTATTGTATTGGGGCATGTCATCTCCAAGAAGGGAATGGAGGTTGACCCTTGACAAGCGTCCCACTACCCTTGTTAATTCGATCAAATTAATGGTCAAATTAATTAATAACGTCCGTTGCAGTCGGATAATGAGAGCATATCAAAAACCACTTTTAATTAAAGCAAGTTAATCTCGAGCAGCAATTTTTTTTACTTGGGCAAGCCCAAGGTCGAACTCAGGGAGGCAGCTGTCTCCTTAGGTAGATTTTTAGCAAATTCCAAGGTTTGGTTTGCAGGGAATAATTTTTTGGTCTTTTTCGGTTTTTTTATGCAAGACACACGCACAATCAGGCCAGTTTAAAAGTTGATTCAGATAAGTGATCAAATCAAGTCCAAAAATTATGAAACTTGGCCAGATGATGAAATGCAATGAAATTAAGGTCCTCTAATTTTTTGGAATTTTCTGACACTAAATTAATTTACTGTGAATTAAAAATGAATGCAAGGTAATTTTGTCTAAATTAATTTTAATAAATATCAAATCACAACATTTTTAGAAATAAAAATTATCCTAGATAGATCTGAAGGTGAGGAATCCAGGTAAATTATTAAACCTAAATTTCTATGTGAAATGTACTATTAAAAATTAATTAAGAAAATCACTAAATGATTTATTTAGGCCTCGGGATACGTGCAATTGAGATGAATTTTTTAGCAATGTAAACCTAATTATCCTAGATATAATGTGATTTTTTGGGGATTTTTGGATTCACAGAGAAATTACTATCAATTAAGAGGCATAAATGGGCAAAATATAGCAAAATTCAACCAATTAATTAATAGAAAAATCCACTGATATTACAAAAATATGCCAAATGTCACATATGGAAGAGGACAATGTAAGCTGCACAATGAAATTTTCCAAATTGAAAAGTGAATTAAAATTAGTGCCTAAATATGCATGCAAGGACATGAGTATGAATGCAATTACAGGAATTAAAATTGTTGAAAATAATACATGCTGACAGGGACCAATATGCAATTACCTATAATGCTGAGGGGGTGGATGCAAATTTTCCACAGAACACGTGCTTCTCACATGGGGTCTCGTGGCAGGGACTAAAATGCAAATCTGGAAACTTCCGGGAGCCCCGATGCAATTTACCCAAGACGCACGTGCGGATCACGTGGGGGTCCCATGCTCGGTGGTCTTCGGAGGCTCGGAGCGAGGCTCAGATGACTCTGGAGGTTCAGATCTAGCTCGGAGTAGCTTCGGATATCCGAGCCTAGTGGTCGGGGAAGAGGCTCGGATCGGGCGACGTGTCCTGATCTGGACCGTGGATCAAGTGATGATCCAATGGTGAGGAACTGCTGGCGCATGGCGTGTCCGGGTCCGTTAGATCAGGATCGATCCAATGGTAATGGGTCGCTCATGAGACGAGGACGTGGTCGATCAGTGACCGTTGGATCTAGATTGATCCAGGTACCTGGAGCGTAGAGAGGAGATGATGTGGCGCGATCTGGACACGTAGGATCAACCTGATCCTACGGCTGTGGGGCATGCGTGACGTGGATGGCTCTTGACTGTTCGATCAAGAGGATCGAATGGCTGCTGACTATCATCCCCAACGGTCCTCTGCCTCCTGCATCGGAGAGGACTGCGCTCCGGCGAAGCTGACCTAGCTCTGTCGCATCCTCCCGTCATTGGTAAAGGGTGCTAGAGGATCTGACATAGCTCAGAAGATCTATGGATGGCCGGCGGAGCATCCAGTGATGTTGGCTGAGGCTGGGGTGGCTTGGAGGCCACTGGCGATGAAGCAGGAAGATGCGCCGGTGAAGCTTCCGGTCAATCAAGGAGATAGTACCTGCAGGGGGTTAGAAGATAGCTGAAGCATGCGAAATGTTCGTGGAGTGGTCGGGAATGAAACGTGAGGCCTGTAATGCAGTGAGGGTGTCTGGTGATCGAGCTCCGCCAAGGTGGCAGAGCTGGCGTCAGTGAGGGGTGAAGTACGTCGTCGGAGGGAACAAAGGGTAGTGCGAAGATCAGAGATCCCTTACAGAGCTCGGAGGATGATTGGAGGAGCTGGATGATGCTCGTGGACGACGAATAAAATGGAAGAAAATGAAGAAAAATCAAGAAGAAGATCAGGGAAGAGATGGAGGGATCTACCTGGGATCAGAAGCTCGGAGGGAGCTTCCAGGTCGTCGCTCGAAGGCCGGTAGGGGACCTGAGCTCTTGCAGCACCTTGGAGGAGCTGCGACATGGCGGAGTTGGGCCGTGGATCTCACCGAAGGTAGTTCTCGGTCCTCGCTCAACCTCGGGTCAAATTGCTGTCAGCAATCTGAAGGTGGGAGCTCGGAGACACTCTCCATGGTGGCGGATGGGGGTGAAAGTGGACGGAGGCGACTTATTTATAGGATGAAGTTGAAGACATGGATGGCTATGAGGTGGAGTTGGTGGACTTCGTGGAGCGAGGTTGAGGGTCGTCATGGAGATTGAGGGGGTTGGCGAAAATGAGGGACGAGTGGGCTACGTCGTGGTGGAACTAGGGGTCGGAGATGATGGTCGGCATGGAGCCCAAAAAAGAAAGGGGGCGGCCCCTTGCGTACGGTGGAGGACATGGGCACGGGGTGTGTGGAGGTAGACGACGATCCCTTGGCCGTTGGATCAGGTGATCCAGCGGTCCAGATGAAGGCGCAGATCGATGCTTGGGATTAGATCTAGGACGCGACATCAGAGGGCACAGGATGCGCCACGTGGCGAACGCAAGACGAGGTGCTAACGGGCGATCTTGCTGAGGTCTAGGGTCTGATCGGTGCTGGAAATAATTGCAGTGAGGAACGGTGAAGATCAAGGCTCCCAGAGCGAGATCGGATGGCGTACAGAGTGCCACGTGGAGGATTGTGGGCGAGGCGCTAGCGGACGGTGCGGATGGGAGCTGGTGATGATCAAACAGTGGAAAACCAAGGGCGTGCATGGAAGTTACTGGGTCGTTGGATCTAGATTGAGATCCAACGGTCAGTGTTGTGGGCGGACCGGTCAAAGGGAGCGGGCCGCGTGGCGCAATCAGAGGGCGCCACGTGGCCAGCTCTGAGTGGATGAAAAGAGAAAAAGATTAGAGGGAGAAGGAGGTCGAATTTGGAAAAACTCAAAACATGAAAGTTGTAGATCTCAATGAGATCTACATGTTTTATGTTGACCAAAAACGGAGATGAGGTCAAATGTGATATAAAAATACAAGAATACAAATATACATATGTATAGTATACAAGAAGGCCCAAAAACCCAAGTTTTGCCTATGGGCTCCGAATTGAATGAAATTAGTCTCATTTTAAAGGTCTCTGGATGTGTATTCATCTGGAGGTGAGTAGACCTAATTCAGAGTTTGTAAGAGAGAGAGATTGGCATTCTAAGGTCCAGGAGGTTTGGGGCTTTATTGGGTCTTTTACAAGATAGGAACTCTGACCTTCTTCCCTATATTATTAACTAATGGTGTACACATTATAAGGAAGGTGTTATTTCATTTTGGAGGGGATAAAAATACAAATAAATAGGTGGATATTTTACAAGTGGATTTTACACATGGATTGGCTTCTTATTTAAATGCAAATATGAATGCTAAAATGCATATCTTGTGGATTGATGCATGAATGCTATTTATGCAAGATAAAGGGAAATATGAAGCTAAATACCCGAGGACAAAGCTCTATTTTCAACTTTAAGAGTGATGAATCACAGATTCATCAACCCCCTATACTTAAACCTTGCTCGTCCCCGAGCAACTTAAATGAAATGCAAAAGTGAAATGATTTTGGGTTCCTTACCAAGGTCATGAACAAAAGTTGAAAATAGAACTTGACTCAACCTTTGGATTAAATGTGTGGCAGAACTTCATTGAGATCTGAAGTTAAGACCTGACAGACTTCGAGTTCCACAGGTCTTCTATTCAAGATTCCTCAATAGTCAGGTCAGATCAAATCCTCAGACGCAAATTTCTGATGACTATGATTTTTACTTGTACTATGTAAGTGTGAAATATCTTTCCACATCAGAAATGGCTCAGAACCAGTCTCCTCTAACAAGGTAACTCAAATAACCCGGTCTAGTAATTCTTTCCTTGAGGAGCAGGGTATTCCCTTCTAAGTTCAAGTGCGACCAACTGAAGAGGAGGGGGTAGAAAAAAGAATGGACAGTAGCCAGTGTAGCTACCTATCCCGGGATGCCTGACCAGTGTAGCCAAGTCATCCAGCTGCATTTTCTTTGCTAATATACATACTTCGACAGGTATTTTATTTTTACTTGAACTTGTCTGATTTTTTTGGAGTTTTTTTCTTTTTTTTTCCTTTTTTTCCTTTTTTTTCTTTTTTTTCTTTTTTTTTTGAACTATATACAAGGTGCAGCATGCACATCAAGAGTTTTTCCTTTTGAGCCAGTAGACTATCCCTCTTTTGAAGCATTATTGCAACCCACATCCCGTCTTTAGATGTCAACACCACCAGACTAGGTTGAGATGCACTTCCCTCCCTAGAGGAGGACGGATGTTTCCACCCGTGTGCTACTCCAAGCTAAAGGATTCTACCTCCTCACCACCTCATCAATGAAGAGCTGCGTGCATGGTGCTTGTCCAAGTTAGGTCATTATCTAAAAGAATCATGCGTGAGCAAGAGATATTCTACTTAGACTAATCAAGATGACATGTGAACATAGACTTGCGGACTCGAAGAATTAAGTCAATTGACCTGAGAAATCTTAACTCCATTTCCTATAAGGTTCCTCTGAAATTAGGTGGATTAAGGTCAAATCAAGTCAATCCTCAATATCTATTCATAACTTATTTTAGAACCCACTAGCTTTTCACCTTGCATATTGATGAATCCACGATTCATCATCTCAATATCTTGATCTTAGCAAAATCCACGAGTAAATTCCCAGAAAAATGTCCATAAAATCAATAAATTAACAAAATAACTCTTGTAAATAAAACACACTAATTATTGTATATTAGATAATATAAAATAAATTAACACTAAAAGCTGCAAAAATAAAGGAGTTTTATACTTGTAAATAGCCCAAAACTTCATGTATTTTTAATAATTTCATTTCAACTCCTTTTTGCCTAATTCTTTCTCTAACTTGTTCATAAAAATGTATATAAAAATACAAAATTATAAAACAAATTTCACCTCAAATAAATGCTCCTAGATCCCAAAGAGAAAAAGCCGTAAAGTCCAACTTCCAAGCTAAATTCCCGCTCCGTATGAACTTCAAATTCACCAAACTCACTTTGAAAGTTCAAGTTAGAAAATTATCTATCCAACGGAAGTGGTTTCATTAAAATCGGAGCTCATTTGCAAAAGTTGGGTTTTGGGACCTAGATGTACATTGTACATTATGTATATATTCATTCTTTCTTCAATTTTTATTTTACCTTTCTTAATTATTAAAAATCCAAAAAAATTATTGTTGTGTTGTATTTTAATTATATTATTTTATTGTATTTTTTCGTTGTAAATATCTCTTATTAAAAAGACAAAAAAATTATATAAAAAGAAAAGCAAATAAAAAAATATGTACATGTTGTATATCTTCTTTTTGTAAATTCCCCACTTTTTTTCTTCTCTTTATTTTATTTTCTCTTTTTAGTAGCCTGCTTTTATTTTCTTTTATTTAATCACTTTCTCTACAATAACTTCTATTCTACCACCAACTCCCATTCCACCCCACATTCTTCATCTAACCTCCATTCAACTCCACCAATAATCTAACCTCAATTCATCTCCACCATCTTTCTAACCTCCCTTTCTCTTCTTCTTTATAATCATCTCTACATTCTCATTTTTACCCATCCGCCATTCTTATAGAAAAAGGAGAGAGTTTGGAATGTGGTGTCGGTGACAGCGACGAAGCGTCTTCCTCAAGCAACGTCCTCCTTCAGGCGAGATCCGCGGAGCTCCACTACGCGTCACGAGTTACCCATCGAGCTCGCTTAGCTTCTACGATTTTGATTTCATCAATCGGATTGAAGCGATGACAGGAGTCTAGCGTAGCTGCTCCGGAAATCCGGCGGACATCAGGTAAGTTATCCCTCTCATATCTTGTTATTTTTTTCTCTAACGTTTTTTTGTTGTTTCACCACCACATATCACCTCCATCATACCATTTTTTTATCATACACCACCATCACTATAATATCCCCATCATTCTCATTTTTATTTCCATTCTCTGTTTAAAGAAAATTTAAAAAAAATTAAAAAACTAAAACAAAAAAAGAAAGTTTTTTTAGTTTCTTTATTACATCAGTAAAAGAAGTACAAAAAAATCAAAAAAAAATAAAACAACCGCACGTCGGTGCCGCCCCTCCCTCTTCTTCCACAAGCCGGCGACGCCGTCCACGACCGCCTCGTGTCACCGCCGCCCCCGCAGCCCCATCGCCACCAGCAATGCGGCCGCGCGCGGTTGCTTCGCCCGCCCGCGTCGATCGCAATCTCCCCCGCGCCGTCCACTGCTGCCTACCGCCCAGCCCGGGCGCACCACAACCCCTCCTCGCCGCCTCCTCCACGCGCCGGCACAGCTGCTTCGCCCGTCCTCCGCCCGCCGATGCGGTCACGCAACCTCCCTCACCGCTGGCGCAGGGCCACCGCCGACGCCCTTCATCCCTGTTGGGTTCTTCCCCGTGCTCAAGGAAGAAGGAGAAAGGTTTTTTTATTAATAATTTATTTGTAAAAAATGCAAGTCTTTTCTTTTATGTTTTTGTAATTACAATCGAGTCCCTGTGTGTGGTTTGTATTGCATTTTCAATATCTGGTTTTGTACGGATACCCCTGTGTTCGCACTTTAATTTAGACCTCATTTATGCATCTTTTTATTCAATGAAAAATGCCATTTTGTTGAGCAACTAATTGTTTATTTGTATTTTTGTGAGTTGTGGGTAATTAATTAAAATTGTGAGACTGAAATTCTGCATATTTTACCCATTTCGAGCACTTAAATTTATATCTCAGATACGGTTGCTCTAAAATTTCCACAAAAATTATATGTGATGTAATAAAGAGTGTCTAATTTACTGTCCAAATTTTAACCAAAATGGAGTTATCTTTGCCTGAAATAAATCATAGAGTGAAATTCATATTTGATTTTTAAATAAATCCACGTATATCCTTTTTGCGAAATTTTAAAGCTCCTGGATTCTACATGAAAATATCTACTTGAGATAATTTGCTCTCTGACTAATTTGATGACGTGGATTTAATAGAAATTAATTACTCATTGCCACTCTGTTTTCACTAAAAAATCCATAAAAAATTCATATGTTGCCAAAAAATTCCAAAAATAATACGGGTAGTCTCCTTGCATCATGTTTTCATTCCAGTAATTTTTTCATAATTTTTTCTTACAGTTTGTGTGAGTAATTGCGAAAAAACCCATAGAAAGTGTACTTTTTTATTTATTGCAGTTTAAACCATAAAATTCCAAAAAAAGTACCTTGCATTTATCTCTGGATTAGGACTCTAGGAAAAATATAATTTGGCTAAATTGGACTAATTTGACATTAAAATTAATTTGGCCTTGTTGTGTATTTTCTTAGTGTTGTAATTCACTTACATCTGCATTCTATTTGCATACAAAAATTATAAAAAAACCGCATTGGAAATCTAGTCCTAAGTTTTCAAATTAACCCAAAGTTGTTCCTTTGCCTCCCGGTGTTCGACTCCAGACTTGCCTGGGATATAAATTAAGCCGAGACACTCTTCACGGAGATCTCCTCTCGGTTCTGACTAAATCGCTAAGTACACGTATTACAACGTACACTAATTATTTATCATATTTAGCGACTCGTCAGATGGCGCCTTTGCCGGGGAGGCAAACGACTTAAGGATTAATTTAAAACTTTGGATTTAGATTTTCGCTTTCTCGGGTAGTCTGACCCCCGAACCACTTGTATTTATTCCATTTTTTGTAATTATCTTTCCTTCTCATTTTTGTATATATTTTGTTTTTGAACTCTCTAACATAAATCTTATTTTCCTTGCGAGGGCCCGGTGGACTTGGAGTGCATCGGAGGTCGACGGACGTAGCGCGCGTCGACTGCTGAAGAGCGAGGAGAATTAATTTATTTTCGAGAGCATTTCTTTTCATTTTTGTAATTATTGTGTTGTAATAACTTAGGTAATCCGCTCTTTCCAACAGCTCTTGTTTGAGAGCTCGCGTTTGTATCCGAACTGGACTTTGGACCCGCTCGTGGTCGTGTGGTTGATTGACGTAGAATAAGACTTGCCCTCGCGGCTCTTAGAGCATTTTATTAGAATATCTTTATTGCTTGTGCTCGTAACTTTTAGGACCACACATGACATTTAACGAGACGTACTTAGACCGCATGGCTATTAGTCAAATTTAACTTGTTCATCACTCGCTAATAGAACTGCCTGTGTAGGAACGGTTTTCTCGTTTGCATTCATATAGTATAAAATTTCAATTCTGCCTTGCATCCCGCATGTAGAGCGTGAGGATCACTGTAAGTCTTCTGAACTGAGCATGCACCATTGATTTCATTATTTGCATCGGCTTTTCTCGACTCCCTCCCCATGGTTTTTGAAACTTAGGTTAAAAGGATATCGGGACTGATCGTTATGCGTGCTTCGTTTGGTGGACTAATCAAGTGATAACCAAACTTAAAATCGGGAATGCTAATTAGAGTTGACAAAAAAAACCGATTAAAACTAACACTTATTTTGGGAGAGCAAAACCCTCATTGTATGCTTGGCTAATTGTGATTGTTGAGAGGTGCGGACGCATCCCTAGGATAGTGCCCAAAACCTACTTTTTAGCCTTGCGTAATTGGATTTATATCTTGATTTATCACCTAATTTAAACTGAAATGATAAACGGTTGGACTTTTGCGACCATCACTGTGTTGAGTAGGTGAACTCAGGGTTTGCTCTTGTATTTGTTTGTTTTGTGTTATTCGGTGCACTTGCACGCTTTCTTCCTCGATCCGCTTCATTCTCCCATCTCCCTTCCAAGATGTTAGAATTTTGGTTATCATATCCAAGTCACCCTTCTTCGACCATATTCCGATCATCTCCACCCACTTATTCCTCCTCATACCCATACACCGATTGCAAAGTCAGAACTCCGACTGACTTCTCCATTTCTTCGTCCTTCTCACCTACCCCACATTCTTGCACCCCTGACCCACAACCACCCTGGATTGACTCACTATATTCTCGTCCTCTTGCTGGAATCAAGGAACAAATCGAAGAGCAAGCGACTGCTGAGATGAATGATTGGCATAATCAGTTGACCCTACATACCTCACTTTCACCTCGAGTTGGGACTGAACAACAATTTTCATATACACATCCCGACTTAACCTTAGGGTACAACATGGTCGACCAGACAAACCGAATGGAGAGGCCTACACCGTACGATCTTCCTGACTTGATTGACCTAAGTGATAGAGACCACATTGACCAACCTTCATATCACCCATTCGGAGAGCCAACATATACAGGGGATTGGATTCATGCGACTAATTTACAGACCCCCCTGTCTACTAACTCCACCAGATGAGGCTCCGACCAACATCTGTCATACAGATAGGCCATACTCAACCCAATATTACACGCCTGAGTCAAGATGTGTTGAGTATAAGATCCCAAGTTCTCAGCGGTATCCTCCAACTGAGCAGACTTCTCTCATGATGTGTCATGAGAACTTATTGGAGGATGACATTTGTAGACCGATCAAGAATCCAGGTAGAAATGTGGATCATGGATTTTGCAGATTGAATTTTAAAATCCTGGAAGACACCAGATTGACCACACATCATGTACAACTGGAGTCTCTTCTACCTCCCTCTTCTACTAACCACTTTCCCTCCAAACCAGAGTCTGTACATTCTCCTAGTCCTCCTTCACCTACCAAAAAGACCAAAAAAATTGAAAACTCAGAAAATACCATAAAAATTGAAAAAGGAAAAGATCTAAAAAAATTGGATCCTGCGGTTAGGGAGGCATTGGATAGAAAGTTGATTTTTGAGCTTCCCTTAATAATGGCCATTGAGCACTTTCCCGACCTTAAAAGATTTGTGATAAGTAAATTGATGCCTAAAGGGTTGGGCAATAAGAGAATAAGGACTGAGATACATATAGTGTCTATGGCCACATCTTTGATGATAGGGAGAAAAACCAAGAGCCGCAGAGTAAAGCGGTTACCTAGATTTGATTGTGAAATCAAAGATATCACATTCACACATGCAAGAATCGATGATGACTTACCTATTAATATCCTCCCGACCTCTGAGTTTGCCAAGATCAAACTCGGATCTGCCAAGAAGTCAAGAGAGATCATTCAGTTGGCAGATCGGACCATTAAACGGTCGAGAGGAACCATTTCAGTTATTGTCACATTCCAAGGTGCTCTACTGGATATAGACTTCACGATCATTGACATTGAGCACCGAGGAGAGTTCACCCAGTCTCTGATCATTCTTGGGAAGCCATTCTTAGCCTTGGCTAAGGCAACTATAGATTGTGAGACTCGGGAGATCGATTTTTCTGCATTGGGAGCACTCCGACCTCACCCGATCTTTGAGGACACACGATATTCCAAGGTAATCCTTAAAGTTGCAGACAGTCGTGACCTTCGAGAGACAGTTGAGTCCCGTCTCTCTACTACACCTGAGATACCGACTGTCCAGATGACCATTGGTTTAGAGACTTCCTACAACCACACACCGCCTACTGCTTGCACCACCACCGCGACAGCTTCTAGAGAGGACTCACGACCAGAAGCTATCATTGAGTCGGACATGACCTTTATGGATTGCCTTGATCATTTCGATGATCCGACACAAGAACCCAACAATATCAATCCAACTGACAACACTATGCCTTATCAGAGGCGTGTGCTGGCCCTGCAAGAGTATTACAATGCATATGGTGACTCATCTGATGATGAACCTATGGTCAGAACCTCACACACACCACATCCAGGACATACATCAAAGGAGACAACTGGGACCAAATTGACCAATCTTGATAAATCGGTTGTTCCATCCTCTAGTCGGTCATCTGGTAGGAAGAAGACAGGTGTTGATTCCTTGAGATGTTCCCCCAAACTCCTTAAGACGTATCAATCTCTTCTTCCTCTTGATGCTTCAGGTTCTAGAAAATCGACTAAGAAGGTTACCTTCGATGTTCCAGAGAAGGAACTTTCTGAGGAGTCCTCATCAGGTCCGGATGAGGTGATCTACATGAGTGAGCTTAGTTCGGCTGTTCTGAAGCCATATTTGAGCAAGCAGCCGTGTGTCGATCCTCGTTGGACGTTCCCCACACCTCACTATTATTCCTCTGCGGACGATTCTGACAGCGACACACATGTATACTATCCTCCCCATTGCTCCCGCAAGAAGGTCCGTCACAAACCTTCTTGATCCTTGTATATTCTCACTCCTCCTTGTACATATTTTCCTTCCTTTATTTCCCTCCCTCCCCCGTGATTCGCATCACTCGCCCCAGTTCCGTATCGTTTTCATTTTATGGCTATACTTAGGATGACTAGATCCTAAGTATAGGGGGGTGAGCGACCTGAGTTGCTCCATCTTTTCTTTTTATTTTCTTTTTGTATATTCTTTCCCATTCTCATCGGACCCTATTCTTGTGTTCTTTCCAATACTTAGGCTGACCAGAGCCTAAGTATACGGGGGCTGATGCCCGTTGTGTATTATCCACACTCTTATTTTTTTCACTTCTATTCTTTTCACCCACTTATACTTAGTACGAGCTATGGCTTTTTGTCACCTAGTGCCATGAGGACATAGCACATGCTAAGTATAGGGGGGGCGTGTATATATTACATATATACTTTACCCATAGCTTGTACATTTACGTATTTTTGTATATATTATACAATAATTATGGGGTGGGTAAAAAACTTTTTGTCAAAAAAAACTCTCTAAAAAAACTTAAAAAAACTATTTTCATTATTTGCTTGAAAAATTTTTTCAAAAAAAAGTCCTTTCTTATTTACTTTCTTTTTCAAAAAAAACTTCTGAAAAAAAGCAAAACTTTTCTAACAAAAAAAAACTTCTTTGCCTTTTCTAACAAAAAAAGCTTTTTGAAAAAAAAAACTTTTTCTAAAACTTAAAAAAATCAATCAATCATCAAAAAACATAAAAAAACTAACTAATAAGTTGGTTTAATCCCTGACACCATTCACTTTCACACAAGACTAGTGATGTTCAAGAACACTTGGTTTATGAGGTCTTGAGATTTTGAGTTAACCAGCCTTAGTCATTAGGGTCCTTGACTTAATTATTCACATTTCCCTAGTTTGAAAGATTTGTGTGCTATATTGCATGCTTAGTCTCTACCTTAAGAATATGATCAGCACCTCACGTACACGATTGCAGTTATGATGAGATGAGTTGAAATTTCACTTAAGGAACTGGGATGAGGGATTTGAGTTTGGACTTGATTTAATGATGCTCGAGGATGGGATAAAATCAATGAAGGCTTCATGAAACCTGAGTGTCAGCACATTTAGCCAGTATGAGAACATGGTTCTTGTACTATCTCTAGACATTTACCTAAGTTCCAAGGTGTGATAAAATAAAAAAAATGTTGATCAGTGTGCGCCAACTCTTGGTAAAAGCAGTGGAGCTAGCCAAAAATACTACAAAGCAATGAAATGTCAAAGAAAAGCTCTCATTCCACAAAGTCAATTATCAAAAGAGCTTCCACCAAAGGCGATCGCTCCCAACCATTTCAAAGTGTCCACTTGGACCACCGCTATTAGGACCAGGAGTCGGGCTTGCACCAAAAAAGGGCTTTGCATCGTAAATGCTACAAGTCTGGGTGTAGAAGGTACGATAGGTACTCAAAAAAGGCACACCCCAGTGTACTCCCAGGAAAACAAGTGCAGACGGCTCCAACTTCTCTTGACAGACGCACTGATCAACACCAAAAATATGCGTTGCGTAATAAGGCACTTGAGAGGATCCTGGTTCCAATGAGAGGGAGAGAAGAAATGACACAATCCTATGCCCTCCATCAACCGGCCTTCCATCTACACTTTTAAGTCTGACAACTAAAGAGACGGTGGATTGGTTGCAAGAAATGGTTTAGTCCCTAGTGTTGAGGATCGGGTCCTTAGGAGAGTCTCTTGGACTGGAACCTTATGTGACGTTGTGACTCTACTCTTGTAACTATGGTCAACACTTAAAGTCATATCCCTACTATATATGTATACAAAGAGAGTCTGATGATTAGGGAAATTGGATACCTTTTGACTAGAACTTGGTTCAGCTTAGTATTTTAGGATCTCTAAAACCGAGAGTTCTTGAACGGAAAAAGTCTTGTATTCACATGCACAGTCAGGGGTTAACCCAATATATTCATTCTTTATTTGCTCGAGACTAGCAAAGTTTAAGTATAGGGGGTGATGAATCCACGATTCATCATCTCAATATCTTGATCTTAGCAAAATCCACGAGTAAATTCCCAGATAAATGTCCGTAAAATCAATAAATTAACAAAATAAACCTTGTAGATAAAACACACTAATTATTGTATATTAGATTGTATAAAATAAATTAACACTAAAAAGCCGCAAAAATAAAGGAGTTTTATACTTGTAAATAGCCCAAAACTTCATGTATTTTTAATAATTTCATTTCAACTCCTTTTTGCCTAATTCTTTATCTAACTTGTTTATAAAAATGTATATAAAAATACAAAATTACAAAACAAATTTCACCTCAAATAAATGCTCCTAGATCTCAAAGAGAAAAAGCTGTAAAGTCCAACTTCCAAGCAAAATTCCCGCTCCGTATGAACTCCAAATTCACAAACTCACTTTTAAAGTTCAAGTTAGAAAATTATCTATCCAACGGAAGTGGTTTCATTAAAATTGGAGCTCATTTTCAAAAGTTGGGTTTTGGCACCTAGATGTACATTGTACATTATGTATATATTCATTCTTTCTTCATTTTTTATTTTACCTTTCTAAATTTCTAAAAATCCAAAAAAATTATTGTTGTGTTGTATTTTAATTATATTACTTTAATGTATTTTTTCGTTGTAAATATCTCTTATTAAAAGACAAAAAAATTATATAAAAAGAAAAGCAAACAAAAAAATATGTACATATTGTATATCTTCATTTTGTACATTCCCCACTTTTTTTCTTCTCTTTATTTTATTTTCTCTTTTTAGTATCCTACTTTTATTTGCTTTTATTTAATCACTTTCTCTACAATAACTTCTATTCTACCACCAACTCCCATTCCACCCCTCATTCTTCATCTAACCTCCATTCAACTCCACCAATAATCTAACCTCCATTCATCTCCACCATCTTTCTAACCTCCCTTTCTCTTCTTCTTTATAATCATCTCTACATTCTCATTTTTGCCCATCCGCCATTCTTATAGAAAAAGGAGAGAGTTTGGAACGTGGTGTCGGTGACAGCGACGAAGCGTCATCCTCAAGCGACGACCTCCTTCAGGCGAGATCCGCGGAGCTCCGCTCTGCGTCACGAGTTCCCCATCGAGCTCGCTTAGCTTCTACGATTTTGATTTCGCCAATCGGATTGAAGCGATGACAGGAGTCCAACGTAGCTGCTCTGGAAATCCGGCGGACATCAGGTAAGTTATCCCTCTCATATCTTGTTATTTTTTTTCTCTAACATTTTTTTGTTGTTTCACCACCACATATCAGCTCCACCATCCATTTTTTATCATACACCATCATCACTATAATATCCCCATCATTCTTATTTTTATTTCCATTCTCTGTTTAAAGAAAATTTAAAAAAAATAAAAAAATTAAAACAAAAAAAGAAAGTTTTTTAGTTTCTTTATTACATCAGTAAAAAAGTACAAAAAAAAATCAAAAAAAAAAACCGCAGGTCGGCGCTGCCCCTCCCTCTTCTTCCACGGGCCTGCGGCGCCGTCCACGGCCGCCTCGTGTCACCGCCGCCCCCGCGGCCCCATCGCCACCGGCAACGCGGCCGCGCGCGGCTGCTTCGCCCGCCTGTTGAGGAGTCCGTAAATCGCGCGTGTAAAAGATTGTTTTTATCTTCGTGTGAAAATATTAATGTGTCGTTCATTGTAGGCGGCGTTCGGAAACGGTCAAGAAATAAGCCCAAATTTTTACTCAATTTCAAGCAAGTGGTTTTTTTGTTTATTTTACTTGGGCAAGTCCCAAGGTTGATCACAAGGAGGCAAAGGAACAACCTAGAGTTGTGCCTATCCAATTTTGAGTTCGGTTTTCAAGGCGGTCTTTTTTTTTGGATTTTCAATGCAATAAAGGGATGCAAAATGCAAATTCGACCTATTTTAGGGACTAAAATGTAAATTTCAATCAAACAATGTCCGAAAATTACGAAACTTGGCCGAGATGATAATTATGAAGAAATGAGTGCACTATAATTTTTTTGAAATTTTCTGATGCAATATGACTTTTTTATGAATTTTTAAATGCAAACAAAATGATTTTCAATATTTAATTATAATAAATATTAAACCTACTTATTTTCCAGAAATAAAATTATCTAAGATCTATCACTAGGTGATGGATCTCAGTAAAATCCTAAACGTCGGAAATGTAGGGTTTAATACCTATTAAAAATTAAATAGTGAAATATGAAAAATGATTTTTACAGATAAAAATATGCATGCAAATGCAAAGATTTTTGGGCACAATGTTAAGCACAATAAACTCTACACTATGTGATTTTTCGGGGATTTTTAGAGCTCCGGTTATTCAAATACGAAATTTAGAGCACAAACTGGGTAAACTTCACAATTTTTCACATAATAATTAATAGCTAATTAACCATTAATAAAAAAAATATCCACAATACGTCCAGACGTAGAGAATTAAGTGAGGAACGTCATGCAATTTTTAGATAAATAAAGTAATGTAAAGAGAAGGTCCATAAATACGGGGAAACACAGGGGTACAGATGCAAATATTATAAATAAATATAAAACTACAATAGGACTATCATGCAATTACCGAAAGGTCTAGGGGGTATGCTGCAAAATTTCCAGTGGGACACGTGTGTGGCACGTGCCCTCTGGCTGTCTGGACTCGATGGCAAATGCAGAGAAGGACCGGGGGGCCCACTGCAAATGACCCAGCAGGTCACGTGACAAGCACGTGATCTCTGGGTTGGAGTTACTTGCGAAGAACGGATCTTCCAGGGACCTTCTAGCAATGTTCCCTCCCGGCACGTGCCTCGCACGCGGGGAGGGCCTCGGGTCCAACGCCTGGCCGACGAAGCGCGGTGGCTTGCAAGAGCAGCTCCGACGAGAACGGCGGAGGGAGGGCGGTGCTGCGGAGGACGTCGGGTCCCTGGAAGGCGGAGGTGGCTCAGTGTTGCTCTGGTGACACGGTGTAGAGTCGACGATAACGTTGGTGGTGGAGAGGCATAGATGGCGGAGTCGCGGCGGAAGGGGTTGATGAACGGAGTTGTCGGTCAAGATGGAGGTTGTGTTGATGTCGGCGGTGGCTCAACGAGATAACTCGGAGCTTCAGCAGCAATGGCGCCGCGAAGGGCACGTCTGCAACGAGGACCGGGGAAGTACCTCAGATCTCGCCTCCAAGGTACCTCACCGGCGCTGTCACCGCGGCGAGGGTGACCTGCGCTCTGTCGGCAGATGATGGGGGTCGGGGTCGGCGAGGCTCTTAAATAGGCCACGAGAGGGGTCGGTGACCGGTGGTAGTTGGCAAGATCGGCGAGGATAACGGAGGAGGACTCGGGGGGCGTTGGCCGTTGAGGGAGGTTGCGAGGATAAGGGCGGCGCGATGGTTGCGGAAGAAGGCAGAGGATTCAGGGTAGACACGACTAGGGAAGATGGTCAAGGGCCGTCCGATCGGCCGAGATCAGACGACCTAGATGTCGACACGTGGCAGGATAAAGAGAAAGGGCGCGAGGCGCACGTGCAGTGCGCGTGCGAGGGTGGCACGTGCGCTGCACGTGCGTGGTTTTTTTTATTTTTTTTTAATTTTTTTAATTAATTAATTATTTTTTTATAAAAAACGATAAAAATAAAAGCTAAAAATGCTGACACATGGCGGCCTCTGGGGCTGCCACGTGTCAGCACCAGAAAAATCGAAGAAAAAATCTTTTGTAAAATCAAAAAGAAATAGCAAATGACCTCGGATTGAAAATATTTCTTCATGAAAAATGCTCGTCTCGACGAGATCTACAACTTTCATGAGGCCATCAAAGCCAAAATCGGTCAAATGTAAAAAGTGAATTTTTGGGGTATCCCATGTACATAGAATACCTTGATTTTTGGTTTTCTAACTTTTTTGTCATTTTTAAACAAGATAAAAATCCGGAAAAATACGGGAAAATCAAAGATGAATAAAAGACACCTTAATTTATTTTTTTTTGGATTTTTATTAATAAAGAGAATAAGTACATAAAATATATGTCAGAAAACTGCTAAAATATACAATGTATAAAGGAGGCCCAAAACCCAGCTTTCACATACGAGCTCCGATTCACTTGAACTTGGTCTTGTTTTGAAGGTAATTAAATGTACATTAGTTCAAAAGTGAGTAGGATCAAATCAGACATTGGATGGAGAAGATATGGGGCTTTTAATCCGAAAATCCTGAAACTAGGGTTTGGGTTTTTGGTCCACTTACCTGGGTTAATTATTTTTTTTGATTTTTTAATTTATTCTTGTTAGTGATATGTACGCCGTGGAGGTGGGTTTGTGGCATTCGGAGTTAGCATGGAGGAGTTAAAAATAGGGGAAGTTAGGCTATTTACAGGTCATTTTTGGCTTGGATTTTTGGCTTCTTATTTTATGCAGAAATTAATGCTAAAATGCAATTCTTATGAAATCATGTATAAATGATAATTATGCGAAATAAATGCAGAAATGCAGTTGATTTTGAGGGACTTGAGCTTAATTACTGAGACTTAGAGTGGTGAATCCGAGACTCATCATCCCCCTATACTTAAACCATGCTCGTCCCTGAGCATCAAAAAGAAATGCCATGAAGTGAAATGAGACTGGGTTCTATACCAAGACTATGAACTGAAGGTGAAAGTGAAACTAAACTCGACCTTTGGATTAATAATGTGTCGGAACTTCTGTGAGACTTAGAATTTTAAAATCAACAGCCCTCAAGTTCTACACATCATTGTCACAGTTTTGGCTCAGAAGTCATCTTAGATCAATCCTCTTCCCAAAGTATACCCTATGAACATTGAATAACTGACTCATGTGTGTGAAGGGTTTTAGCTCTTCCCATCCAGAATACCGGACTACCATGCTCCTCTCCTCTCCAGTAACTCGTCCTCGGGGAGTCAGGTATTTCCTTCTAAGGTCTCTCGCGCTGTGTTCACAATCGAATGAGGGAGAAGATAGAAGAAAGAGAAAAGAACTGGAGGGTGGCCAGTGTAGTCACCTCTCCTTGTGAAGATGGCAAGTGTAGCTGAGTCTCCACCAAGATCTGCAGGTTCTTGAAGCTTGGTCCTTTTTGGTCGGATTTTATTTGGTAGTTGCTTCTTTGTATTTGGAATTTTTGGTGGTTCTGCTTGGATCTTGTTGTGCCCCTACGGATATAGAATCTTTTTGTTACGTACATTTTTTGGGGTCTTAGAAAAAATTGTGCCCAGCCGTCCATCCCTTTTCCGAAGCTTTATTTCAACCTGTACTCCGGTCTTTAGATTTCCACGCTACCAAAAAAGAGACTCACACAGTCTTCCAACATCCCGTCTGGGTTGAGCTAAGTGCATAGTGAGAGAGTGCGAATTAATTCCCTATTCCAGAGTTGTACCCAGAATGAAGAGATCAGGTTAGACACTAAGAGTCAAACGATGTACATTGTCATGTGGAACTTAAGGAATTAAGTCAAAAAGACCTAAAGCTCTTAAAATCCTATTTCTCGGTGAAGTTCCTCTGAAAATTAGGTGGATTAAGGTCAAGTCCAGTCCACTCTCGGTTTCTGCTCATAATTTGGTTCAGAATCCAATGACTTTTCATGGATGTAAATGCATTTGATGTTGGACGAAGTGCAGGTGTGTGAAATGCTGACACTTTTTTTTTGAATTTGTTTTGTTGTTTTTTTTATGCAAGGGATTTTTTTATGCAAAAATGGATAAGAAGACTTCTTTTTTTTCAAAAATTTTGGGCAAGTCAGTGTTAGTAGCAAAACTTTTTTTTTTCTCTTCTTTTTTTTCTTTTTGTGTGTTTGTTTGTTTGTTTTTTCAAGTTAGTACCCACCCCGTAAATACATATAGACTTACGTGAAAGTACGAGATATGGGTAAAATCTATACAAAGTATATATACAGACCCCCATATACTTAGCGAGTGCTGTGTCCTCAGAGCACAAGAAGCCGAAGACATAGCTCGGGCTAAGCGTAAGGGAGTGGAAAAATATGAAAAGAAAAGCGGTCAGGAAATGAGGAGAGTATATACAGATGGGTGTTGGTTCCCCCTATACTTAGGCTCTGATCAGCCTAAGTATGGAAGACTGGTGGAAATGGAGCGATCGAGAGTTAGGAGAGGAATGATATATACAGATGGCATCGGTCCCCCCCTATACTTAGGCCTTGGCCTAAGTAAAGGAAGAAGCTGCACAAGGAGACTGATGTGGTCAGGAGGGAGGGTGGGTAGCCGATGATTAAGGCGGTTTTCGGCTGATCTTTTTGTGAGCCTGCGGTGGGAGATCGTAATGATGAGATGGAGACAAAGCATAAGATTCCAAACTATGATCAGAGTCATTCTCAGACAAATCATGATGGATAATAGATGAAGTGTTTGAGTCAGATGAAAGATATCCATCATCAGAGTTATCCTCAGAGGAGTAGTATTTAAAAGTGGACATACTCCACGTATTCTGGTCTTTTTGTTTCTTTAGTTGTTTCCTTAGAATTCGTTCCTTCTTTGGGTCAAGCAGTTTGTCCTCAGATGAATACTCAGAAGCACCAGTCTTGGTCAACTCATACGAAATAATTCCAGTGTATTTGAAGAGGTCAGGAGTATCAGCTTTGGATGAATAGTAGTTAGGAACGGGTGTTGTCCAACGGGGGTTGAATTTTGGATCCTTACGAAGATATGGCTTTAGGGCTGCCGAACAGACTTCACTCATGTAGACCATCTTTTCTGGACCTGATGAGGGATCATCAACTGATTCCTCTTCCGAAAGGTCAAAGGTGACTCTCTTTTTCTTTCGTCGTGAAGGTGTCGGTTCACTTGAGTATCCAGATGAATAGCCATTGAAATTCTCCTTGGTTGGTTCTTGGTCTGCGTGCTTGTTCTTAGTCTCCCGAATGTTTGAGCACTCTCGATTTGGGATGATTTGGTCAAGATATTCAGAGAATGTTGCTCTAGGGTGTGACCATGCATATGTCTCAGGATCGTAGTAGAAAGATTTGTCTATTTTGAAATCTGCGGGAATTGAAATACTGGGGAGAGTCTCTGCATGTTCTTTCTCAATTGATTCGATGTTGGCGCATTCCTGTGTCGAGTTGATGTAATCCATGTAGTCAGAGTAGGTTGACCCAGGGTGTGCCCATGCATAAGTCTCCGGATCATATAATTCATATACATGATTCTCCATGGTGAGAGCGGCTGGGAATGGAGCAGGGGGAGATTTTCTAAACCAATAGTCTCATCAACAACCGCTATCTCAGGTGTGGTTGCGGGGTAGGGCTCTTCTACCGCTTCATGGTTACGGTTGTCGGGGACTTTGTGGGTTGCCTCAGAAGATCGTGGTTCCTCAAAGATATGGTCAGATCTAAGTGCTTCCAATGCTGTGAAATTAATTTCCCGAGTCTCACAATCAATACTCGCCTTGGCCAATGCCAAGAATGGCTTTCCGAGAATGATTGGAGATTGGGTGAATTCTCCTTGATTCTCAATATCAATGATCGTGAATTCTACTTTGAGCGGAGCATCTTGGAATTTCATGATGACAGAAATGATTCCTCTCGGCCTAGATAGATCTGAAGGTAAGGAATCCAGGAAAATTATTAAAACTAAATTTCTATGTGAAATGTACCTATTGAAAATTAATTACGAAAATTACTAAATGATTTATTTAGCCTCAGGATACGTGCAATTGAGATGAAATTTTTACTCAATGTAAATCTAATTATCCTATATCTAATGTGATTTTTTTGAGGATTTTTGGAGTCACAGAGAAATTACTATCAATTAAGAGGCATAAATGGGTAAAATATAGCAAAATTCAACCAAGTAATTAATAGAAAATCCACTTATATTACAAAAATATGCCAAGTGTCACATATGGAAGAGGACAACGTAAGCTATACAATGTAATTTTCCAAATTGAAAATGAATTAAAATGAGTGCCTAAATATGTGTGCAAAGACAGGGGTATAAATGCAATTACAAGAATTAAAATTGCTGAAAATAAAACATGCTGACAGGGACCAATATGCAATTACCTATAATGCTGAGGGGGTGGATGCAAATTTTCCACAGAACACGTGCTCCTTATGTGAGGTCTCCTGGTAGGGACTGAAATGCAAATCTGGAAACTTCTGGGGGCCTCGATGCAATTTACCCAGGACGCACGTGCGAATCGCGTGGGGGTCCCAGGCTCGGTGGTCTTCGAAGGCTCAGAGCGAGGCTCGGATGGCTCTGGAGGTTCAGATCTAGCTCGGAGTAGCTTCGGAGATCCGAGCCTAGTGGTTGGGGAAGAGGCTCAGATCGGGCGACGTGTCCTGATCTGGATGGTGGATCAAGTGACGATCCAACGGTGAGGAACTGCTGGAGCGTGGCGTGTATGGGTCCGTTAGATCAAGATCGATCCAACGGTGATGGGTCTCTCCTGAGACGAGGACGTGGTCGATCAGTGATCGTTGGATCTAGAATGATCCAACGACACCTGGAGCGTGGAAAGGAGATGACATGGCGCGATCTGGATGCGTAGGATCTGCCTGATCCTTCGGCTGCGGGGAGTGCGTGACATGGATGGCTCCTGACCGTTCGATTAAGAGGATCGAATGACTGCTGGCTGTCGTCCCCAACGGTCCTCCGCCTCCTACGGCGGAGAGGACTGGGCTCCGGCGGAGCTGACCTAGCTCCGCCGCATCCTCCCGTCGTCGGTGAAGGGTGCTGGAGGATCTGGCGCAGCTCAGAAGATCCGTGGATGGCCGGCAGAGCGTTCGGTGATGTTGGCTGAGGCTGGGGTGGCTTGGAGGCCACTGACGATGAAGCTCGAAGATGCGCCGGTGAAGCTTCCTGCCAATCAAGGAGATAGTACCTGCAGGGGGTTAGAAGATAACCGAAGCATGCGAAATGTTCATGGAGTGGTCGGGAATGAAACGCGAGGCCTGTAATGCAGTGAGCGTGTCCGGTGATTGAGCTCCGCCAAGGTGGCGGAGCTGGTGTCGGTGAGGGGTGAAGTACGTCGTCGGAGGGAACGAAGGGTAGCGCGAAGATCAGAGCTCCCTTACGGAGCTCGGAGGATGATTGGCAGAGCTGGATGATGCTCGTTGACGGCGAATAAAATGGAAGAAAATGAAGAAAAATCAAGAAGAAGATCGGGGAAGAGATGGAGGGATCTACTTGGGATCAGAAGCTCGGAGGTAGCTTCCAGGTCGTCGCTCGAAGGCCGGTAGGGGACATGAGCTCTTGCAATGCCTTGGAGGAGCTACGACATGACGGAGTTGGGCCATAGATCTCGCCGGAGGTAGTTCTCGGTCTTCGCTCAAACTCGGGTCAAATTATTGTCATCAATTTGAAGGTGGGAGCTCGGAGACACTCTCCGTGGTGGCGGATGGGGGTGAAAGTGGCCGGAGGTGACTTATTTATAAGATGAAGGTGACAGCATGGATGGCTATGAGGTGGAGTTGGTGGACTCCGTGGAGCGAGGTTGAGGGTTGTCATGGAGATTGAGGGGGTTGGCGAAGATGAGGGACGAGTGGGCTACGTCGTGGTGGTGCTAGGGGTCGGAGATGATGGTCGGCGTGGAGCCCAAAATAGAAAGGGGGTTGCCCCTTGCGCATGGTGGAGGACATGGGCGCAGGGTGTGTGGAGGTAGAAGACGATCCCTTGGTCATTGGATCAGGCGATCCAACGGTCCAGATGAAGGTGCGGATCGACGCTTCGGATTAGATCTAGGGTGCGACATCGGAGGGCACAGGACGTGCCACATGGCGGACGCAAGGCGAGGCACTAACAGGCGATCTTGATGAAGTCTGGGGCCTGATCGGGCGGCTGGAAATAATTGCGGTGATGAACGGTAAAGATCAAGGCTCCTAGAGCGAGATCGGATGGCACACAGAGTGCCCCGTGGAGGATTGTGGATGAGGCGCTAGCAGACGGTGCGGATGGGAGCTGGTGATGATCAAACGGTGGAAAACCAAGGGCGTGCGTGGAAGTCACTGGGCCGTTGGATCTATATTGAGATCCAACGGTCAGGGCCGTGGGCAGACCGGTCAAAGGGAGCGGGCCGCGTGGCGCAATCAGAGGGCACCGCGTGGCCAGCTCTGAGTGGCTGAAAAGAAAAAAACATTAGAGGGAGAAGGAGGCTGAATTTGGAAAAACTCAAAACATGAAAGTTGTAGATCTCAATGAGATCTACAAGTTTCATGTTGACCAAAAACGGAGATGAGGTCAAATGTGATATAATAATATAAGAATACAAATATACATATGTATAGTATACAAGGAGGCCCAAAAACCTAAGTTTTGCCTTCGAGCTTCGAATTGAATGAAATTAGTCTCATTTTAAAGGTCTCTGGATGTGTATTCATCTGGAGGTGAGTATACCTAATTCGGAGTTTGTAAGAGAGAGATATTGGCATTCTAAGGTTCAAGGGGTTTGGGGCTTTATTGAGTATTTTACAAGATAGGAACTCTGACCTTCTTCCCTATATTATTAACTAATGGTGTATACATTATAAGGAAGGTGTTATTTCATTTTGGAGGGGATAAAAATACAAATAAATAGGTGGATATTTTACAAGTGGAATTTACACATGGATTGGTTTCTTATTTATATGCAAATATGAATGCTAAAATGCATATCTTGCAGATTGATGCATAAATGCTATTTATGCAAGATAAAGGGAAATATGAAGCTAAATACCCAGGGAAAAAGCTCTATTTTCAACTTTAAGAGTGATGAATCATGGATTCATCAACCCTGCCAAAGTTGATGTGATCAAGAAACTCAAGCCACCGACCAATGTGAAACAAGTACGGTCTTTTCTAGGGCATGTTAGATTTTACAGAAGATTTTTCAAAAATTGCCCGACCGCTAACTGACCTCCTAGGGAAAGACACCGAGTTCCTACTAGATCATAAGTGTCTTGAAGCCTTCGAACTCCTAAAAAGAAGGATCATTGAGACTCCCATCCTACAAGCACCCAACTGGTCTCTTCCCTTCGAGATCATGACAGACGCATCTGATTCGTAGTATGGGTTGTGTTAGGACAACGAAAAGATGGAATCCCATATGCTATTCACTACGCAAGCAAAGTTTTAGACCTTGCTGTGACTGAAAAGGAAATGCTTGTTGTAGTTTTTGCCTTGGAAAAATTTCGATCTATACTTCTAGGATTGAAGGTGACAGTTTACAGAGACCATTCTGCCATTCGATACTTAATGGCCAAAAAAGACGTAAAAGCATGACTCCTTAGGTGGATACTATTGCTTCAGGAATTTGATTTGGAGATTAAAGACAAACCTGGCATTAAGAATGTCGTGGTTGATCATTTATCACAGATCAAACATATCAGAATCCCGGAATCTGAATCCATCTGTGAAACCTTCCCAGACGAGTCAATTTCTTGCTATTGACTCACTCCCATGGTATGCTGACACGGTGAATTATCTTCTCACCACGAAGGTTCCTCAGGGTTGGCCCAAGAATAAAATCGATTGACTCATATCTGAAGCAAGACACTACCATTGGGAAGATCCGTTCCTTTTCTTTGAAGGTCCGGATTGCATATGGAGAAGATGTATTCCTCAAGAGGAATACCAAAGTATCCTCAATCTTTGCCACACCCTGAAGGCGGGAGGACATCATTTTGGGAAGAGGACTGCTGAGAAGATACTTCAACGTGGATTTTACTGGCCGACCTTGTTTAAAGATGCTTACAATTTTGTCAGGTCGTGCTCCGTTTGTCAGAGAATGGGAGGGACCATTGGTTCCAAAGATGTCATGCCTATGCAACCAGTGATCATCTGTGATGTATTTGATGCATGGGGTATTGACTTTATGGGCACATTCCCTAATAGTCAAGGATTTGAATATATTCTTCTCACGGTAGATTATTTATCTAGGTGGGCGGAGGCTATCCCTACTCGAGCAACAGACAACAAAATTATTTGCAAGCTTTTGAAAGATCATATTATTTCGAGGTTTGGAATCCCAAAGGTATTAATATCTGATAGGGGTAGCCACTTTATCAACCGGGAGGTGAGGAAGCTGACTAAGGAATACTGCATCGAGCATCGTGTTGCTAGTCCTTACCATCCACAATTCAATGGCATGGCTGAGGTGTCAAACAAGGAGGTTAAAGGAATTTTGCAGAAGCTCGTCCACCCTGACAGGAAGAATTGATCCCAACTATTGGATCGGGTTCTATGGGCTTCTTACCGGACGGCTTATAAGACCCCATTGGGCACCTCTCCGTTTTGAATGGTATATGGAAAGCCGTGCCATTTGCCTGCAGAACTCATGCATAAATCCGAATGGGCAAACAAAAAGACTAATTGGAAATGTCACCAAGAAAAAAGAACAGATAAATGGATTTTAATGAACTATCCGAAATCCGAAATCATGCTTACGAAAATAACACCATTTATAAGGACAAAGTAAAGAAATGGCATGACAAGAAAATTCGAACAAAGACCTTTGTCTCCGGGCAGAAAGTATGGTTATTTAATGCAAAATTGAAAATTTTCCAAGGTAAATTGAAATCAAAATAGACAAGACCCTTCATCGTAAGAGAGGTACACAATAACGGCAGTGTTGAGATCTCAAAGACCGCAGATAGCACGCAAACATCTATAGTCAACGGTCAGCTACTTAAACACTTTGTCGAATCCATCGAACAGTTAGTGCAAGTAGAACAGATCTCCTTCACTCAGGGCATGGATTGTGAGGAAAGACTCGAACTGTCCGGATAGACAACCTCTTTGAATCAAATACTCTCTTGTATATCCATCATCCCGCTCTTGGTTCCCCAATACTTAGTATAAGGGGACCGATTTCATTGTGTATACATCACTTCTATTCTTTTTGTTCATCCTCGAATGCATCATTTCACGCTTTCGTCTATGCTTAGTCCCTCAAAAGTCTAAGTATAGGGGGCATGTCGGCTTATATTTTTCTTGTATCTACTATACCTAGTACAAGCTATGTCTACATTTCACTTTGTGCCATGAGGACATAACACTCGCTAAGTATAGGGGGTGTTTGTATATATTCTATCTACTTTATCCATAGCTCATACTTTAATCATTTTTTATCTAACATCGGGGATGGGTACAAGTAGTGTATATTATGTATATAATACCTCTTTTTCAAAAAAAAGAAACAAACAAAAAAAACAAAAAAAAACAAAAAAAAACAACAAAAAAACTTTTTGCATAAAAAATTTTCACTCATTGTCTTGCATTCCATCTAGCATCTCATGCATTCCTTGGTTGATATATTCCTGACACAATCACTATCACTCAAGGCTTGAGGATTTTGAGGACACTTGATTTCTGTGATCTTGAGATTCTGAGTTAGCCAGCCTTAGTCATTAGGGTTTTTGAACTTAATAATCCACACTTCCCTAGTTTGAAAGATTTGAGCGCTATATTGCACTTTTCATCTCTACCTTCAAAAAGAAATGATCAGCACATTCACTTTCACAACTACATGATTGATGAGATGAGTTGAGATATCACTTGAGGAACTAAGACTAGAGATTTGAGTTTAGATCGGATCTAATGATGCTTGAGGATGGGATAAAGTTAATAAAGGCTACAGAAAACCTGAGTGTCAGCAAAATCCTATCCAGTACGTGAACAAGTTCATATGCTATCTTTTTGATATTTACCTATGTGCCAGGGTGTGATGAAACTTAATGGAAATTGTTGATCAGTGTGCGCCAAATTTTGGTAAAAGCAGTGGACCTAGCCAATAAAAGAAAAGAAAAAGAAATATCAAAGAAAAGCTCGATCATCCAAAGTCAAATTCCAAATGAGCTTCCACCAATGGCGAGCGCTCCCAAAGATTTTCAAAGTGTCCACTTGGACCAAGCGCTAATTAGGACCAAGGAGCCGGGCTAACACAATAAAAGGGCTCTACATCGTAAGCAATACAAATCTGGGTGTCGAAGGTATCTTAGATACTCAAAAGAGACACACCCCAGTGTACTCCTAGAAAAACAAGTGCAGACGACTCCAAATTCTCTTGATGGACACATTGATCAAAAAAATAAAAATATACTTGTGTTGAGTAATAAGGCACTCGAGAGGCACCTTGTTCCAATGTGAGGAAGAGAAAATCAGATACAATCCTATGCCCTCCATCATCTGGACGTCCATCTATACTTTCAAGTCTAACAAACTAATGAGACGGTTAACTAAAGCAAGAATCGACTTATTCCCTAGTGTTGAGGATTAGGTCTAGAGGAGAGTCTCTTGGATTGGAACTTTGGGTGATGTCTCGACTTGACTCTGATGAATGTAGTACACTAAAAATCATATCCTTATATTATATGTAAAAACAGAGAGTCTAAAAATTAGAAATTTGGATTCCTTCGGATTAAAGCATGGTTGAGCATAGAATTTTAGGATCACTCAAATTAAGGGTATTCTATGAATTGAGCCTTGAAAATTCACATGCACAGTCAGGGAAGTATTCAACTAAGACATTCATTCATTGATGCCCGGGGACGAGCATGGTCTAAGTATAGGGGTATAA
Source organism: Ottelia alismoides (assembly GCA_037367405.1). Lineage (NCBI taxonomy): Eukaryota > Viridiplantae > Streptophyta > Magnoliopsida > Alismatales > Hydrocharitaceae > Ottelia > Ottelia alismoides. The sequence goes on along the minus strand of JAZKJV010008363.1, from coordinate 216,063 downwards.
TGAATCTCGTATTCATCATGCTAATTATGGTCAATTAGGCTCAATCCCCCAAGATTCATATGCATTTAATCAATAATAGAGCATCATTAGCATATATACATGTGCAAATAATATTTGCATTTCATCATGCATAATTGCATTAAAAATTCCAATTGTAAAGTAGCCCAAAAAGCCGCTAACTTATCTTATTTTTAGTTAATTTATCCTAACTCCGATTGACCTCAAATCACCTCCATTGTGTAGATCACTAACAAGAATAAATAAAAAATACAAAAAATTACTAACTGTAATAAGTGTCAAATAATCCTTAAGTCTGATTTCACATCTGACAGACTAAAATGAGCATATCTCCTCATACAGTGTCCGATTTTGGTCTATTTTAAAGTACACCATTTTCAAATAGCTTAAAAACAAGACCAATTTCGTAAAATTCGGAGCTCATATGTGGAAGTTGGGTTTTGGGCCTCTTTTGCCATTTTAACTTTTTGCTAATTTTGACCTAAGTTTTGATGTACATAATTAACCCTTTTAATTTTATTTCTTCTTCATTTGTGTTCGTGGATAAAAGTTTTATTAAGCGACACAAAAATCCAAATCCAGATTAAAAATGAAATCAAAGAAACTGACTGAGTTCAAGTGTCTGTTGTGAGTCTGTACAAAAATTGTGTGTTTCATACTTCTATTTTATTTTCCTTTTTTCTTATTTATTAAAAATCCAAAAAAACTAGATTACTGTGTAATTAATTTTCTTATATTTTAACGTATTTTTTCTAGATTTTTAGCCTCTCTAAAACCACCAAAACAATTACAAAAACTCCAAAAAACTGGTTTTCTATACACATGGAAAACCACCAAAAATACCACTTCACTCAGATGACCTCTTTTGCTCTCGGGTCCTTCATGAAAGATGTAGATCTCGTCGAGATGAACAACTTTCATGATGAAATTTTTTCGATCCGAGGTCTCCTAATATTTATTTTCTATTTTCTTTCCTTTTTTTAAAATTTTGAAATTTTTTTGGGGGCGACACGTGGCAGCCTCTGGGCATGCCATGTGTCACCCCACCCCACCTCATCTCTCTCTCACCTCTCTTCCTAGGGTCACGTGCCTAGCACATGTCCCTCTTCTTCTTCCCAGACGTTACACAGCTCCACCCAACGGCCCCGTCAGCGCCCCCTCCCCTTCTTCCCTCCGACCGTGCATATAACGCCTCCATGCCTTCACTCCGACGCTGCTCCTCCCCGTAACATTCGTGGGCACATAACCGACGTCATCCCCCTCCCCTCCTATTAAGACCCATTGACCTCCAGCCTCTAAACCCATCCGCCATCATTTTGAGGGTATCGCAAGGGCTGGTGACAGTAGCCCTATTCGAGCCGTCGGCGTGATCCTGGGAGCTTCCTCCCGGTTGCAGAATCTATCGCTATTCTGTAGGGCTCAGACCCCCTTCACCAAGGGGAAGTGAGCATCGACAGTCAGGAGTTGCTCCTCCCCTTCAGGCAAGTCAACCCCGCCTCCTTCTCTCGATCCGTCTACCTAACCCTTCACCGTCAATCCAATCACCCACTTCCACCCCGACTCTTGCAAAGAGTCTAGTTCCCGAACTTCCATCTTCCTCGCTCGCATAGTACCTCCACCTCGTAGCTTGTTTTCCCACTAACATTGCAGGTTCATCACCTTCACTTTGTGACCTCCGCTTCACTGTCCTCACAATGCCTCACCAGCAACACCCCGCATGACCGCACCACCGCCTCCACGCTTCAGTCGTGGCACTGTCCACGCTCCTCCTAGCACATTTGCTCACCATCGACGACGTCTGCTTCACCGTCCTCGCAGCAACCTGCCGTCGCCCCGCATACGACCTCCTCCTGCACGAGGTCTGCAGCTGGAAGATCATCGCTGCACCTTCAATCGTGTGTCGACAGAGGTGGGTCAACCGCCTGATGCCCTGCGCCTTCAAGCATCACCGATCACCTCACCGCCTCGACTCCGCTGCGCGGAGGCACTTCCTTAGTCATTTATCGCTCCTTCCCACACCTGCTACACCTCCAGTGGCCATTGGATCAGGCCCACGTCGTGGATCCAATGATTTCCATCTTGCCACGCATCACCATCCGAGCCTCGGCCCCGAGCCTTCGCCTCGGTTCCCCCAAACCTCTAAACCACAGCCTCGTCGACCAAGCCTTTGTTTCGGGGCTCCGAACCTCAGGCCCGGGCCCGAACCTCAGGCTCAGCCCCTCCGAGCCTCCGCCCCGACTCCTAGCCTCCAGGCGCACGTGCGATGCACATGCGCTGGGGGTAAATTACAACCGTACCCTTAGAGTTTTCAAAATTTACAAATATACCCCCTCCAGGGGTAAATTACATACGACCCCCTCCCGACTTTGCAAAATTACAGATAAGCCCCTCCAAGGACCTTTTTGAAATAAAAATTTTATTTTATTTACATTTTAATCCCTACAATTTCATTCTAGCATATCTTTCTCATACGAACTCCGTTTTTAGCATATAATATGTCATTTTGAAGATCTTTTCGTGCTCTATCACTTGGAATAATTTCTGGACAGATCTGAACTTGTCTATTGATAATTATAATTTGAGGGTCTTTGTTGACATATACAAGCTAACTTTGACATATTTGTGCTTGAGAGATTAACGACATCTTCTGCAGGAATTCAGATGAGAATCTAAATCTGATAATCTACTTGATATCATTGTGGATTATTCTCAATAAATTAATCTGTATAGGGTGCTAAATAGAGAAAGACTTTAATTAATTTCCTTATCATTTCTGATTAAATAGTGATTTTGAGGAGCGAATTACAATGAGTCCTGACAGGATAATTCATTACCCTCCTTGCAACTTGGATAAATTACAATTTGAATTTCTTTTTTTTGATCTGTGATTGATTTTGAGGATTTATTGATCATATTTTTTAGGATTTAATACGTCTAAAAATCACAGCTCCTAGACATAATCTTCTCTGTTTATTTTCTTTGCATCGCATCTTCATCATTGCATTGTATTATATGGTCCCAACACAAAAATCAATCAAACATTAATTAATTATTTAATTTAATTTAAAACCACGCAACTAAGAATTTTCGTTCCTTGTGTTCGGCCTTGGTACACTTGCCAAGAAAATTCTCCACAATATTCAAAGATTGTGGTTTTTGATCGACCGAAATTCGCCTCCTATACTACAATTTATCGATTATTAAAGAGGTGGATTTGGCGTTCATCAACCACTGTACATGAGTTTTTGAGCATGTGTGTGAATACATTGGATAAATTGCAATATTTTGAAGGATATGGTTAGATCCTTAAGCGCATCACGGAAACGTGAGGATCGCATCGTATGCGATCGGGAGCGACTAGTCGCACTAGTTGCTCGATGCAGCGGAAATTAAAAATTTTTCATGTGACGAAACCACATGATCCAAGAATACTTCTCAGATCATTTTGTCTAAACCACAAACAAGTAATAGGATTACCTCTTGAAGCGTGGTTGCGATCGAGTCTCTAGACGAAGAGACCTACTGTCTCAAGTCCGATCCGGCGGAGGAGATGCTTGCGAGCGTGTTGATGAAACATGTGCTCCTCGCAGTCCATGTTGATGATCCAAGCAGCAGATCTCTTGATCTCGACACACAAGATCCAATGTCTTCTTCACGAGTGAGGTGCATCGAAGGAGATGGAGATCCATGAGCAAACGATCGGGCAGCATAACGATGACACTACAGCGATGGAGACTCTCTCTAGGGCATTCATGGTGGACGGCCACATGAGAGAAGGAGAGAGGGCATATAGAGAGAAAAAGAAAGAGAGAGACTTATGTTCTCTTGTGTAAAGAAGAGCAAAGGGGTTGCCTCTCCTTTTATAATATTTTGGGATCTATGGATCTCAATCCATGGACAACACAAATCCAATGGCTAACTTTGATTTGTGTTTCTTTTAATGGCTAAGATTTGTGTTGGTAAAAACCAACAAAAATTAATTTAATTTAGTTAAATATATATTGACAAATCAATATAAATCAATCCCAATACAAATCAAGCAATCATGGAGATTATTGGAATGAAGATTGCCTCCTTCCATAATATGGGATTTGATGACAATCTCATGTAATCTCATGATATCTCATGAGATTACATTATTCCATGGAAATCTCTAAGATTTACATCAACACTTGTTGTAAATTATTCAACAAAATATTTATGAATTATTTTGTGAATATTGCAATCTTGCCATTGGAAAATTGTGAATCACATTCACAACCCAAAACAAAATGTAAATTACATTTTCAATTTAATGTTTAATGTGAATCCAATTCACATCAACATTTAATTAACAAATGTAAATTACAAATAGCTCTATCTTATACATTATAAATCACATTTATAATATACATGATTAATATGGATATTTCTATCCACATTATTCATATCCATGATAATTAAATCACATTTAATCATCTTGGATCTCTTTTCTCTTGTGCCCAAATAATATGAATCACATTCACATTATTTACATCCTTGATAATCAAATCACATTTAATTATCTAAGATAACTCTCTTTATAATATGGATCGAATTCATATTAATCATGATTATTAAATCACATTTAATTATCCATTTTCTCAATGCTCGGATACTTATATCAACAATGAAATTATCCTGAACTCTTTCAAGGATAATGCGCTTTCTCCGCGAATACTTGGAGATAAGGACAGGGCGATTGTATTATTCCACGTATAATGACTTGGATATTGAGATCACATCTCAAATCTAGATCTCGAGCCTCCCATGGATGCTTGATTAAATCAAGACCGCAAATCTAATCTTATCATTGCATCTGAATCACATTCAGATCAATGTCCAACATTAGGACCAAGATCAGATTACTTCTCTACTGAGAGGAGTCACTAAATTCCAGACCCATTTCATCACTCCCTAGGAATGGAAGCATCATGGTTATACAATTATTTATGATCACATCACCCTCAGGTATTCCTAATACCTGTACATCCTGCATACTGGAAGACCCAGAATAATCCCGAAGTATAAGATCAATTTTACACTGTCTACTTTAGGGATTTATCATTAAGCTTCTCATTCAATCATTGGGAGTTGGTATCGATCATATACTTTCCAAAAAACATATATCATACCCCGGTGTTGATCATATACTTTCCAAAAGCATATATCAAACCTATAAATTTAGTCAAGCTTCCAAAGCGAAATGATCGTGCATGGAATTTGGTTATTCCCAATATCTCATGAGTGATCTCATGTCTTTCGGTTTAGTAATGAACATGTATGATCCCTTTGAGAGATCGTATTACTCATATGCCCTTATATGCACACCAACGCGCCGGTGTATAGACCTTGATTAGGTCATCAACCTATTGGTCTGCCAAATGTACATATTCAGACATATAGTAACACATCTGTCTCTGGTCAGAGGATGCGTGCCTATATTGTGACAACATACAACATAGGACTTTGGTTATCTAGATCTCGTTAAGTCAACTCTTTGACCTAACTAATCTGACCCCTCCGAATCTCTATTCCCATGCAGAGGACCTGCATCAAGAGGTCGGTTAGATATCATCCTAAATGAGAAAGGATTGCCATCTCCTACTAAGGATGGAGATTATCTCTTAACAATCATTTGATGGTGCTTGATGAGTCCTCAATCTAACTCTTTAGATGTTCATCCAAGCACAAGCCTCTATGATTCAATATTTGAATCAACAGCTGTATGGTCATCAAGATGGCCATGGTACATAATCCTAATTGTACTAAGGGACCTATTATGCAAATTATGTATTCTTCCTTTCAGATCAGGGAATGATATTCGCAATAACATTTATTGCATAATGGCTCGCCGTGGGCTCGCATGTCCAACAATCTCCCACTAGCCCAAAGAGCCTTTATGGGCTAATCATTTAATCCCGCACTCATGTGACAATCATAGGCTATTTAGAAAAATAGCTAGGTAAGCTGATCAGTCACTCTGTTCCCAAGAGACTACGCCAAGTCCTTTTACTGCACTTGCATATATCCTAGTAACTGTGTTCGCATCCAATGCGAATGTTGCATCTTATGCAACCAATACTCAATCATAAAAGTCATAGTGTCCTTGACACTACACCTCAATAATTATTATAATCAGTATGTATTTACATTATCCTTATCAGAATACCCTTACTCCTGGAGATCTCTATCTCCTAAGGTATTCGTAGTTAAGATCTTTTAGATCTCCATCTATAAGGTCTTAATTTCCTGAAGATAAGATTTAGAGATCACTATGTCTAAAGTCTTGTCATCGTTGAAGATATTGTTTTTACTACAGTCAAGTATTTTATCTCCGTAGTAGGATTAGTAACAATTTACTACTCCTACTGCATGGCAGACATCTGATTTTTGTACACATCCAGCATACACATGGCTTCTCGTAACTGATGCATAAGGGCAACAAGTATTAGCATTCACATCCTCAACTCTTTGAGGTGCTATCCTTTTAGATAGGTCAGTACCATATCTTGAGGGAAAGAAGCCTTTCTTGGAATTTTTCAAGAATGGAACATGTCCAAGGTGTACTACAAATGTGACAGTCCCAATATCCTCTTCTCTTTGCTTCTGAACAACTTCAGAGCTAAGATCTAAGAGGTATCCTTGAGATCATATCTCAAGATATGGAACAACCAGTTATAAAACACTTATTATTGTCATCCTTATATCATTATAAATGATTAGGATGTTATCTACATTTAGCACAATGAACACAATGGCACTCCCACTACAAGAAGCTTATTTGAGTCCATAGATGGAGCTCTCTAGCTTGTACACCTTGCTTTCCTCAATCATGAAGCCCTGGGGCTACTCCACGTGAATATCCTCAGAGAGGTATTTATGGAGGAATGCAATATTGACTTTCATCTTGAAGATGTCAAAGTCAAGTTGTCTACCTATAGTTAGCAATATTTTGATGGGTTCAAGCATGGTCACTGAAGAACAAGTCTCATTGCAAGCGATGTCTTCTCTTCGGTGTGCAGCTCATGGCTACGAACCGTGCTTTGAAGGTCTCTACCTTCTCATCAGGTTCCCTCTTTCTCTTGAAGATCCATTTACACCTTAATGGGTCTTATCCATATAGGTAGATCCTCGAGGGTCCATATACAACAGTTGTATATGAAGTCTACTTTAGAATATATTGCTAACCTCCATCTTTCCATGCTATAATCTTCAGAAGCTTCATCACATGAAGTCAGATCATTGTCAGGTTCAACTGACACATGGAATCCATCTTCAAACTTATTTGAAGAGGTATTAGTGTTTCATCTTTAATTGTCCTTTTAGTTTCTAATTTTTAGGAGCCTCATTATCTTCTCAAGACTAAATGAGTTCCTTTACTTCATTTTCATCCTGATCAAGAGTCTCATCATGTAAGAATCACATTCTTAGATATGAAATCTTTTAAGAATCTCAAGGTCATAAAGTAGGTATCTTATACCATCCTTTATTTTCCTAATGAAGTAGCACTCTCTAGTGCTAGATTCCAGTTTACCAATATGGAACCTTATAAGGATATATATTGTAGTCTCTACTACATATATACCTTGGAAACTAAGAGGTAATTATGCTAAGAATCATCATTGATCAAATCATGTCACATATGATCCAATTATATCTCCCTACAACTCTATTGAGTTAAGGCGCATTAGGAGGATTGAGATAGGAATGATATTCACATCTCCATAAGGTATTCCTGGAATTTATCTAATAGGTACAAGCTACCTTGGTTAGATCAAATTCATTTCATCTTCCTTCAAACTTTGGTTTTAAACCAAAATTGTGAAATCTTTGAACATTTCAGAGGTTTCTTAAGTGAAGAGAAGAAATCACATATCATACATAATCATCAATAGATATCACATATCTATAATGTTTACTATGATATAGATGATCCGCATACATAAATATGCATGAGATATTGAATACCTTGACATCTTAATCCATTCTCAGAGAAAGGTGCTTTGGACATTATTACTTTGAATACAATATTCACAAGTATGTAAGATTTGAAATTTTAGACATTCTAAAGTTTCATCTCTTACTAGTCCATTGATCTCATCAATAGACAAATATCCAAGGCTTGATGTCAGATCATTTTCAAATGATCTTCATCCTCCTATTGATCTTTTAAGGTTTAATTTCAGTATTAGCAATGTTAATGAGCCATCATTATTTTTCTAACTTAGTAGAGTCCACTAGATTTTAGATTACTATCTGAAATATCTCCATCATAACTCTTTATGATAGATCCATTACAGAATTCATGTTTATTTCCAACATTCAGAAATAAACTATGAGTGTATTCTAATATCTAGGTCACAGAGACATTCTCTAAGACTAAGGATTCCCACCGAAAATATGAAGTCTATTGATCTGATGGAAATTGTTGCAACAATTGCATTAATGCCAACATGGATGACCATTAAACCTTAAGATCAAATTTCTAATATTCTAATACATATGCAACCAATTGCAAGTGTCATTAGAAGATTGGGATACAATTATTAGACTTTATCTTATCAAATAAGTAAGGCAATTTCAATGATTATATGTATATTGTTCTGATGTACTATCTGATTCCTTCTCTAAGGATTCTAGATAGATTTGATAGTCATACTATCAACATATCAACTTATTGCAGTATTGGCATTCATCTAACCTTTTGGATGTCATATGGAAGTTATAGAAGTACAGTCAACTCTTTGACTTTCCTTCTCACTTGGGTCCAACCCATGCTTCCACTGTGCTCCCTTTATCTATAAGCAACCATTGCTCAAGACAAAGGATCTCTTATGTCGAAATAAAAAAAATTTCAATATAAGAGTATTTCAACATTTATACATGCTTCATTCAATTCATACAATATGAATAATATGAAGCATCATGAATGATCAAAGTATAGACAGTAGAATGATGACACTCATTGTATCTACATCCATCTAAACTCCTTAAACACTGGTTCAGGTAGGTACTCAAATATTTTGAGTACATCATCTCTTATAGAGCCACCATTCTGATGCAGAGAACCATGTCATCCATAATAAAATGTCAAGAGCACATGTGTATGCCAGAATATCTTCTTAGATTTTTATAAGGATTATTTGACAATTACAATCATCATTGACATGTCACTTCCGAAGTACATTCAATGAGAGATCAAGATTATAGAGACATACTAACCCTAGGGTTGTAGTACTATTGTCTATTTAATTGTCACTACTCATTATTATGAGGAAACTTGCACATTGCAACCACATACAATATGTGTCCAACTACAAGTACAATATCTTAATCATGGATCCAATACATGATATTTTACTGGTTATTATTGAGTATAAAATTGAGTAGGTTTAATGAAGGACTATCTGAAATAAGAAATTTGCATAAATATATATAAATATATAATTTACTTTGATTTAGGAATTTTCGTATCAAAGTTGTCTGTACTTGTCAACACTGAAAGTTCATTCCCTTAATCACTTTCAATATAAGAGATATACTTACCATCATATCTCAGCAAGATCTGGGATCTCCTTCCTTATCTTTGTTACATCCCAATAATATGAGAATCTGTAACTCGGATAAAAAGAAGCGGGAACATATTCTGCCTTGCAAGTCCAACTTGCATTCCCAATTCGGTCTTTAACACCCAGGCGCACCACCCCTAAGGTGATGTTGACCCATCATTAATTGAACCAACCGTCAACAAGAATAGTACTCGTTATGCACAATCCAATATCACCCCAATAATATGAAGATCTGATATTGGGGTTACTACGCATACGTCCTTACTCTTTCGAGAAGCAAAGAGCCCGATCCAGATGCGCTTGCATACAAGAGCTATCACTTCGGACATGCATCTCCTACATATAATCCCCGGCGATGGAACCCTTCGCCTTGACGGGAGACCATGAATGTCACTTTGTGATCATCCATATCATATTCAAATTCTAATTAATTATCATGAATCATATTCATATATTAATCCTTCCAAGGAAAATACACATCTAATCATATCAGAGTGTTTTAATTGGATATTAATTAATTCAATCTCATTAAATCAATTATCAATTTAACTCAATCAACAAACTTGATTGGTTTTACTTGAATATATATGGTATTATCTCAAAGTACGTATTAATTCGAATTTTAATAATTAGAAAAATACACCTTGATTTCTCCGGCATTATCGAGTCCCTACCCGCTATCATGGCCAGTACCGATGGGAGTGGGACAGACTGCAACCGGCGCGACTCGCTACCCCAACGCTCCCTGACTAGACACTATATCCAACTCAGGAAAGGATGATGCCAAATAGATCAATGTGTACTTGAGATGATCATCGGTTCTTCAACCGAAATTATACCATATAGTAATAATAAAAACATTTTTTTATTATAAGAAAATTTGCTAGACAAATTCCAATTCCTATTCAAGCAAGTTGTTTGTTGATTGTGTTTCCCATTTTGATCTAGATCAAATCTAATCAATTTATTGGTTGAGGACAAGTCAATTAAGGAAATAATCATCATTAAATATTTATCGAATATTTCCATACTTATTTCAGGAAATTAACAAATAATTCCACTAATTGACAATCACATGGTTCTTGATTAGGAATGTAATTTCAGCAGTGACCCCTACTTACTAAAATTAACATATCTCAATCAATTTAAATCCAAATTAGACAAAATCAATTTTCAAAGATTGCTAATTTGATTTATGACAGAATCTAAGATATTTCACGCATTTCTAGGCGTATCAAAACAGTAATTAACTCATTAATCATGTTAAGATTTGTATTTCCCGCTACACTGAATACATGTTCATTAAAACAACCATATCTCGAGCAAATGGAATCTAAATTACGTAAACTCAGATCCTATGGTTCTTATCTAATGGAGAACAAAATCCAAGTGATTAATTCGTGTTTAAACATTTTAAACAGGGCCGAATTTATTCACAAAATAGATGTGCAAAAATAAAATGCGACAAAAACTTTCGCAACCATAACGAACCCAAGTCGTCTTAGGTTTACGGATCGTATCCAAAACCTTCGACCTAAGGCTCTGATACCACTTGAAAGATATGGTTAGATCCTTAAGAGCATCAAGGAAGCATGAGGATTACATCGTATGCGACCGGGGGCGACTATTCGCACTAGTTGCTCGATGCAGCGGAAATTAAAAATTTTTCATGTGACGAAACCACATGATCCAAGAACACTTCTCAGATCATTTCGTCTAAACCACAAACAAGTAATAGGATTACCTCTTGAAGCGTGGTTGCGATCGAGTCTCTAAACAAAGAGGCCTCCTGTCTCAAGTCCGATCCGACGGAGGAGACACTTGCGAGCATGTTGATGAAATACGTGCTCCTCACAATCCATGTTGATGATCCAAGAGGTGGGTCTCCTGATCTCGACACACGAGATCCAATGTCTTCTTCATGAGTGAGGCGCACCGAAGGAGATGGATATCCACGAGCAAATGATCAGGCAACAAACGACGACACTGCGGCGATGGAGACTCTCTCTAGGGCATCCATGGTGGACAGCCACATGAGAGAAGAAGAGAGGGCAAGTAGAGAGAAAAAGAAAGAGAGAGACTTATGTTCTCTTGCGTAAAGAAGAGCAAAGGGGTTGCCTCTCCTTTTATAATATTTTGGGATCTATGGATCTCAATCCATGGACAACACAAATCCAATGGCTCGCATTGATTTGTGTTTCTTTTAATGGCTAAGATTTGTGTTGGTAAAAACCAACAACAATTAATTTAATTTAGATTAAGTCTATATTCATAAATCAATATAAATGAATCCCAAATTAAATCAAGCAATCATGGAGATTATTGGAATGAAGATTGCCTCCTTCCATAATATGGGATTTGGTGACAATCTCATGTAATCTCATGATATCTCATGAGATTACATTATTCCATGGAAATCTCCAAGATTTACAACAACACTTGTTGTAAATTATTCAACAAAAATAATTCATAATTATTTTGTGTATATTGCAATCTTACCATTATAAATTTGTGAATCACATTCACAACCCAAAATAAAATATAAATTACATTTTCAATTTAATGTCCAATGTGAATCCAATTCACATCAACATTAAATTAACAAATGTAAATTACAAATAGCTCTCTCTTATATATTATAAATCACATTTATAATATATATGATTAATATGGATATTTCTATCCACATTATTCATATCCATAATAATTAAATCACATTTAATCATCTTGGATTCTCTTTTCTCTTGTGTCCAAATAATATGAATCACATTCACATTATTTACATCTTTGATAATCACATCACATTTAATTATATAAGATAACTCTCTTTATAATATGAATCGAATTCATATTAATCATGATAATTAAATCACATTTAATTATCCATTTTCTCAATGCTCAGATACTTATATCAATAATGAAATTATCCTGAACTCTTTCAAGGATAATGCGCTTTCTCCGCGAATACTTGGAGATAAGGACAAGGCAATTGTATTGTTCCACGTATAGTGACTTGGATATTGAGATCACATCTCAAATCCAGATCTCGGGCCTCCCATAGTTGCTGGATTAAATCAAGACCGCAAATCTAATCTTCTCATTGCATCTGAATCACATTCAGATCAATGTCCAACATTAGGACCAATATCAGATTACTTCTCTACTGAGAGGAGTCACTAAAATCCAGACCTGTTTCATCACTCCCTAGGAATAGAAGCGTCATGGTTATACAATCATTTATGATCACATCACCCCCAGGTATTCCTAATACCTGTACATCCTGCAACACTGGAAGACCCATAATAATCCTTAAGTATAAGATCAATTTTACACTATCTACTTCTGGGATTTATCATTAAGTTTCTCATTTGATCATTGGGAGTTGGTATCGATCATATACTTTCCAAAAAAACATATATCATACCCAGGTGTTGATCATATACTTTCCAAAAGCATATACCAAACCTATAAATTCAGTCAAGCTTCCAAAGCGATACGACCGTGCACGGAATTTGATTATTCCCAATATCTCATGAGTGAGCTCATGTCTTTCGGTTCTGTAATGAACCTGTATGATCCCTTTGAGAGATTGTATTACTCATATGCCCTTATATGCACACCAGCGTGCCGGTGTATAGACCTTGATTAGGTCATAAACCTATTGGTCTGCCAAATGTACATACTCAGACATATAGTAACACATCTGTCTCTGGTCAGAGGATGCGTGCCTATATTGTGACAGCATACAACATAGGACTTTGGTTATCTCGATCTTGTTAAGTCAACTCTTTAACCTAACTAATCTGACACATCTGAATCTCTATTCCCATGCAGAGGACCTGCATCAAGAGGTCAGTTAGATATTAGCCTAACTGAGAAAAGATTGCCATCTCCTACTCAGGCTGGAGATCATCTCTTAACAATCATTTGATGGTGCTGAGTCAATCTAATTCTTTAGATGTTCATCCAAGCACAAGCCTCTATGATTCAATATTTGAATCAGTAGCTATATGATCATCAAGATGGCCATGGTACATAACCCTAATTGTACTAAGGGATCTATTATGCAAATTATGTATTCTTCATTTCAGATCAGGGAATGATATTTGCAATAACATTTATTGCATAATGGCTAACCGTGGGCTCGCATGTCCAACATATTAGCCCTGAGCTTTTTATAGACGTTATCTTTTGGCTTGAAACTTTCATATAATTGCATTTAAGTCCCTACTTGTTGTGTGTGTTGTTTTTAATCAAATAAATACATAATTAACTCCAAAAATTCCATAAAAATTACTGTTAGTTCCTACTAACACGTAATAACTGAATTAATTTAGTTTTATTTTATATTCTATAAAAATCCAAAACACCTAAAAATTATTCTGTCTATTTTCTAAAATACCTAAAAATTATAAAAAAAATGTTTTAAAAATTACAAAAAATAGTGTTTGCTTGTTTCTGTGTGTTTTAGTTTCAGTAGCATTTTTATTTTAAAAAATTCTTATAAAAACCCTAAAAATATAAAAACTCTAAAAAACTATAAAAATTATTAAAAATTCTAAAAAAATAAAAAAAATAGAATTTCAATTTCTTTAGTTAGGTATTTTTATTTTCTTTTTCATAAAAATCTCAACCAGGACATTGAATTTGCCTTTTAATCTAGGTTGTACATTGTTTTCCTTGTTTGCCTTTCTTTGATTTTTATAAAAATCAATTAAAAATTAGAAAAATCCCATAAAATTTCAAAAAAAAACATCTGAATATTTGAAAAATATAAAAATATTTTAGTTTCTATTTTTTGAGTATTTTTTACCTTAATAAAAATTGTGGAAGCTTGCTTGTACCCTGTTTTTCTTATTTATTTTGTTCTGTTTTCTTACCTTGAAAATATAAAAAATTTGCAAAATAAAAATTACAAAAAGATGTTTTTATTTATTTGATTAGGACTACTTCCTAGATTTTACTCGTGCTCCTTGTGTTCGACCCTGGTCTTTATACCAGGTTAAATAAATAGCAGAGACCGCTTACATAGATTTTCACTTTGATTGTCTAATTTGTGTGGTCTTGGTTTTTCTTGTTGAGTCTGATTTGTTGATCGGGGTCACAACGAACCCTTTCTTATTTTTCATACTTAACCCTAGTCAGTTGGTCGCTCCCCAGGTATCACCAGACGTTGCTTAAGAGACCGCTTGCCCATCATCGTGATGTGGAAGAATAATTAAGATTAGGATAGAAACTAATATGTTTGGATTTTTCAAGAATATTTTGCAATTTTTTTAGGGTTAGTAAGGTTTGCTACTTTTTAGAGTTATTTTTGATACTTTTATGTGATTTTTGATCTGTAGCTATAAAATAATATATAAATACTAGAGTTTTTATCAGTTGTGCCCCTATGAGATATTACAATTTCAGTTATGCCCCTCCCTTTTTGGAATATCAGTTATGCCCCTACCTTTTTGCAAAATTCACAGTTCTGCCCTTCTGTTAAGGTAAAGTAGGGGTATAACTGATATTACAAATGGGCAAAACTATGAATTTTGCAAGAAGGTAGGGGCACAACTGATATTTCAAAAAAGAGAGGGGCATAACTAAAATTGCAATATCTCAAAGGGGCATAACTAATAAAAACCCTAAATACTAGGTATTTTTTGGAATTTTTCAAAAAGAGTTTATATTTTTTTTGTATTTTTTAAGTTAAATAGTGAATAAAATATCTCTAAATGATTTTTAATAAATATTAAATGCATGGAAAATGGAAAATAAAAAATAGAGCATAAATGAGTAGCCAATCATACACAAACACCTTTTTTATAATTTTTGGATCACATAAGCTATTTTAAATAAAAAGAAATGAAAAAAATAAAATTAAATCGAGCTGGCAAGAATGTTTTTGCAAATAAAATAAACCAGAGAGGCTCATATGCAATTTAACCAGAAATAATGAATTACAACTTGATTTTTCAGTATTAAATAACAAATACAAAACCCAGGGGTCCCTAGTTGCAAAATGTCCCCTTACGTGGGAGTCCACATGAGGTGACCTCGCACTAGAGTTAGTTGCAATATTTAAAAGTAATAATTGGATACATGCAAATAGTCCAAGAACTTTTGTACATAATTTGATATTTACAACACGATACGGATCACAAAAAGAGCGGAGGGGGTCTTTGCAACTTTTACCACTTAAGTGTGTTTGTCCAACGGTTATAGATGCTCCACATGGTTGATTAGATGACTGCCCTCACATACCCCTTTGATTGTATTCAATGACCCAGATTAGATTTTATCCATGCTCTTGATCGAACGGCAGGGAAGGTGTCTCAAAGAACAACCGAAGAACTGGCGGCCAACAAGCTTTGATTCATCGTTTCTCCATGCTCTGACGATGGATCATTACTCTGATGGCTTTAACAGCTTGCTGGAACTCCTCTACATGTAGTGGTAGTCTCCGCGATGGCGAGGGTGGTCGCGGAGCTCGGTGGGCTTTGGATAACCTGGGATAGTTTTAGGTGTTTATTAGGGTCCCAGATCGATTCTTGACATCGGACATGTACCACAAGACTCCAGGTAAAATGGAAGCAACATATTGGATCAAGACAGTGAGAGTATGATGATAGGTGGTGAAGGGACCTTTGGTTCATCGAATCAGCGGATATCCAAGTTGATCACAAGGTGGAATCAGTGGAGAATGCAAAGAGGAGGAAAATGAGATGAATGGCAGGTCGAGCCAACAGTCAGATCATTGTGATTTCCCCTGGAGCTCGAGCTCTAGGGATTTGGGGATTTTGTAAATTAAAGCTCACTAATGATTAAACCTAAAATTAAATGCAGAAATGAAGACTAGAAACTAAACACTACCTAAGAAGCAGAAGGAAATGGCCTCAAAATGACCAAGGGCTAGTGAATCTGAACCACCGGTAGTGCTCCTCCGACGATGATTGGATCTCCACCACCCATCGTTCCTCCTCGTTGCAAGCTTTCTCCGTCACTTGTTGTCACCAAGGCGAGGGGTTTTGGGTAGAGACGAGGGGCTAAGACTGATGAAGGTGGGATCAAATGGAGGAAGGAGGCAGAGATTCATTATTTATAAACATGGAGGAGGAGGCTTATTGACCAACGATTGTAGAATGATTAGGGATATGTACAAGGGATTTAACGATTAAGCGGGCATTAGGTTCGATCGTTGTTTTGTTTGCGTGAAAAATCAGATCGATAAGAGTGATTGAGCATCCGGGAAAAAGGGGAGAAGACTGGGGTCTTCTCATTCTGACGGGAGTAGGTATCCTGAGAAGAGGAGTTGACCGGCGATCAAGAAAACGAACCCCTTGATTGGTGCATGTGGAGCAATCAGGAAAATCAGATAATTAAATCCTTTAGTAATAGGTAAAAAATAGTAAATTATTTATTAACTTTAGGTTAAAACATGAAAAATATTTCTAATTTTAGGTAGTATTTTATTATGATTTTATTTATTTTTGAGGTAATTTATTATAATTTACTATTTACATGTATAATCATAGGTATATTTACATATAGATTGTATCTTTTATTTTCATTTTACATTTTAAATTTTATTTTATTATTTTATAAACATATTTTATATATTTTTAACTTAATTAAATACCCATAAATATATTTTTTATTTTATTTTTAAAGTACTATGTATATTTAAATAAATATGTGTAGTTCTTATATAGGTGTATGTTGTATATTTCATCTATGTTTTTTAGTATACAAATTTATTTTAATTTATTTTTAGTTTTTATTCTATTTTTATTATGTACATATGTTATAAATAATATTTACAAAATTATAAAAATATAAATTTGAAAAAAAAGAAAGAATAAATAAAATGAATATTTTATTCAGTTATATTGTACAATAGGGGTCCAAAACCAAACTTTTGCATCTTAACTCCAAACTAAATAAAACTACCTTCATTAAATAGTTAATTAAAAGTTATATACAATTAAATGTGATTTTGTTGAATTTTGAGTTCATATAGAGAAGATACAAGTCTATGAAGTTGGGATTTTTTATTTTTATTTTGAGTGTAGAAGGCATATTGTGTAATATTTTCATGTGAAATTAATTTTGTATTTTTCTTTGTATTTTTTTCTACAACATTCACTAATGAAGTTGATTGATTCGATGTATAAATAATAAATAATAAAATGGGTCCCTAAACTCGATTATTAAAGAATGAAAACTATGGTTTTTATATCTTTTCTGTATAATTTATCTTCCCTATCCCCCCACTTTATTCCTTGTCGATCAAGTCATAATGATGACTAGGTCTCGATGTTTAGGATCACTCAACACCTATGGTATATCATTTCTTTTTCTTTCATTCCTTTATTTTTTGATTTTGGAATTAAATATATAAAATATACAATATTTTTTACAATATTTTGTACACTTTATTAGGTATTTATTTTGACAAACTAATTATATATACAATCATTTAGCTAGGGATTTGAGGCCAAAATGAAAGAATAAAGGTGATGAAATGGAGATCTATCAGAACAGTGACGTTTCAGTTGTTGTTCTCTTTTTGGTCCTTTTGATTTGTTTATTTTTTTGAAATTTTGGTTTTGGTGCTTCTTCTCCATCTTCTTCCTCACCCAGCCTGACTATTGGATCGACTGATGTAGAAGATTCACATGTAGAGGCTTTATTCTTCCCCTTTGCTATGATAGAAGACTGCAAAGTCCTACCGCTCCTGAGAGTGACAACATTAGATAAGTAAACATCAAGAACATTAATCTCTTTGAGATCGAACGTACTATCACAAACTACATGTTCTCTCTTCCAGAAATTATTGGGATTGGCCTCAACCAGTACTAGAATGTATGTTTTGGCGGCGGTGAGGTTGTCTAGCTTCTTGTTCATTTTTGCCAAGCTCTTCACCAGTTGAACCAAGCAGTCCATGGCTGGGTTCATAGGAAACATCCTCGAATGGTTAACATGCTGGCCACACAGAGATTGGTAATGATGTGGAGGCAGCTGGTGTTGGACATGTGAGCCCACGACGAGCCATTATGCAATAAATGTTATTGCAATTCTTTCCCTGGTCTTTAAAGAAGAATAACTAATTTACATAATAGATCCCTTAGTACAATTAAGGCTATGTACCATGTCCATCTTAATGATCATACAGTTGTTAATTCAAATATTGAATTATAGAGGTTGGTGCTTGGATGATATCTGAAGAGTTAGATTGAGGACTCATCAATCACCGTCAAGTGATTGTTAAGAGAGGATCTTCGGCCTTAGATGAAGATGGCAATTCTTCGCTATAGGTTGATACCTGACCGACCTCTTGATGTAGGTCATCTATATAGAAATAGAGATTCAAAGGTGTTAGATAAGTTAGATCAAAGAGTTGAATTAGCGAGAACGAGATAACCAAGAACTATGTCGTATACTATCACGATATAGGAATGCATACTCTGACCGGAGGCAGATGTGTTACTATATGTCCGAGTATGTACATTTGGTAGCCTGATAGGTTGATGATCTAATCAAGGTCTACACACTGGCGAGTTGGTGTGCATACAAGGGCACATGAGTAATACAATCTCTCAAAGGAATCATACAGGTTCATTACTGAACCAAAAGACATGAGCTCACTCATGAGATATTGGCTTCAAACTTCGTGCACGGTCATTTCGCTTTGGAAGCTTGATTGAATTTGTAGGTTTGATATATATATTTTTGGAAAGTATATGATCAATACCTAGGTATGATATATGCTTTCGGAAAGTATATGATCATTATCAACTCCCAATGATTGAATGAGAACCTTAATGATATAACCTTGAAGATGACGACGCAAAATTGATCTATATCTTTGGGTTTATTCAAGGTCTTCAAGTATGCATGATGTACATGTATTAGGAATACATGAGGGTGATGTGATAAAAAATGATTGTGTAACCATGATACTTCCATTCTGAGGGAGTGATGAAATAGGACTGGATTTGGATTTTAGTGACTGCTCTCAGCAGAGAAGTGATCTGATCTTACTCCAAATGTTGGACATTAATCTAAATGTGATTCACATATAATGAGAAGATTAGATCTACGGCCTTGATTTGATAATCATCTATGAGAGGTCACTGAGATATGGATTTGAGATGTGATTTCAACATCCAAGTCACTATATGTGGAATGTACAATTGCCCTAACCTTATCTCCAAGTATCTGAGGTGAAGGTACACATTTCCTAAAAGAGCTCGAGAATTGTTGCATGAGTGATATTATCTAAGCATTGGAAAATCGGATAATTAAATTTGAT
The DNA here is from genome assembly GCA_037367405.1 of Ottelia alismoides. Lineage (NCBI taxonomy): Eukaryota > Viridiplantae > Streptophyta > Magnoliopsida > Alismatales > Hydrocharitaceae > Ottelia > Ottelia alismoides. Next base: position 196,155 of record JAZKJV010008363.1, on the reverse strand, counting down.
TTAACTATCACAATTAATGTGTGGATAGAGATATCTACGATAATTAAATTGGATTGATTATCATGGATAGGATTATTGTGGATAACTCTTTCGACAATAATTACAGATAATTTGGATGTGATCTACAATATCTTGGAGAGAGAAAATTATGAATGAGATTCATAATTTATATGCTAAAGTGAATTAGATTCACATTACATAATGTAAATATGATTTACATTAAATATAGGATGGAAGTAGTAATTTTTATTTGTTAATGGTTTTGTAGCAATTATCACAAATATAGTTATTTGGTGATAAATGCAACTACTTCAAATAGTCAAATAAATAAATAAATAAATAAAAGGATGACTCATTCCCTCGATAGAGAGGACATCCATGGTGATGTGTCACCATGATAGACGTCCACCCTATTTTTAGAATGTGGATTGTTTCTTTATTTTTTGATTATTTATTAATTAGGATGTTTGAATTAATTAAAAGTGATAATTTTGTGTATTGTGTTTAGAATTATTCTTTTATTATTTATTTATGTTTTTTGAGGAACACAAATGAATATCTTGATATCACATTGATTGGGATCCATGTACTTCTAAAATCCTATAAAAGGAGGGCTACTCCTAGACCTCCAGTAGATACACAAGCCATATGCAATTGTTGCATAAGCAAAGCTCTCTCTCTCTCCCTCTCTCTATCCATATATGTGTCCAACCTTTGACTCTCTACAAACCTTGGACGTCCCTTTCCCAAGGTTGGTGGAGATCACGATCATCGTTATGTTGTTGTCGTGTCGCCATAGGGATCGTTTGAGGAACTCTGTCCTCCTTCGTGCTTCATGCTCTTGAGGGAGACTAGTGATTTTGTAAGACAAAATAAAGAGATCACTTGCTTGGATCATTGCTCAGGATCGCGGGAACCACATGATTCATCATCATGCCTGCAAGTACACTCTCGTCGGATCGGACTTGAGTCAGGAGGACTCTAATGAATTTACATTTCATTATCTTTATTCATTTATGTTAACTTAAAATCCCTTATAAAACTCCTGTAAATATCAATACATCTCTCATCTTACTAACCATCATTATTATGTAAATATTGTATATTTATCATAGTTTAACCTAAAATAACTAAATAAAATAAAATAAAATAAAGAAAATAAAAAACTGTATATATGTAATAGATACATGTTGACTGACCCCGAGAGTAGGTCAAGACTTGACCTAATCGACCAAGAATAAAGTAGTGGGAGAGAAGGCCTAAATACAGAAAATCAAGAAACTCAATACTCAATTGTGCATATTTGTCCTTGTATATCACTATATATAATATATATTACTTATACTATTTTATTTATGATCAAATTCATCTCAAATAAAAATATTTCCTTCTTGAAACTTGAATATAAAAATATTTTCTATATAATAAAAATCTTTGCAAGAAGAACCCTTGTACATTGTGTAAATAACAATACCTTTAAAAAAGCCACAAAGCTCAAATTGTCATATCATTATCTTATCCACCAAAACTCAAAACTAACCAAACTCATTTTCATTGCATTCATAATTAAATAATCTTTAAAATGAAAGCAGTTTCACAAAAAATCTGAGTTAAGGTGTGAAATATGGTTTTTTAGGGTACTATTGTATATTATACCAATGCATATTATTTGTATATAATTTGTATTTTTGTTTTCTTTGTATTTTTGCATATATTGTACTTTTAATTATTTATAAATATTGTATTTGACTTATATAAAATTCAAATAAAAACTACAACATCAAAATTGTACAAGAATAAAATCATGTACATATTGTATATGTATAACTATGTATATTGTGACATAATACTATTTAATTACCCTAATAAATCATCTCATAAAAATAAAATAAAGATATAAATAAAATCAATGTAAAATATTGTAAATTTATAAGTTGTAAAATAATATGTATATATACTAAAAATCAAGGAGTTATAAATATCGATATATACTGTAAATAACACATTTTATTTATTTTCACCCTTGTATATAACTTATTTAGTTAACTAAAAATTACCATAAATAAGTTAATTTATTTTAAACATTTTCTTTTTATATTATTTTTATTCTAAATTAATTTTCTAGTTTATTTACATTTATTTATCATTTTTCTTCATGTTTTGTCATGTAGCGCCTTTTGTCTTATTCTACGTACGATGTGATTGGTCGATTCCGAGTCTGCTGACCCAGGTCAAGTCCCCATTCAACACTCCTCTCGCATTTCTTTCTCGACAACCGCCCTTCTCGGTTTTTCCCCCACGTATCGCCCATTAACTTCCCTTGATTCCTTCTCCTAATTTTTGGCCTTAACAATTGACTCTATCGCCAACTCATTGGATCCATCGGTCTTGCCTCGATCCGCTCTCTTTTTGAATTTGAAAGATCGTCAGACCTAATCCCTATTTATATATGCCATCCACCACCTTCACTGGTTGATCCTTTGTCCATGCAAATCCTCGCCCGAGGGTGGTTCCAAGAGGTTGATACAGTGACAGATTTTTGATATCCTCATCCGCTAGAGTTAATAAGTTAATTTATTTTTAACATTTTCTCTTTATATTATTTTTTATTCTAAATTAGTTTTCTATTTTATTTACATTTATTTATCATTTTTCTTCATATTTTGTCATGTAGCGCCTTTTGTCTTATTCTATGCACAATGTGATTGGTCGATTCCGAGTCTGCTGACCGAGGTCAACTCCCCATTCAATACTCCTCCCCGCATTTCTTTCTATCAAACCGTCCATCTCAGGTTTTCCCCCACGTGTCGCCCATTAAATTCCCATGATTATTTCTCCTAATTTTTGGCCTTAACAATTGACTCTATCACCAACTCATTGGATCCATCGATCTTGCCTCTATCCCCTCTCTTTTTGAATTTCAAAGATTGTCGGAGCTAATCCCTATTTATATATGCCATCCATCACCTTCATCGGTTGATCCTTTTTCCACGCAAATCCTCGCCCGAGGGTGGTTTCAAGAGGTTGATACAGTGTTAGAGTGTTTATATCTTCATCCGGTAGAGTGAGAAGGAGTAGGAGATAGTGGTCCACTATGCCTCCAGAGTTATTCGCCGTTGCGTTTCGACTCTCTGCTCTACGTAGCATATCGAGGTGATTCTCTTCCATTCTTCCACTGTAGGTACCTAGGTTAATTTCTTTTTGATTTTGGGTTTCAATTTTACATTTTAATCATTTCTTTAGCTCGATCATATCATTTCCCATCACATCTTCGATCTGCAAGGTCGAAGCTTTCCAGTCACATTCATCCATCTCCGACACTCTGCTCAAATCTGCCTCAGCATTCTTCACCTTCTACCACATTTACCCACACTCCAGATCACCTCAGATTTGGAGTCTGACCTCCTCTCCGACCACCTTCGCCAGAGATCCCCATCCCTTCACCATTTCCCTTGTTTTTCCTAATAAAGTTGGTCAAAGAATCCCCCTCCGAGCATTGAACCTCTTGCATATGGTAGGGGCGCAAACGAAGCAGGAAATCACTACTTGGAGATCACTTCCACCTTCAGACTTTAGAGAGCTTCAGATCGAATATCCGAGCATCATGTAGCCCTATTGCCATATCCAATAGACACAGAACACTCACAGGAGCGAGCAATATCCTTCAGGAGTTGTTGTGGATGGAGATTGGCTGAGATTTGGCTTATCAAAGTTGACCTTCGATGACCTTCAACCCAGTTCTTCCAGGAGGCTCTGGGGACATTGGATCAAGAACACATTTGCTAGATTGCATCTCGTATGCATGATTATACCCAAATTCCATCTGATCGTGCCTCCCGCTCATATCCAGACCATGCGTACGTGCATACTTCTCAGCCGTTTGATCAAAGTTCAGATGCATCGTTATCATTCATCCATCCATGTGTATTACGGGTAAAAATGTCCTTCTGCCCCTGCCTTTATTTCTTTTGCGAATAAGTCCCTCTCAAGACACGTGTTGTTTTGTTATTCATTGAACTTTGGTCCTTTTTGAACAATAGAACGTGCGCAGCACGTGAGTATTTGTGAAAATTGCAATAAAAGTCTTGTACTTATTTATTAGTACTTGGCCTCTCGAACTTAGTTAATTGCATTTAAGTCTGTGCTGACGTGCCTCATATGTTGGCACACACATTTTTGGAGAATTTACATTTTTACCCTGAGTTTCTCAATTTGTTATCTATTTGGTCCATCAATTATTTTTCTTTGCTTTTATACACTTGTGCATCTACATTTAATATTTCATGTTAATTTGAACTTAATTAATAGTTTAACATCATAAAAACTCTTAAAAATTATTTTAGATTCCATTTAATCCATTCTTTCATTCGTAATTTTTTTTGCATTGTGACGATTTTTCCTATTTTTAATAAATCAAAAACTCCAAAAATATTCCCTGTCTACATTAAAAAATCAATAAAAATATAAAAATTTTTTGAAAAATTTTGAAAAAATAGTGTGTGCATGTTTTCATTTCATTTATTTTTTAGCCAAATTTCATTTTTTGATTCCTCAGATAATCCAACAAAAAAATAGAAGAACTCCAAAAACACTTTAAAATTCAATTTAAATTAGAGAAAATCCAAATAAATTTGCAAAAATGCTTTCTAGAAAATTTGAAAAATAATTTTTCTGATTGGCATGTTTCCCGAATTTTTAATCTCATTTTTTATTTTAGAAATTCAAAAACATTCACATTGTTTTTCTGTTTGCATTATTTTCTATTTTTTAATAATTTTGAAAATCATAAAAAATTAAAAATTATAGAAAAAATGTAAAATATAAAAATACAAAAAACATAAAAATAATTTTATTTTAATTCTCTTTATATATTTGTTGTATTTTAAAATCCAAAATTTTGTTTTGCTCTCTTTTCTTTTAGTTCTTTGTTTTTATTTTCTTTTGTTTTCAACAACTAAAACTTTGTAAAATATAAAAAACTCTTAAAAATATAAAATAAAAAATACATAAAAATATAAAAATTAAAAACTCATAAAAGATTTAAAAGACAAAAATTCCACAAACATTAAGAGTAGTGTGCATAAAATTCCTCTTCCTTTCTTTGGTTTTTCTTTGAATTGAATAACCCTCAATATTTTTGTAGCCTCCCTGAGTTCGATCCTATGTGCTATACATGTAAATAAATAGCAAATTTTCTTACTAACATTTTCTTATTCTTTTCTCCTTGAGAAATAAATAAAAAATTTTGTTTGACGCTTCTTCGGGTTGCGATGAAAATTTCACCTTATGAACAATTCCATTAAATAAAAATCTGAAAAGTAGTATTGTTCAGCAAATGGTGTCATTGTCGGGGAGGCATGACGAGGATAGCTTGGTTTTTCTTCTCATAGCTTGCCATTCTTGGTTGTAGATACATGTTTATTTATATTTATATTTTTTTTCTTCTATTATTTTTCTATCACATATTCCTTGTCGTATTTCCTATCACTTGTATATATTTCTGTCTCTTATTTTCTGTCTTTTATTATATATTTTTTGTATATATGATTGTACAAATTGCATCTTTTTGAGGAGTGAGCACTCACTTCGAATTTCGTGTGCCGTGAATGAGCTTACACAACGCTTGCAGGATCCGATTTATCAGACATCAAAATCTCCCCAAGATCGGACTTAGTGGATTCATTTGAGATCCATTTCACTTGCTCTTCTCAGTTTGCCTCTTACACTTATGTGTATCTTGTTTGCTTGTTTATTTTCTTCTCTTATTTTCTTTTATTTTGTTCATACTTTTCATAACTGTGATCTGACATCTATTTTGTTTCTCTTTTTCTTGTGAGGGCCTGACGAGCAAGGGCAGCATTCCTAGGAGCGCCGATGCACCCAAGCGAAGAGGACGCGGCTTTTATTTTCCTCGAGCAGCAGGAAAGCGTGGGAGGAAGAAGCAAAAGACTTGGAAGATTTTGCATAAATTTGCACATACATTTTTTGTTTTATTTTCAGACTTTTATTTGCATTATTATTCTTGTAAAAATTTGTAATATTCTTTTGTAACTTGCCTCTTTTTCCATTATTTTATGGACATTATATACCTTGTGTGTGCGGGGTCTGTTTCACCAAGTGCCGATGCACTTGGGGGACCTCACTGGGTTTTTTTCACCGATTTATTTTTATTTATTTTCTCATAGTTTTTTATGCTTGAGACCTTAGAAGTAGGCTTTATTATCTTTCTTGAGCCAGGTAATCGATTAGGTCCAAAGTACTAAAAGAATATATGTTCTTATAGACTAGATCGTATGATTGGACATAGTCGAATTAATTGGTTCTTGCCCGCTAATATAAGTTACTGCTAGGATGGTTCTCTTGCATCATTTAGGTTAGTTTTATTTCTGTGTTTATTTTTATGCATGTATCACTTTGCATGTAGAGTGTTGACAAAAGGTACACATCTCTTTCTTGGCATGCTTCATTGATTTCATTGCGCATCAACTTTTTCTTTTTCCTTCCCCGTTTCACTCACTTAAGATTAAAAGGAATTAGAAAATTCATTAAACCGGATGCTTAAAAAAATCCAAAAAAAAATGATAAGATTTCTAAAACTAGACAACTAAAGAAAACTCGACCCTAAAATAAACATAAGGGCAAATCATCATTGTTTTGAGAAGAGTAACGCTCTCATTGTTTACTGATACTTACCTCCAAATGGGTGAGGACGTAGCCATAAGGATAGAGCCCAAATCTCTAAACTTGTGCCCTATGCTTCTGTACACATCCCTGTGGTGTATGGTTGAGAGATAAGCACTTGCCTCAAACATTAGAAAATCATCTTGGTGTACGCATTCTCCTTTCTCTATTTGGACTTGATATTGAAGCCGATAACCCGGGCAGATAGTTCCATTGATTGGAGAGGATTGAGAACGTACATTGGGCGATAGCGGTGACCCACCTTGTGTGCTTGGTAGTAAGTAATTTCTTATAGATTCACTAATACTAAAATTGAAAAGATAAAAGAACAAACTCTTACGGTCTCCACTTGTGTTCACTTGGTGAATCATGGGTTTGTATTGTGTTTGTTTGTTAGTATAATGATCCCTCCGTGCCTTTCTTGCCTTTTCCCTTCTTTCTTCTTGACTTGACTTCGTGTTCTCGAATCCTTCCTCTTGAGAAGATGTCGGATTGGAGATTTCTTGTTCAGACTCCGCGAGCTCATTTCACACTCAAGTTCGATCGACTTCTATTCAGGGAGACTCACTTTCTGAATATCCCTCTTTCCACATCATCCATCTTCTCATCGAATCCATTATTTGAGATTTACTCTAATCTTAAATTATCATTTGAGGCTTCATTATTTTTGAGGACTAATTTAGTGTCGTATGCATTTTCAGAGACAAATCAGAGCACTTGATGCCACCGAAGGGCAAGGGTTCCATGACAGAAATGAGATCAATAGTACGATGTTAGCTTCTATTTATTCCATTTAGGCATAGTTGAGTGAGCACGCTGACATCCAAGTCGGATGAAGAGATATGATCTTTGAGTTGAGGAATGAGAGACATGATAGGAGAGAAGAGGGTGAGCAGCCGAATGGAGATGGGAATAGGGGAGGAGGAAATCATTAATTGAGTTAGTGACTAAGCCTACACTTACGGATGCCTATAATCCAGGTGCAGAACATACCAATGCATAGATTCAAATACTTGGTATTCATGGGCATTTCGAGCTTAAGCCCACAATTTTACCTCGACTGCCAATATTCAACGGACACGCTAATGAAGAAATTTATGTACACCTCCAACAGTTTGACCACATATGTGGAACCATACACTACCCAAACATTCCGTTAGAGGTAGTGAAGATGACAACTTTTCCATTCAACCTTATGGATAAGGCATTATACTTTATAAATCACTTGGGGAAAGTGGTCACATCTTGGGAAGATTTAAGGTCAGCATTTTTGAGCAAGTATTATCCCCTAAGATGACTGAATCAAATGCGGTTCTTGATTGCTCACTTCTGCCAAATGTCCCATGAGCATATTCACGAGGCATGGGAAAGATTTTAAGACTTGATGGAGAAGTTCCCACATCAAGGTATACCAAAGATGAGCCTTGTGTAGAATTTCTTTGGGGGTTTGAGATTTGAGAATTAGAAGTTGGCAGATGCCACTTATGGGGGTCCCACTTCAATAAAGACGAGGATGCCCTTTATCAGATTTTTGAGGAGATGACGGGGAGCTCTGCAGCTCTTTCCTCCTCACATTCTTTTTAGAAGCATCTAGTTACCTCTCTTTCAATACCCCACAAGGTTGTTAACATGACGACATCAGAAGATGTGGATAGGGTGGACAATGTAGATCTGACCATCATAGGAAATCACCTATCCAAAGTGGACATAATAGAGAAATGATCCAAGGAGCTTGAGAAGCTCCAAGTGATCGAGCAAAGTACAAAGAACCTAGATAAGCTGGATGATATTACGAAATATCTGGAGCTTCTTGTTAGTATGATTATTGCATGTCAGAGCGTGAGTGTCACAACCGATACTTCTATGCATGAGTAGTCTTCTTCCACTTCAGCATAGTAGAGTACCGGAGCACCCACTATAGTCCAACACGTTTACTACGTGCAGACTCCAAGTCAGGTGCTGCAACAGTCACCTTCATCATGCATTGTTTCATACCAGCAGGAGCCTCTGTATATTCCTGAGCAGTAGTCTCCACCTCTCATTCTGGAGGTGAACAACATTTGGTTCGATAGAGAACGCAACCAACTCCGTCCGTCAGGGCAAGGTCAGTTGGGCTCATAGCAGAGTTTGAGGTCCATCCACCATTTTCAGGGAGGGAGACCACAATCCCAACACCAGCAGCTAAAACCTCATTACTCGTCTCCGCCACACATCCAAAACTGGATACATGGACAACAACATATGGAACATGCATATCCATACCGTCTGTACTATCATCAGCAGTCTACATAATTTTTTGCACCCTCCTTCTCCTTACTATCAGTCACAATATTCTGGGTACCAGTAGCCTCCACATTACCAATCTCAGCGACAACCTATAGTTGATCATCCAGAGTCACCTTCGATGAATCCCATACTTGATCAACTTGCACTCCTGATGAAAAATATGAATGACTTGACTCATTGGCTTGACGACCTGACCACCACGAAGACATTGATTCCAACCCAGGTCGAAGCCAATCCTAACAATTTGAGATGTAAGGAGTAGGTAGCCCATGACCTACCCACCACAAAGACATGTATGATCTTTGATTTTACTTGTTTATCAGATGCCATTTATCTCATGATCAATAGGAAATAGCAACCACATACACAATAGTTGATATTGGGAGATCGAGCCACTGAGAGAGCTACACCAACTTCAACATCTTATTCACCAGTTGAGCAGCCATCTAGTGCACCGGATAGAGAGCATGGTGGATCACTATCACATTCCATTATTGGACATGCGAGCCCACGACGAGCCATTATGCAATAAAAGTTATTGCAAATATCATTCCCTGACATGAGATGAAGAATAACTAATTTGCATAATAGGTCCCTTAGTACAATTAGGGTTCTGTACCATGACCATCTTAATAATCATACAGCTGTTGATTCAATTATTGAATCATAGAGGTTGGTGCCTGGATGAATATCTAAAGAGTTAGAATGAGGACTCATCAAGCACCGTCAAATGATTATTAAGAGATGATCTCCAACATGAGTAGGAGATGGCAATCCTTTCTCATTTGGCTGATATCTAACCAACCTCTTGATGCAGGTCCTCTACATAGGAATAGAGATTCAGAGGTATTAGATAAGTTAGGTCAAAGAGTTGACTTAACAAGATCGAGATAACCAAAGACCTATGTCGTATGCTGTCACGATATAGGCATGCATCCTCTGACCGGAGACATATACGTTACTATATGTTTGAGTGTGTACATTTGGCTGACTAATAGGTTGATGACCTAACCAAGGCCTACAAAACGAAACATCGGTGTGCATGCAAGGGCATATGAATAATACAATCTCTCAAAGGGATTATATAGGTTCATTGATGAAACAGAAGACATGAGCTTACTCAGGAGATACTGGGAAGAATCAAATTCTATGCATGTCCATCTTGCTTTGGAAACTTGACTGAATTTGTAAGGTTTGATATATGTTTTTGGAAAGTATATGATTAACACAAATGTAAGATAAATGCTTTAGGAATGTTTATGATCAATATCAACTCCCAATGATTGAATGAGATCCTTAATGATAAAATCATGAAGAAGGCGGTCTAAAAGAGATCTAAAACTTCGTATTTGTTCTGGGTCTTCCAGTATGCAGGATGTACAGGTATTAGGAATGCCTGAGGGTGATGTGATCATAAACGATTGTATAACCATGACGCTTCCATTCCGAGGGAGTGACGAAACATGTCTGGATTTTAATGACTCCTTTCATAGAGAAGTAATCTTATCTTAGTCCAACTGATGGACATTGATCTGAATGTGATTCAGATGTAATGAGAAGATTAGATTTGCGGTCTTGATTTAATCAAGCATCTATGGGAGGTCTGCAAGATCTGGATTTGAGATGTGATCTCAATATCCAAGTTGCTATACGTGGAACAATACAATCGCCTTATCCTTATCTCCAAGTATTCGCGAAGAAAGTGCATCATCCTTGAAAAGAGTTCATGGATAATTTCATTGTTGATATATGTATCCGAGCATTGAGAAAATGGATAATTAAATGTGATTTAATTTTCATGAATAATATGAATTTGATTCATATTATAAGGAGAGTTATTTAAGATAATAAAATGTGATTTAGTTATCAAAGTTGTGAATAATGTGAATGTGATTCATGTTATTTGGGCACATGAGAATAAAGATCCAAGATGATTAAATGTGACTTAATTACCATGGATGTGAATAATGTGGACAGCACTATCCATATTAATCGTGTATATTATAAATGTGATTTATAATATATTAAAGAGAGCATATTATGATTATATTTGTTAGTTAATTATTGATGTGAATTGGATTCACATTAAATGATTAATTGAAAATATAATTTACATTTTATTTTGGGATGCGAATGTGATTCACATTTTTCCAATGGCATGATTGCGATGTTCACAAGATAATTATGAATTATTTTTGTGAAATAATTTACAACAAATGTTGTTGTAATCTTGGAGATCTCAGGAGATAATGAGATCTCATGAGATTTTCAAGAGATAGATCCATTCTATCTCAAATGAGTAGTTGTGCCCTCTTCTTTAGGGGATATGGTCAATCTCCTCATTATCTCGAAGACCAGTCAAATGATTTAAATTTCAAATTTATTTATATTGATTTAACAATATATTAATTTAAATTAAATCAATTGTTGTTGTGTTTTTAGAACAACATCATGGCCATTGAATGAAACACAAATCAATCTCATCTATTGATTGTGTGTTGCCCATGGATTGGGATCTATGGACTCCCAAAACCCTATATAAGAAGAGGCACCTCTTGCTCTTCAGGTTACACGTTTATGACAACAACATATGCTCTCCCCCCCTCTCTCTCTATCTACAGCTCATCTCTCTCTCTCTCTCTCTCTCTCTCTCTCTTATTATAGCTGTCCACCATGGAGCCATTGAGAGAGTCACCATCGCCACAGCATTGTCATTATGCTGTCGGAATATTTGCTCATGGATCTCCGTCTGCTTCGGTGTGCCTCGCTCGTGAAGAATACGTCAAATCTCGTGTGATGAAATCAGGAGGTTCGCCTCTTGGATCAGCAATATGGATTGCAAGAAGGATGCATCTAGTCAACGCGCTCGCAAGCGTCTCCTCCGTTGGATCACTCTTGAGACATAAGGTTTCTTGGTTTAGAGACTCGATCGCAACCACGCTTTAAGAGGTAAACCTTACACCTAATTGTTGTTTAGATGAAACGATCTGAGAAAGGTTCTCGGATCATGTGGTTTCAACACATTAATTTTTTTTAATTCTGTTGCCTCAAGTAACTAATGCGACTATTCGCTCCCGATCGCATACGATGCGATCCTCACGCTCCCGTGATGCGCTCAATGATCTCTCCATATCCTTAAAGTGGTATCAGAGCCAGGTTAGAGGTTCTGGATACGATCCATGAACCTAGGAAGACTTGGGCTCATTAGGGATCGCAAAAATTTTATCGCATTTCATTTTCGCAGCCCTATTTTGTGAATTTTGTTCGGCCCTGTTTAAATAGTTTAAATACAAAATTATTACTTGAATAATGTTCCTCATTAATTAAGTAAACTGTGGGATTTGAGTTTGCATGATTTGGAATATGATAACTCGAGATATGATCATTTTAATGAATCTATATCCACTATTTCAGGGACGGTGAATCATGACGTAATTAAAGAGTTAGTTACTGTTTTGGCACGCCTATAAATGCATATAATCACTTGGATTCTGTTTTAAATCAAATTAGCAAACTTTAGAAACTTATTTTGCATCATTTGGATTTAAAATGAATGAGATATGCTAATTTTAGTAAGTGAGGGTCACTGCTAGAAATTGCATACTTAATCGAGAACCTTGTGATTGTCATTTAATATTTAGAAAATTTAATGGTTAATTTCTTGAGATAATTATTGATAAATATTTGTGAAATATTTAAAAATGATAAATATTTCATTAAATGACATTGCCTTAACCAATAATTGGTTAGATATGATCTAGATCACAAATTGGTTACATCATACATTTTCCAACAACCAAGTTGCTTGAATAGGATTGGGGTTTTGTTTACCAAATCTCCTTATAATGTTAATCAAACTAATTTTGATTATTATTATTATTATATGATATAACTTCGGTTGAAAAACCAATTATCATCTCAAGTACAAAGTGATTGACTTGGCATTATCTTTTCCCAAGGCGGATATGCTGTCTAGTTGGGGAGAGTTGCGGTAGCAGGTTGCACCGTGTGCGGTCTGTCACACTCCCGTCAGTACTAGCCATGACAACGGGTAGGAAACGTATATTACTTGAGAGATCCTGATGTATTTTCTAATTATTAAAATTCAAAATAATACATATTTGAGATAATACCATATTTTCAAGTAATAATTAAAAATGTTTGTTGGATATTAATTGGATCATTAAATTAATGTAATTAGATTAATTGGAATCCAATTAAAATTTAAACACTCTATCACGAATAGAGTTGTTATTTCCCTTGGAATAGTTGATCATAATGAATATGATTCATAATGATTAATTAAATTTGAATATGAGGTGGAGGATCACATAAGTGACATCCATGATCTCCCATCAAGGCAAAGGGTACCGTTGCCAAAGATTGTATGACACAGACGCATGTCCGAAGTGATAGCTCTTACATACAAGCCATTTGGATCGGGCTCTTTGCTTCTTGAAAGAGTGAGGATGTATGCGTAGTCACCCCAATATCAGGTCCTCATATTATTGGGGCGATATTGGATCGTGCATAGTGAGTTGTATTTCTATTAATGGTTGGTTCAATTAATGACGGGTCAACATCACCTTAGGGGTGGTGGGCCCGAGTGTTAAAGATCGAATTGGGAGATGCAAGTTGGACTTGCAAGGCGGAATGTGTTCCTACTTCATTTGAGTTACAGGTTCTCATATTATTGGGATGTGACAAAGATAAGAAAGGAGATCCCCAGATCTTGCTTGAGATATAATGGTAAGTATATCTCTTACATTGAAAGTGATTAAGGGAATGAACTTTCAATGTTGACAAGACAAGAAAACTTTGATATAAAAATTCCTAAATCAAAGTAATATGTATGTATATATGTGTGTAAATTTCTTATTTCAGATAGTCCTCATTAAACCCACTCAATACTATACTCAATAATAACCAGTAAAATATCATGGATTGGATACATGATCAAGATATTATACTTGCAGTTGGACACATAATGTATGTGGTTTGCAATGTGCAAGTTTCCTCATAAGAATGAGGAATGAAAATTAATTAGATAATAGGACTACAACCCTAGAGTTTGTATGTCTCTATAGTCTTGATCTCTCATCGAATGTACAATGGAAGTGACATGTCGATGATGATCATAACTGTCAAATAATCCTTATACAATCTAAGAAGATGTTTCTGGCATACATATGTGATCTTGACATTTAATCAAGAATGACATGGTACACTTTATTATGCAGAATGGTGGCTCTATAAGAGATGATGTATTCAAAATGTTTGAGTACCTACCTGAAACTAAGTCTTTAAGAGTTAAGATGTATGTAGATATGATAACTGCTATCATCCTACTATATATACTCTAATCACTCATGAAGCTTCATAATATTCATATTATATGAATTAAATGAAGCATGTATAAATGTCAAAATACAGTTATATTGAAATCTTTTGAATTCAACATAAGAGATCCTTTGTCTTAAGAAATGGTTGTTTATAGATGAAAGGAGCACAATGGAAGCATGGGTTGGACCAAGTTAGAAGGAAAGTCAAAGAGTTAGTTGTACTTCTGTGGTTTCCACACATATGACTTCCAAAGACTTGGATGAATGCTGATACTTCAACAAGCTGATGTGTTGATAGTATGACTATCAATACTATCTAGAATCTTTAGAGAAGGACTCAGATAGTGCATGAGAATAATCAACATTTAGTCATTGAAATTGATCTTCTTATTGGATAAGATTAAAAGTCTAATAATTGTATCTCTTTTTAGTAACACTTGCAATTGGTTGCATATGTTTTAGAAAATTAGAGAATTTTGATCTTAAGGTTTGATAGTCATCCACATGGATGTTGATGCAATTGTTGCAACAATCTTTATTGGATAAATAGACTTCATATTTTCAGTGGGAGAGCCCTTAGTCTTAGAGAATGTCTCTATGACCTAGATATTAGAATACAGTCATTGTTTATTTCTAAATGTTGGGAATAAACATAAATTCTGGAATAGACCTATCATAAAGAGTTATGATGGATATATTTCATATAGTAATCTAATATCTGGGGACTCTACTAAATTAAAAAATTAATAATTGGTTCATTAACATTTCTAATACTGAAATTAAACCTTAAGAAGATCAATAGGAGGACAGAGATCATTTGATAATGATCTAGCATCAAATCTTGGACATATGTTTATTGATGAAATGAATAGACTAGTGAGATATTGAACTTTAGATTGTAAAGGTTCAAAACTTACATACTCGTGAATAGAGATTCAAAGTAAAATGTCCAATACACCCTTCACTCAGAATGGTGTAAGATGTCAAGGTATTCAAGATCTCATACATATTGATGTATGTGGACCATTGTTAGCAATGTGAGCCCGAGGCGAACCATTCCTACAAAAAAATGTTACTGTAATTAATGAATTATCAATAAAAGTTATTGATTATGTTTCACTCCATTTCTGATATTGAATGAATGAATGCACTATAAGGTCCCTCTGTGCAATAAGGGTTATGTACCATGGCCAACTTGATAATCATACAGCTGTTGATTCATTGATTGAATCATAGAGGCTGATGCTTGGATGAATATCGAAGGAGTTAAATAGAGGACTCATCAAGCATCATCAATGATTGACAAGTAGTGATCTCTAGTCTGAGTGGGAGATGGCAATCCTATCTCATTAGACTGATATCTAATCGACCTCTTGATGCAGGTCCTCTGCATGGGAATATTGATTCGGAGGTATCAGATTAGTTGAGTCAATGAGTTGACTTAACGAGATCGAGATAACCAAAGACCTATGATGAAAACTGTCACATCACAGGCAAACATCCTCTGACCAGAGACATATGTACTACTATATGTTTGAGTATGTACATTTGGCAGACCAATAGATTGATTACCTAACCAAGGTCTATATACCGGCGAGCTGGTGTGCATGTAAGGGCATATGAGTAATATGATCTCTCAAAGGGATCATACAGGTTCACTTGTGAACCGGGAGACATGAGCTCACTCATGAGGTATTGGGATTGACCAAATTCCATGCATGGTCATCATGCTTTAGAAGCATGATATGAATTTGAAGGTAAGATATATGCTTTGTGAAAGCATATGATCTGTACCATATCCCAAGGACCAAGAATGAGAAACTTAGTGATCAGACCATGAAGATGACAGTGCAAAAGTGATCTATATCTTCAAGATGATCATGAGTCTTCCAGTATGCAGGATGTACAGGTATTGGGAATATCTGAAGGGTGATTTGATCATAAACGATTGTATAACCATGACGCTTCCATTCCGAGAGAGAGATGAAACAGGTCTGGATTTTAGTGACTCCTCTCATTAGAGAAGTGACCTAATCTTAGTCCATATACTGGACATTGATCTGAATGAGATTCAGATGCAATGAGAAGATTAGGTTTACGGTCTTGATTTAATCAAGCATCTATGAGAGGTCCATGGGATCTGGATTTGAGATGTGATCTCAATATCCAAGTCACTATACGTGGAACAATACAATCACGTTGTCCTTATCTCCAAGCATCTGAGGAGAAATAGCATTGTTCTTGAATGGTTCAAGAATAATTCCATAAGATCTAAGCAATGAGAAATTGATAATTAAATGTGATTTAATTATCATGATGTATGAGGAATTATCCAATACAATTAAATGTGATTTAATTATTATGGATAAGAATAATGTGGATAGTAATATCCAATTATTCATGATATATTATAAATGTGATTTATAATGTATTAGAGAGAGCTAATTGTAATTTACATGTGTTGATTAATTATTATGTGTATTGGATACACATTGTGTAATTAATTGACAATGTAAATTATATATAGTTTTGGGTTGTGAATATGATTCACAATTTTCCAATGTCAAGATTGCAATATTCCCAAAATTAATTGAGAATTATTTTGGTGAATAAAAATCCCAACAAATAGTTGTTGGAAATAAGTAGAGAGAAAATAAGAAGATGTGCAATCTCATGGGAATCCATGAGATTGCCCTCCCCATTAGGAAAGGAGGTGGCGGCACCAATTCCCTTGTGGGATTGGTGGCCGTCCACTCTTCTTTATGGGGAGGAAGATCTCCTTTGTATTTTTCACTCCTTATTTGATTGGTTTAATTTGGTACTAATATATATTTGATTTATCGAATATATTTAATCAAAAATTAAATCACAAGTTATTGGCTTTTACCAACAACAATCTTGACCATTGGATTGACATAAATCAATCTCATCCATTGATTTTATATGTCCCATGGATTGAGATCCATGGATCCCAAAACCCTATAAATAGAGAGGCATACCTTACTTTCTACTTACATGCTATTGTAGCACACTTTTCTCTCTCTTTCTTCATACTCGACATCCCTCTCTCCCTCTCTTCTTGGTGGCCGTCCACCATACCTTGGTGGAGAGAATCGTCGACGCCCACGCCATTGTGTTGCCGCTTCGATGCTTTGCGGTTCTCCGTCTACTTGGAGTGCTTCGCTCATGAAGGATATGTTCGATCTCGTGCAACGAGATCAGGAGCAACCGTGTTTGGATCAACTTCTTGGATTGCGAGGACTACGCAGTTCATCCCCGCGCTCGCAAGCAATCTCTCCGACGATCGGACTTGAGACAGGAGGTCTCTTCTCCTAAAGACTCTATCAACCACGCTTCAAGAGTTATTGCATTATACTTGTTGTGGTTATAGATGAAACGATCTGAGAATTGTTCTTGGATCATGTGGTTTCATCGAATAAATTTTTTAAATTCCGCTGCACCGAACAACTAGTACGACTAGTCGTTCTTCGTCGTATCCGATACGACGATCACGCTTCCGTGATGCGCTTGAGGATTTCTCAATATCCTTCAAGTTGTATCAGAGCCTTAGGTCGACGGTTTCGAATATGATTCGCTAACCGAGGACGACTTGGGTTAGTTAAGGTCGCGAAAGTTTTCATCGTATTTGATTTCACAGATCTGTTTAGTAAATAAATTCGGCACTCTTTAAATTATTTAAACACAAATTTACAACTTGAATTTTGTTCCCCATTAAATAAGGAAACTATAGGATCTGAGTTTGCATAAATCGGATTTCGTATGCTCGAGATATGTTTGTTTTAATGAACATGTATGCACTGTTGCGGGAACTGTAGATCTGAACGTGATTAAAATGTTAATTACTGTTTAGACTTACCTCGAAATGCGTGAAACATCATTGCGTTCTGTCCTAAATCAAATTAGCAATCCATGAAAATTGATTTTGTCTAATTTGGATTTAATATGATTGAGATATGCTAATTTTAGTAAATAGGGGTCACTGCTGAAATTACATTCCTAATCTAGAACCATATGATTGTAATTAATAAAAATAATTATTAACTTCAAGAAATAATTATGGAAAATATTTGAGAAATATTAGAAGATGATTATTTCCTTAATTGACATGGCCTCAACCAATTAATTGATTACATTTGATCTAGATCATAATTGGAAACACAATCATCAAACTTCTTACTTGAATAGGATTGGGAATTTGTCTAGCAAATTTTCTTATAATCAAAAATTATTTTGATTACTATATGATATAATTTCGGTTGAACAAGTACAAATTAATTAATTTGGTATTATCCTTTCCTGAGGCGGATATGGTGACTAGTCGGAGATCGCTGGGATAGCGGATTGCAACGTTTGTGGTCCGTCCTACTCTCGCATGCACTGGCCATGACAACGGGTAGGGTCGGGATAATGTCCGAGGGATTAAGTTGTATTTTTCTAATTATTAAAATACGAATTAATACGTACTTTGAGAATAATACCATATATATTCAAGCATAATAATCATGTTTGATTGATTGAATTAGATTGATAATTAATTTAATATGATTAAGTTAATTATGTCCAATTAAAATACTCTAATATGATTAGAGTTGATAATTCCCTTAGAAGAATTAATTATATGAATGTGATTCATGATAATTAATTAAATTTGAATAAGTGGTGGAGTATCACATAAGTGACATCCATGGTCTCCCGTCAAGGAGAAGGGTTTCCGTCGCCAGGGATTGTATATAGGAGACGCCTGTACGAAGTGACAGCTCCTATATACAAGCGCATCTGGATCGGACTCTTTGCTTCTCGAAAGAGTAAGGCCGTATGCGTAGTGACCCCAATATCGGATCCTCATATTATTAGGGCGATATTGGGTTGCGCATAGCGAGTTCTAATCCTGTTGACAGTTGGTTCAATTAATGACAGGTCAACATCACCTTAGGGGTGGTGAGCCTAGGTATTAAAGACCGAATTGGGAAATGCAAGTTGGACTTGCAAGGCAGAATGTGTTCCTGCTTCTCTTTATTGGAGTTGCAGCTTCTCATATTATTGGGATGTAACAAAGATAAAGAGGAGATCCCAGTTCTTGCTTGAGATATATCGGTAAGTATATCTCCTACTTTGAAAGTGAATAAGGGAATAAACTTTCATAGTTTACATAGAAAGACTAATTTGATTTAAAATTCCTTGATCAAAAAAAATTTGAATTGAATATATGATTATTACATTCTAATATAGTGCATTCTCAATTTCAGAAAATGAAGTCCATGAACCCACTGAGTAGGCTTCTGGAGGTCAACCAATTGACCGGACCAAATTACTCAGATTGGACCCGTAATTTGGAGCTTGTACTCTCGGCGGAGCGCATCAGCTATGTGCTCTTTGAAGACAAGCTTGAAAACCCTAAATCTAAGGAAGATAAAGCATACAATGACAAGTATGATGAGGATCATGTCTTGGCTAGATGCTACATCTTGGGTTCTCTCTCCAATGTTCTTCAGAAACAACATGTGGAGATGAGTACTTGCCAGGAGATCATGCAGAATCTAAAGGATATGTTTGGTGACATTAACCGCACCCAACGGTACAATGTTATGAAAGAACTTGTTCGCTGCAAAATGCAGGAAGGGACCTCGGTCCGTGAACATGTACTCAAAATGTTTGGGTACTTATCGGAGCTGGAGACTCTAGGGGCAACGATGGATGCAGACATGCAATCTGATTTCATTCTGCTGTCATTGCTCAAATCTTTCAATAACTTTGTGGTGTCATTCCACATGAATAAGTTGGAATTGACAAATGCTGGGCTTCTAGCTACATTAAAGTCTGCAGAAGACGTAATGAAGAAAGATAGTCCCTCTGGCACTGCAATGGTTGCACAGGTCAAAGGGAAGCGCGGTCGGAAGCATGGTTCTCGGAAGGGCCCGACCCAGAAGAGAAAGAAGAAGGGACACAGTGTTGGCTCATCTTCCAATGCATCCACTCTAATGGCATCGAAGAAAACCGACGTCTGTGATCACTGCAAAAAGACGGGGCACTGGAGGCATAATTGCCCGGATTACCTGATGTCGGTTGACAAAGGTAAAGCCCCAACAGGTATGAAATCTACTTTTATCATTGAAACCGGCTTTCTCGTTGGACGAGAAGGAAGTTGGGTTGTTGATTCTGGTGCTTCTGTTCATGTATGCAATTTGTTGCATTTGTTTCAGGAAATTAGAAAACTTGAAGAAGGGTAGATAGTCATCCAGATGGGATCTCATGCAAGTGTTGCAGCAGTCGCCATCGGGATTTGCCGGCTATCATTATCTAGTGGTGGAGTCCTAGTACTTAAAGAGTGTCTTTATGTACCTGAAGTCAGAAGGAATTTAATATCTGTATCTAAGCTAGTTAGAAGTGGATATTCGTTCCTGTTCTGTAATAAATTAGTCATAAATCGTTTTGATAAATATATTGCAGATGGTATTTTGACTTCAGGAGGACTCTATGAATTGTGCATTGATAAATGTGTTATGAATGTTACAAGCACTAATAAAAACCCTAAAAGATCCAGGGAGGATGAAAATCTTTCAAATGAGATTTGGCAGCAAAGGCTTGGTCATTTGTCTGTTGATAATATCAATAGATTAATTAAGGATGGACCTTTGGATTTTCTACAGGTTCAACCTTTGCCTACTTGCAAGAATTACATTCAAGAAAAAATGACCAGGATGCCTTTCCGTAACAAGGTTACAAGATGCGAAGGTATTATTGACCTAATACATACTGATGTATGTGGTCCCTTCAGTACCGCGACTCGAAATGGATATCGATATTATCTGATGTTTATTGATGACCATTCGCAATACGGGTTTATCTTCCTATTATGTCATAAATCTGAAACCTTTGAAAAGTTCAACGAATTCAAGGCTTTGGTTGAGAACCAAATCGATAGGAAGATTAAACAGATTCGATCTGATCGAGGAGGCGAGTACCTCTCAGATGAATTCAAGGAATACCTTAAGGAGAATGGAATCATTTCCAATCTCACTCCTCCTGGAACTCCCCAACTTAATGGTGTTGCTAAAAGACGCAATAGAACCATCATGGATATGGTTCGTTCAATGATGAGCAAAGCACATTTACCACTTAGTTTCTGGGATATGCAGTAGAGACCGCAATATATATCCTGAATAAGATTCCTAGCAAATCTGTACCTAAGACTCCTCATGAGCTTTGGTATGGAACGAAACCTAGTGTTAATCACTTGAGGGTTTGGGTTTGCTTGGTCCATGCAAAGAACATGGATGCAAGTAAGCTAGAATCTCTCTCTCGTGAGTGTTACTTCATTGGGTATGTTAGAAATTGTATTGGATACCAACTCTATGACCCTGAGACTCAGAAGGTTTTTGTTTCTAGAGATGTGAAATTTCTGGAGAATGATTTCCTTAAGGGTCAAGATAAGTATGAAGTAAAGGAACTCATTGAATCCCCTGAGGATTCCGAGCTTCCTGAGTCAGAAACTGAAGAGATAAATAAAGATGAAACACCCATACCTCTACGAAGGAGTTCGAGGGTGGTTGCACCACCTGAAAGGTATGGATTCCATGTGTTAAGTGAAACTGACAATGATCCTACTTCATTTGATGAAGCACTCGCGGATCATGACAAGGATAGATGGATGCTAGCAATGAAGTCAGAAATTGACTCCATGCATAAGAATGGTGTATGGACCCTAGAGGATCCACCTAAGGGGGTAAAACCCATTGGGTGTAAATAGATCTTCAAGAGAAAGAGTGGACCTGATGGGAAAGTAGAGACTTTCAAGGCACGGCTCGTAGCCAAGGGCTACACACAGAAAGAAGGCATCGACTACGATGAGACATTCTCTCATGTGGCTATGCTTAAATCCATCAGGGCATTGCTGGATATAGCTACATATCCTGACTACGACATCTGGCAGATGGACGTCAAGACGGCTTTCCTCAATGGATACCTCGAAGAGGATATCTACATGGAGCATCCCTAGGGCTTCATGACTGAGGATGAGAAAGTATGCAAGCTGAAGAAATCCATCTATGGGCTCAAGCAAGCTTCTCGTAGCTGGAACATCAGATTCGACGAAACCATAAGGAGTTATGATTTTGTGCAAAATCCTGATGAACCTTGTGTATACAAGAAGCTTAGTGGGAGTGCCATTGTGTTCATCGTGCTTTATGTAGATGACATCCTTATCATTAGGAATGATACAGGGATGATGACCAGTGTGAAAATTTGGTTGTCCCATACCTTTGAGATGAAAATCTTGGAGAAGCCTCTTACATCTTGGGTCTGAAGTTGTTCAGAAACCGAGAGGATATTGGGATTGTTACAACATGGATACATTAAGAAAATTCTTGAACGATTCCGTATGGATAGTTCCAAGAAAGGATTCCTACCCTTAAGGCATGGTATCCCCCTGTCTAAAGGAATGGATCCTCAAACTGTTGAGGAAAAGAAAGCCATGGCTGGATGCCCTTATGCATCAGCTGTAGGAGGCTTAATGTATGCTATGATGTGCGCTAGGCCAGATATCTGTCATGCAGTGGGAGTGGTAAGTCGTTACCAATCCTACTATGGAGAACAACACTGGAATGCAGTAAATAACATATTCAAATATCTAAGACGGACGCAAGATTACATCTTGGTCTATGGAGATGGTGATCTCCAAGTCTCGGGATATACAGATTCTGACTTCCAATCGGATATTGATGATCGAAAGTCGACATCAGGGTTTGTGTTCCTGTTGAATGGTGGTGCTGTGAGCTGGAGAATCAAGAAGTAGGACACTACAGTAGATTCAACAACAAAAGCAGAATACATTGCCGCATCGGATGCTGCAAAGGAGGCGGTGTGGTTGCGCAAGTTCGTATAGGAGCTTGGTGTAGTTTCCTCTGATACTCCCATCCCGCTACTCTGTGATAACACGGGAGCCATTGCCCAAGCGAAGGAACCAAGATGGCATCAGAAGAGCAAGCACGCAGAAAGGAAATACCACATCATTTGGGAGATTCAAAAGCGTGGTGACATCATCAACACCAAGGTGGCCTCAGCCGACAACGTTGCTGATCCTCTTCCCAAAACTCTGACACAGAAGGTTTTTGACCAGCATATAATGAGTATGGGTTTAAGGATTGTTCCTGAAGGGTTCTGAGGGCTAGTGGGAGGTTGTTAGCAATGTGAGCCCGAGGCGAACCATTCCTACAATAAATGTTATTGTAATTAATGAATTATCAATAAAAGTTATTGATTATGTTTCACTCCCTTTCTGATATTGAATGAATGAATGCACTATAAGGTCCCTCTGTACAATAAGGGTTATGTACAATGGCCAACTTCATAATCATATAGTTGTTGATTCATTGATTGAATCATAGAGGTTGATGCTTGGATGAATATCTAAGGAGTTAGATAGAGGACTCATCAAGCATCATCAATGATTGACAAGTAGTGATCTCCAGTCTGAGTGGGAGATGGCAATCCTATCTCATTAGACTGATATCTGATAGACCTCTTGATGCAGGTCCTCTGCATGGGAATATTGATTCGGAGGTATCAGATTAGTTGAGTCAATGAGTTGACTTAACGAGATCGAGATAACCAAAGACCAATGATGAATACTGTCACATCACTGGCAAACATCCTCTGACCAGAGACAGATGTATTACTATATGTCTGAGTATGTACATTTGGCAGACCAATAGGTTGATGACCTAACCAAGGTCTGTATACCGGCGAGCTGGTGTGCATGTAAGGGCATATGAGTAATGTGATCTCTCAAAGGGATCATACAGGTTCACTTGTGAACTGGGAGACATGAGTTCACTCATGAGGTATTGGGATTGACCAAATTCCATGCATGGTCATCATGTTTTAGAAGCATGATATGAGTTTGAAGGTAAGATATATGCTTTGAGAAAGCATATGATCTGTACCATATCCCAAGGACCAAGAATGAGAAACTTAGTGATCAGACCATGAAGATGACAGTGCAAAAGTGACCTATATCTTCATGATGATCATGAGTCTTCCAGTATGCAGGATGTACAGGTATTGGGAATACCTGAAGGGTGATTTGATCATAAACGATTGTATAACCATGATGCTTCCATTCCGAGGGAGTGATGAAACAGGTCTGGATTTTAGTGACTCCTCTCATTAGAGAAGTGGCCTAATCTTAGTCCATATACTGGACATTGATCTGAATGAGATTCAGATGCAATGAGAAGATTAGGTTTACGGTCTTGATTTAATCAAGCATCTATGAGAGGTCCATGGGATTTGCATTTGAGATGTGATCTCAATATCCAAGTCACTATACGTGGAACAATACAATCGCCATGTCCTTATCTCCAAGCATCTGAGGAGAAATAACATTGTTCTTGAATGGTTCAAGAATAATTCCATAAGATCTAAGCAATGAGAAATTTAATTAAATGTGATTTAATTATCATGATGTATGAGGAAATATCCAATATAATTAAATGTGATTTAATTATTATGGATAAGAATAATGTGGATAGTAATATCCAATTATTCATGATATATTATAAATGTGATTTATAATGTATTAGAGAGAGCTAATTGTAATTTACATGTGTTGATTAATTATTATGTGTATTGGATACACATTGTGTAATTAATTGACAATGTAAATTATATATAGTTTTGGGTTGTGAATATGATTCACAATTTTCCAATGTCAAGATTGCAATATTCCCATAATTAATTGAGAATTATTTTGGTGAATAAAAATCCCAACAAATAGTTGTTGGAAATAAGTAGAGAGAAAATCAAGGAGATGTGCAATCTCATGGGAATCCATGAGATTGCCCTCCCCATTAGGAAAGGAGGTGGCGGCACCAATTCCCTTGTGGGATTGGTGGCCGTCCACTCTCCTTTATGGGCAGGAAGATCTCCTTTGTAATTTTCACTCCTTATTTGATTGGTTTAATTTTGTATTAATATATATTTGATTTATCAAATATATTTAATCAAAAATTAAATCACAAGTTGTTGGCTTTTACCAACAACAATCTTGACCATTGGATTGACATAAATCAATCTCATCCATTGATTTTATATGTCCCATGGATTGAGATCCATGGATCCCAAAACCCTATAAATAGAGAGGCATACCTTGCTCTCTACTTACATGCTATTGTAGCACACTTCTCTCTATCTCTTTCTTCATACTCGACAGCCCTCTTTCCCTCTCTTCTTGGTAACCGTCCACCATACCTTGGTGGAGAGAATCGTCGACGCCCGCGCCATCGTGCTGCCGCTTCGATGCTCTGCGGTTCTCCGTCTACTTGGAGTGCTTCGCTCACGAAGGAGACGTTCGATCTCGTGCAACGAGATCAGGAGCAACCGTGATTGGATAAACTTCTTGGATTGCGAGGACTACGCGGTTCATCCCCGCGCTCGCAAGCAATCTCTCCAACGATCGGACTTGAGACATGACGTCTCTTCTCTTAGAGACTCGATCAACCACGCTTCAAGAGGTATTGCATTATACTTGTTGTGGTTATAGATGAAATGATCCGAGAATTGCTCTTGGATCATGTGGTTTCATCGAATAAATTTTTTAAATTCCGCTGCACCGAACAACTAGTATGACTAGTCGTTCTTCGCCGTATCCGATACGATGATCACGCTTCCGTGATGCGCTTGAGGATTTCTCAATATCCTTCAATCATATGTGTCATAATAAACATTGATGATATGTGATATCATTCGATGATTATTTGTGATATAAGATTTCTTCTCTTCACCTTAGAAAGCTTTGAAATGTTCAAAGATTTCACATTGGTTTAAAAACCCAAAGTTTGAAGGAAGGTGAAATGAATTTGATCTAACCTAGGTAGAAAGTACCTATTAAATGAATTCAATGAATACCTTATGGAGAAAGTAATTTTCATTCCTATCTTAATCCTCCTTATACACCTAACTCAATAGAGTTGTAGGGAGATACAATTGATCATGCATGACATGATTGATCAATGATGAATCTTAGCATAATTACCTCTTAGTTTCCAAGGCATATATGTAGTAGAGACTACAATGTATATACTTTATAAGATTCCATGCATATCTAAAACTACACCCTCATAAGCTATGGTTTGGAACCTAGCCTAGTGTTGGACACTCGAGGACTAAAGGTTGCTTGGTCCATAACTTTATCATGTATGCAAGTAAGTTGGAATCTAGCACAAGAGAGTGCCACTTCATTAGGAAAATAAAGGATGGTATTGGATACCTACTTTATGACCTTGAGATTCTTAAAATATCTCATTTCTAAGGATGTGATTCTTAGAGATGACTCTCTTGAGAATCAAGATGAAAATGAATTGAAGGAACTCATTTAATCTTGAGAAGATAATGATGCTCCTAAAATTGAAAATTAAAAGGATAATTAAAGATGAAACACTCATACCTCTTAAAACGAGTTTGAGGATGGATTCCATGTGTCAGAGAAATCTAATAATGATCGAACTTTATGTGATGAAGATTCTGAAGATAATGTCATGGAAAGATGGATGATAGCAATTAAGTCTAAAGTAGACTTCGTATACAAGTGTTGTATATGGACCCTCAAGGATCCACCTATATGGGTAAGACCCGTTAAGGTATAAATGGATCTTCAAGAGAAAGAGGGAACCCAATGAGAAGGTAGAGACCTTCAAAGCACGACTCGTAGCCATGAGCTACACACCGAAGAGAAGACATTGCTTGCAGTGAGACTTGCTATTCAGTGACCATGTTTAAACCCATCAGAATATTACTAACTATAGCTACACAACTTGACTTTGACATCTTCAAGATATGAGTCAAGATTGCATTCCTCTGTGAATACCTTTCCGAGGTTATTCTTATGAACTAGCCCCAGGGCTTCATAGTTGAGGAAAGCAAGGTGTGCAAGCTAAGGAACTCCATCTATAGACTCAAATAATCTTCTTGTTGTTGGAACATTGGATTTGATGAAATCATAAGTGCTATGATTATAGAGAGAATCTTGATGAACCGTGTGAAGCTGAGTGGGAGTGCCATTGTGTTCATCGCGCTAAATGTAGATAATATCCTAATCATTTGGAATGATATAAGGATGATAATAAGTGTTTTATAATCTGGCTATTCATTATTTTGAGATATGATCTCAAGAATACATCTTAGATCTTAGTTCTGAAGTTGTTCAGAAGCAAAGAGAAGAGGGCATTGGAACTGTCGCATTAGTTGTGCACCTTGGACATATTCCATTTTCTGAAAAATTCCAAGAAAGGCTTCTTTTTCCTTAATATGTGGTACTGACCTATCTGAAGGGATAGCACCCCAAAGAGTTGAGGAAGTGAATGCTAAAACTACTTGCTCTTGTGCATCAGTTGTGAGAAGCCATGTCGGATGGGTACAAAAGCCAGACGTCTACCATGCAGTGGGAGTAGTAAATTGTTACTAATCCTACTATGGTGATAAAACACTTGATTGTAGTAATAACCAAAAAAATCTTCAAAGATGACAAGGCTTAGAGATAGTGATCTCAAAGTCTTATCTTCAAGAAATTAAGACTTTGTAGATAGTGATCTAAAAGGTCTTAACTGCAGATACCTTAGGAGATACAAATCTCCATGAATAAGGGTATTGTGATAAGGGTAATAGAAATTACATGCTGGTTATAATGATTATTGAGCTGTAGTGTCAAAGACACTATAACTGACATGATTGAATATTGGTTGCATAAGATGCAACATTTGAATTAGATGCGAGCACTGTTACTGGGGGATATGCAAGTGCCGTAAAAGGACTTGACACAGTCTCTTGGGAACATAGTGACTGATCAGCTTACCTAGCTATTTTTCTATATAGCCTGTGATTGTCACATGAGTGCAGGTTTAAATGATTAGCCCATTAATGGCTCTTTGGACTAGTGGGAGATTGTTGGATATTCTAGCCCACGACGAGCCATTATGCAATAAATGTTATTGCAAATATCATTCCTTGATCTGAGATGAAGAATAACCGATTGGCATAATAGGTTCCTTAGTACAATTAGGGTTATGTGCGATGGCCATCTTGATAATCATACAACTGTTGATTCAATTATTGAAACATAGAGGCTGGTGCTTGGATGAATATCTAAAGAGTTAGATTAAGGACTCATCAAGTACCGTCAAATGATTGTTAAGATATGATCTCCAGCCTGAGTAGGAGATGGCAATCCTTTCTCATTTGGCTAATATCTAACTGACCTCTTGATGTAGGTCCTCTGCATAGGAACAGATATTTGGAGGTGTTAGATAAGTTAGGTCAAAGAGTTGACTTAACATGATTGAGATAACCAAAGACTTATGTTGTATGTTGTCACGATATAGGCATGCATCCTCTGACCAGAGACAGATGTGTTACTATATGTTTGAGTATGTACATTTGGCAGACCAATAGGTTGATGACCTAACCAAGGTCTATACACTGACACGCTAGTGTGCATGCAAGGGCATATGATTAATACATTCTCTCAAAGGGATCATACAGGTTCATTGTCAAATCAGAAGACATGAGCTCACTCATGAGATATTGGGAAGAATCAAATTCCACGCGTAGTCGTCTCTCTTTGGAAGCATGACTAAATTTGTAAGGTTTGATATATGCTTTTGGAAATTATATGGTCAACATCGAGGTATGATATATGCTTTTGGAAAGTATATGATCGATACTGACTCCCAATGATCGAATGAGAACCTTAATGATAAAATCCTGAAAGAGACAGTCTAAAAGAGATCTAAAACTTCGGATTTGTTATGGGTCTTCCAGTATGCAGGATGTACAGGTATTAGGAATGCCTGAGGGTGATGTGATCATATGTATAACCATGATGCTTCAATTCCGAGGGAGTAATGAAATAGGTCTGGATTTTAGAAACTCCTCTCATAAAGAAGTAATATGATCTTAGTCCAACCGATGGGCATTGATCTGAATGTCATTCAGATGTAATGAGAAGATTAGATTTGTGGTCTTGATTTAATCAAGCATCTATGGGAGGTCCGTAAGATATGGAGTTGAGATGGGATCTCAATATCCAAGTCACTATACGTGGAACAATACAATCGCCATGTCCTTGTCTCCAAGTATCTGCAGAGAAAGCGCATTATCCTTGAAAAGAGTTCATGGATAATTTCATTGTTGATATATGTATCCGAGCATTGAGAAAATAGATAATTAAATGTGATTTAATTATCATGAATAATATGAATTTGATTCATATAATAAGGAGAGTTATCTAAGAGAAAAAAATGAAATTTAATTATCAAAGATGTGAATAATGTGAATGTGATTCATGTTATTTGGGCACATGAGAATAAAGATCCAAGATGATTAAATGTGATTTAATTATCATGGATATGAATAATGTGGATAGCACTATCCATATTAATCAGGTATATTATAAATGTGATTTATATTGAATTAAAGAGAGCATATTGTGATTTATATTTGTTAATTAATTATTGATGTTAATTGGATTCACATTGAATGATTAATTGAAAATATAATTTAAATTTTGTTTTGGGATGTGAATGTGATTCACATTTTTACAATGGCATGATTGCAATGTTCACAAGATACATATGAGTTATTTTTGTAAAATAATTTACAACAAATGTTGTTGTAAATATTGGAGATCTCATGAGATAATGAGAACTCATGAGATAATGAGATCTCATGAGATGATGAGGAGATAGACCCATTCTATCTCAAATGAGTAGATGTCTCCCTTCTTTAGGGGATATGATCAATCTCCTCATTATCTCCAAGACCCATCAAATGATTTAAATTTCGAAATTAATTATATTAATTTATCAATATATTAATTTAAATTAAATCAATTGTTGTTGTGTTTTTACAACAACATCATGGCCACTGAAAGAAATACAAATCAATGTCATCCATTGATTTTGTGTTGTCCATGGATTGGGATCCATGGACTCCCAAAATCCTATATAAGAAGAGGCACCCCCTTCCTCTTTGGGTTACATGTTTACGACAACAACATATGCTCTCTCCCTCTCTCTCTCTCTCTCTACACATCATCTCTCTCTCTCTCATTATGGCCATCCACCATGGAGCCATTGAGAGAGTCGCCATTGCTGCAGCATCATCATTATGTTGCCGGAGTATATGCTCGTGGAAATCCGTCTCCTTTTGTGTGCCTCACTCGTGAAGAAGACGTCGAATCTCGTGTAACAAGATCAGGAGATTCGCTGCTTGGATCATCAACATGGATTGCGAGAAGGATGCATCTCATTAACGCACTCGCAAGTGTCTCCTTCGTTGGATCGGACTTGAAACAGGAGGTCTCTTAGTTTAGAGACTCGATCGCAACCATGCTTAAAGAGGTAAACCTTATACTTAACTGTGGTTTAGATGAAATGATATGAGAATGCTTCTTGGATCATGTGGTTTCATCACATTAAATTTTTTAAATTCCGCTGCCTTGAGCGACTAGTGCGACTAGTCGCTCCTGATCGCGTACGATGCAATCCTCACGCTTCTGTGATGCGCTTAAGGTTCTCTCTTTATCCTTCATCCACTGCTTCACTAGCATCATCATCATTAGTCAGAAAAGGCGAAAAAGAGAACATAGAAAGATGCATTGTCGAGTCGACCTTGAAGGAGAACATACCCACCATGGAGTCTTCTTCTACACCAGTAGACCAAGCAACCCGTCCTGTTTTTCCCTTTGTATATTCTACTCATGTATTGGATAATTTTGTAAAGATTGATTCTAATTGTCCAAATGTACATG
Organism: Ottelia alismoides; assembly: GCA_037367405.1. Lineage (NCBI taxonomy): Eukaryota > Viridiplantae > Streptophyta > Magnoliopsida > Alismatales > Hydrocharitaceae > Ottelia > Ottelia alismoides. Next base: position 165,024 of record JAZKJV010008363.1, on the reverse strand, counting down.
ATGACTTTGATTGTAATAAGAGAAATGAGAAGTATGATGTTTCTTCTGATTCTGCTTCATTTCCTCAAGCTTTAAATAAAACTAAAAAAATCCCAAAATTAAAAACAACACTATTTGATCCTGGAGTGTTAGAGATACTTAAGTACATCTTTTTGTAGATGACAATCCTTAAGGCCATGGAGTACATGCTCACAGTAAAAAAGGGAATGAAAGAAGCATGTACACTAAAGTGTCAACAAAAGCAGAACGTACGAAAGAAAACAGAAAAGCGCATCTTAACAATGGCCAAAGTTCATGCCCTCGACAACCTTCCGCCTAAAAAGAAATATAAGGGAGCACCTCACATCCATTTTCCATATCTTTAATCAAGAGTTTGATCGTACTCTTCTCGATAGTGGATCCTCCATTAATCTCATGCCATCCTTTCTACTCACAAAGTTTGGGTTGGGGCCTCTTAAATCCACCACGATGATCCTTTAGTTTGTTGATGGATCGATCAAGAAGCCGAGGGGTATTCTTGAGAACGTTATCGTAACAGTGAAAGGAATGAGATTCCTAATTGATTACGTTGTTATGGATATGGATACCTCTACACCGTTACTCTATACCCCAATCATACTTGGTCGGCCTTTTCTTTGAACGATCGAAGCGGTAGTTGATTATGGGACTGGAGAGATAACCTTTCACTCCCCTAATAATAAGGTTAAAATAGAGATGATTTCATATTAGAAGCCATCACCGCCACTAGCAACAGGAGAAGAGAGAGAGAGAGAGAATTGCAGCAGATCTGAGAACTGTGATTTTCTTGCTAAGATCGGAGATATAGATCTTTTCACATATTTCATGGAAACCCATGAGTTCCTCTCCCAGAAGGAACACCTAGAAGGCACAGTCGATTTTAGCTCCCCTATTCATCATTCCAAGTTGTCAACTGATGGATTGTATGAGCTATTTTTGAGGATAATTCTGAGTTTTCGGAAGTACATTTTGAGATTCCCGAGATATATCCTATTTCTGAGATTACTAATGAGATACCTCCTACTAAGATTTCTAAGATACTTTTTGAGAATTCTGATCATCCTGATGAACCATCCCTTTTTAAGCAGAGATCATTCATTGCAGACCTTTATGAGATTTTACATGTTGAGCCCACAGTAGCCACGATGGATAGTTCACAGTGTGCAGATCATATACCTTATACCAGTGCAGTTGCAAAGGTTGCCACAGAGCAGATTCAGACCCCACTTGAGCTTATGGCTTTACCCTCAACACTGAAGTACACCTTCCTTGCATGTTCCCCCTAAATGTTTCGGGTCATCATCAGTTTACAACTGAGCGACGATCAGGAATCTCGCTTTCTAGAGGTTCTCGAGAGAAACCGTAGATACATAGGCTGGAATATTTCAGATCTCTACAGGATTAGTCCATTTTTATGCTTGTACCATATCTACTTAGAGGATGACAACAAACCCTCTTGTGAATGTCAACTCTATCTAAATCCAGATCTCTGAGACGTTGCGATCAAAGAGATCGGGAATTGGTGTGATGATGGATTTATCTATCCCACTTCAGATTCCAAGTGGGTCAGCCCATTGCATGTGGTCTCGAAGAAATTTGGGATTACTATCATGATGAATGGTCGTGGTGAGGAGATTCCGACCCGTGTCCCAACTTCATGGCGTGTTTGTGTAGATTACATGTGTCTGAATTCAGCTACCAAGAAGGATCACTTTTCTCTACCTTTTATTGATTAGATTATTGAGAGGTTGGCATGGAAAGAGTTCTTTTGTTTCGTCGATGGGTACTCAGGATATAACCGAGTTGCAATTGCTTTGGAGGATTAAGAGAAAACTACTTTTACTTGTTCGTTTGGCACCTACACCTATAGATAGATGCCCTTTGGATTGTGTAACGCCAATCTACATTCCAAAGGTGTATGTTGGCCATTGTTTCCAACATGGTAGATAATTTCCTCGAGGTCTTCATGGATGATTTCTCGGTCTAGAGGATAGTTTTGACTTATGTCTTAATTATTTAGCTCGGGTACTTCTGTATTATTACGTGGTAAACTTAGTGTTCTCATGGGAGAAGAGTTACTTTATGGTGACTAACAGAATTGTATTGGGCCACATCATCTCCAAACATGGTATGGAGGTTGACCGAACTAAGATTGATGTGATCTCCAAGCTTCAGTCACCACAGAATTTGAAGCAGCTAAGGTCGTTCTTTGGACATGTTGGATTTTATAGGTGATTTATTAAGGACTTCAACAAGATCGTCAGGCCTTTGACTGAGCTTATATGCAAGGAGAGTGAGTTTATAGTTGACGAGAAAGTCCTCCTTGCATTCCATGAGAAGAAAGACATGGTTACTAGAGCTCATGTCCTTCAACCACTTGATTGATCTCTCCCCTTTGAGATCATGACGGGCACACTAGACTTTGCAGTTGGAGCTGTTTTAGGGCAGAGAAGGGATGGGATACCATTTGCCATACACCATTCTAGAAAGACTGTGGATGAAGCACAATGCAATTATACAGTCATGGAGAAGGAGATGTTAGCGGTGGTGTTTGCTTTAGAGAAGTTTAGGTCATACCTACTTGGGTCACATGCCATTGTTTACACGGATCACACTACCATACAATACTTACATGCAAAGGAGGATGTGAAACCACGCCTTATCAAATGGATCCTTCTTCTCCAAGAGTATGATTTAGAGATTTGAGATAAACCTGGTGTCAAGAATGTTATGGCAGATCACCTTTCCTGTATCACAGATGTAGAGTATTCTGAGAAGTCAATACTTCCAATTTGTGAGACCTTTCCAGATGAGACCATTTTCTCTATGGCCTCACTCCCTTGATATGCTGATGTTGTGACCTATCTTCTCTCCAAGAAAGTTCCACAAGATTGGCCCAAGCATAAGGTGGATAGATTTTTGTCTGAGATCCATTTGTACCCGTGTGAGGATCCATACCTATTTCATAAGGGTGTAGATTGTATTTGGAGAAGGTGCATTCCTCAAGAGGAAGTTTTTAATAATATTTTGCAAAAGTAAAAGGTCAGAAAATCAAACATGCCTAAGTAAACAGACATGAATTTTGGAATTTTTCAAAACATTTTATATTTTTATTGATTTTTGAATGCAAAATAGGAGAAAATGCTATGTTTTGTATTTTTATTAATAAGAAAATGATTTTAATTGACTTGGAAAAATATGTGTGGTATATTATGGTTCTAGATACTTAAGATAATTTTCCAATATTTTTTAGATGCGAATACTATTTTTAATAATTAAAAAACAACTACAAAAATAAATCTGTAGTAGAGTGATCTCAATGCAATTTCCTAAAAAATTTCAAGCATTTAATAACATATTAAATAAGTCTGGGAGCATACATGACATTTATCTATAATAAAAACATTATTCGCACAAGTAGAGGTATAAATGCAATATTCAAAAACATTATTCGCACTAGTAGAGCTTCATCGAATGACAATTGCTTCATCTGATAATTGTTCTTGATCTAAAGACCGAAAGCACGCTTGGAAGAATAAGGAAGAAGGCTTGGTCGGGCGAGATTTGATCTATCCTATCTCCTGGTCCTAAGGGTCTTCTGGCTCAAGAAGTGGCTCAAAATGTTCCTAGAGTGATTCCACGTAGGCTCATGGTCTCCGAGGCTTCCACATTTCACTAAGGAGATATCTGGAGCTCAAAGAAGCTCGGAGACATGGAGCTTCTGTCCAGGTCAAAATCAAGTCCAAAGAGGGATCCTTGGAATTCCTACTTGCTTCAGAAAACTCCTGGGTCGAGGGTGAATCTCCTCAACCCATTAGTGGCTCAAAAATAAGGTGAAATGAAGGTGGTGAACGTGTGTCGTCTAGAGGCAGAGGAGGAACAATGATCTCCCATATCTGAGAAAGATATTGAGTGGATATGAGTCTGGGCGACAAAAGAAGGTGAGGGCAAGGTGTGTAGGTGGTCTGGCAGGTCAAATAACAAGTGTATCACAATGAACAAAGGTCGGAGCCTAGAGTTCCAACAAACTTTGATTTTTATTTTTAGGGGTAAATCAATGAAATTAAATGAAGTAAAAGACAAGTCTAACCTACCATTATTCCTAAGAATCGAAAACAACAAGAAAAGAGCAGGTCAGACCAGAGAATCAGGGAGCCGAAAACATCGTGGTGGGGAAAATCTGACAAGCTCGACGAGCCCTAAATCTCGTTCCTCTGCCTTCTCCTCCACACTTGAGCTCCAGGAGATGCTCCCATTGTCACTGGGGATCTCTAAATGAGAAGAACATGGGATGGATTTGGGTAAAAATAGATAAAAAAATTCAAAAAATGTAGAGGAGGAGCTTTAGTAAGAGGGTGACTTCGGTTAGGGTTGATGCTTGAATCAATGTTCCCTCGATCGAGGAATCATTAGGTTGTAAAAGAGAATGGGCCAAGGAGCAGGTCTCATGAAGGAATCGAGCTCAAAAAATGCAAGTATTGGGTGCGAACAATTGGAGAAGGAGCAGGGTTAGTGCTCTGACACACCTAGGCCTAGACGTGGGTACAGTTGACCGGAAGTTCAACGAAGGCCCAAACCTAATTGGTACATGTCATGCGCTAAAAAACAAAACAACGATGAAAATAGAAATAAACATAAAATGGTTTTATTTTTTTCTCAAAACATGGAAATTTTTCCTTAATTTATGTCATATTTTAGGGGATTTTTATTTATTTTTATCGACATATATGCTATGTGTTTATTTTTACAAATATAATTATAGGCATAATTACCTATGTATGATGTATTTGGTTTTTATTTTGCATTTTGTATATTATTATTTTATGTACATAATTTATATATTTATAACTTATTTTGTATACATATTTACATGTTTTTAGTTTACTTCTCTAATTTTCTTTATTGACTTACTCCCCGGCAACGGTGCCATTTGATAACTCGGATTTTGAGAGGGTCTAAGTAGTCCACACAAGGCGAGACCACGATGTTGTTGAAACAACCTCTTTGAAACAACCTCTCACGAAACCCGGGTTGATCAACAATTAACCCACAACAAGAATAAAGCAGTTAAATATAAAAAATGTGGAGTTAAAATTTATTATAACTCTACAACAACATGTATAATGTGTAAGTATGTGTAGAGGTCGAACACAGGGAGCAAACGAGAGAAGGAGGCAAAATACAATGCTAAAAAATTGTCTTTTATCTCATGTGCATTTTATTGTTTTTTGTGGGTTTTTGATTTAATATATATATATATATATATTTGTTTTATCTTTTTGTATTTGATTTTTTATATTTTCCAATTTTTATATTTTCTTTTTATATATTTATTTTTATATTATTTTTCTTTTATATAAATAATATATCATATATAGGGCTTTATAAATACCATATATAGTGGTATATTGATAAATATTAATAAATATGAATAATATACAAATAATAAATTGTGTTTTGGGCTTTTAATATTTTTCTAATGTTTTTGTAATTTTCCAGGAATCTTTGCTAATATTTATGTATTTTTCAAGTCAAAAATATCCCAAATAAGGGATTAAATACATTTCTGAAATTGTTTTGGATTTTAAAAATAGGAAATAGGTTCAAAAATTATCCAAATTTGTTTGAATATATAAATATTTGTATAAAGAAAATTATAAAATAGAAAAACATATTTTTGGATTTTTGAGGGATTTTTTTAAATTTTAACCAATGATTTTGGGGTTTTTCGATTTTTAGATTTTTGTTATTAATTTTTTGTGATTTTTGGTCTGCAATTTAAAAAGGTTAAAATATAGTATATACGATTTTTTTAGAGTTTTTAGATGCATTTTTATTTTTTGGTATTTTATAAGTCAGATAGGGAATAATTGAGCTCCTTTTTTTAAAAAATGGATTAAATGCAAAAAAATACCAAATAAAATAAGAACGTGAATATACATGACATAAAACATTTAACCCTATTTTTTGGGTTTTTATGAGCACCATATATATATATATAATAAATAGATAAAACATATAAAAATCACAGTCCTAGCAGGAGCATTTTTGTAAATAAAATAAACTACAAGGGGCTCAGTGCAAATTTGGCTTAATAAAAACACATTTATTTAATTTTATTATACTAATTTATAATTACAAAAAGTCACTAGGGCATACAAACAATTTCACCACCTCATGTGGGACGACAAGTGAGGTGACGTGGAATGGACCCGAATGTGAATATAAATTAATACAGGGGGTCATGTGCAAAAATCCCATTTATTTTTAACAGTATATTTTATTTACAGTGTGAAATATTAAATACAAAAAAGGTGGGGCTGGATATGCAAATTATCCCTTTATTGTGCAGATTCGATGGCTAAAGGGCTTCACTTGACACACGTCGCGCATCCAACGGTCGATACTGCTTCACCGATGATCGGTCATGATTAGATCACTCGAGGTGATCTGATGGTGATGGCATGGCTTGATCCAACAACTGACGATCAAACTGGCACCTGCATTTGATCCGACGGTGGAGAAGCACGGTCGAAGAACAGGGAAGAACGTCAGGGAAGACGAACTTCGATCCCTCCTCCTCCATGTCTTCGACGTTCATTGAAGCTCCAAGATGGCTCGAAAGGTTCTTACGAAGGTTCTCTTCGTGTAGGGGGTGATGAAATGCATGGGTGTTAGCCGGAGCTCCTCCATAAGATCGATGAAGCACGATACATCCAGGTACCTCAAGTCTCCTGCAAGAATGACCCTCACGAGGGTCCTAAGCATTCCAGACCTGCAAAAATGTTAGGCGCAAGAAAAAGAAGGGTATGGGGCCTTATTTGGTGGAGGGAAATGGAAGGTGGAGTCCGATGGAGGTCTCCGGCAAAGGTGGCGGTGGAAAAGACCTGATCTCCAGATCCACCAGGGATTTGGGTGAGTGAGGGTGCCTGGGATGTAGGGAAGCGATGAGGGAACGACGTGAGGTGGTCAGCGAGGCAGGAAAACACACGAGCACAGGTGGAATCGTTTGTCAGAGCAGAGCTCCGGTGAACTATAGGTAAGCTAATCTAGGATAAATCTAACACCTAAAAGCTAATCTAAATGCAGAATTGAAAAACACAAATCAAAATCTACCTAAACTAATTAAAGTGCAAACTCTTACCTGGTTTTGACACCAAGGAGCAGAGGTGATCGAAGTTGGCTGTCTGGGTGTACCTTGATGAATCCTCATTCATCACTATTTATTTTTTATTTTAGCTAAAAACCTGTGCAAAACACCATGTATATTTGTGTAAATAAAATAAATTGACAAAGAGCATGCATTGTGTAAATATTAATAATTAAGCATGTTTTTGTGCAAATAAAAGAATAAAGAAATAAAGAAAAAGAGGGAAATATTTAGAATAAATATTGAGTGACCTGAACCCAAGGGAGGGCTCCACAAGGGCCTGACTGCAAAATAAAATAAGTAGAGAGAGATAGGGTGACTCAACATGGTGTAAATACCCCTCTTTATGTACATATTTTATTTTCTAAAAATAAACATATATTTGTGCTTCCCATATTTTGTACATATTTATAAAAATAAATATAAAATAAAAATGGGAAAAATAAAAGAAAAATAAATATAAATATCTTCTCTCTTATCAGTGTTTATATACCATGTAAATAAAATCAAATATCTATTTATTTCTCCCTTGTAAATAATTAATAAAAATCCAAGAAAAATCTTTTTATATGCCATATTTTATGATGTAAATAAATAAATTATAAAATTGGAATAAATATACATAAATAAAATAATTAAAAATAAAATCCAAAAATACAAAGGTATACATACCTGTATAATAATAATTATATAATGTATATACGTATTTTATTTTTCAAAAAAAATAAATAAAAATCACTATAAATACTTTGAAAACAAATAAACATTTTTTATTTTGTAAATATTTTCAAATAAAATTTCCTTCTATTTTATTTTGATTTCTCAAAACTTTTTCCAATGGAATTTTTCCATTGGTCCACAGGGGGATTGTTGACCCCCGGTCAACTCTCCCCCCAGGACCACAGGTTCACAGATCCCGGTGACCAACCCGACTTCTCCCCTTTTTTCCGAATCACCTCGCCTCCCATTTACCTAAATCCCTAGCTCCGATTGAACCTTGATGACCCGAGATTCACGCCCGACCTTCGTGCTAGGGCTCCATGCATCGATCCGCGCGCTTCACTCCTTTCTTATCGGACCTGCACCGCTATAAAGTCTCGCCTTCCTCCGCCACTTCACGCACCTTCGGCCACCACCTTCGATCCATGTGACCTCTATCGTCTTCCTCGAGTGACAGCGAGTGCGAAGGGTGTCTGAGAGAGAGTTTGGAGGTGTGTAGCCTAGGTCCGGTGACCCTCGTCGTCGTGCTCCGCCGTCGGCGAAGCTCGAGCCTCTGGAGGCGACGCTCCATCGATGCGACGATCACCGGAGAACCAGCATCTCCTCCGCAGTCGACTCCGACCACCAGGTAGATCCTTTAGCTTCTTTAGCATAATCCATTTTCGATTTCCACGTTCCAGCTCCACCAGCTCCGCCCTAGTGGCCGGAGCTCTGCTAGTCCATCCTAGCCGTACTGATCGACTCTCCGACCCATCGCCACCGCCCCTACGCGATCTGATCACCTCGAGCTGGACCATCTGAGCCCAAATCGAGTCGGGTCTCATCTACCCCCTTCGCCGGAACCCCCCATCGGCAATCCACGCCACTTCCCTCTATCTTGTTTCCAATAACCCTCGCCGGAGCATTCCTCCGAGCAGGAGCTTTGTTTTGCAGGTTAATAATCGCAGAAACCTCCCAGCTGCCGTTTCCATCCTTCGCCGGAGCTGCTCCGGGTTTCTCCTCCTGCGCCGGAGGATCCGACCATTGGAGCCTTCATCGGAGGCCACCTCCCGACGCGGAACACCATTGCAAGGAGGACCCGCTTCTCCGATCTTCCATCGGCCCTTTGGACCTTCTCCGGATCACCGGAGAAGCTCGCCTAGGAGGAGTTCTTCCTCATCCTCTCGTAGCCATCGGATCGACCCTCAGTGCCAGGTCTGATCTCAGCCGCATGTAGCCTGCTCCTATCAGGCCGTTAGATCCACGATCTGATGGCCTCGTGCGCCCCATGTTCGTCTCTGCGCCAGCACCGTTGGATCCTCCAGAGGGTGTCATCAGGACCGTGCATCCACAGCCACCCACCGCTCGACACCTAGCACTCACGTGCGCCCCACACGCGCCTCAGCTGGGTAATTGCGCCCATACTCCTACAGTTTTATTTAGTTTTTATTTAGTCTTTGAAAGAAATGTGCACTCTTGGGTTATTTGCATGTTTGGACCTCTTGTTTAGACTATTTGCTATTTAGTCCTTTTTTGTGTGAGATACGTGCTCCGACACGTGATTTTTGGACATTTTGCGGTGTTGATCCCGTAGTTCTAAGGTGTTACAGTTTTCATGTTTATTAATTAGAATTACATTTTGGTCCATGTGAATGTGAACCACGTGCTAGGCACGTGATATCTTGGGATATTTGCATTATCTGGGCCGTAGTTTGGGATTGTTCTGGATTGAAGTTTATGTTTTAAAAATTACAATTATGCCCATGTGCGTGCTGTATTCGATATATGTGGAAATTAATGTGATTTTTGCATAGATACCCTTATAGTTTCCGCGCATGTTATGCTTTTAGCCTCGAAACTTAGTTTTTATTGCATATAGGTCCCTGTGTGTTGTAGCCCTTGTTTGTATTGAATAAAATATCAAATCAAACTCAAATCCAATGAAATTTGGATACGTGGCCCATGCCACTGTGTAAACATTTAATTAAATTTTGGGACATTTTCGTGGCTTTTTGTTATTTTAAAAAATCAAAAACCTTAATTTCTGCTACTGTCTGAATTAGAAAATCAACTAAAAATATAAAAATTCATTAAAAAATCTAAAAATTTGATGTCTGTTTGTTTTATTATTTTCCAGCTTCTGCCCAATTTTTGGCTCATTTGGACATACAAAACCCATAAGAATTAAAAAACACTAAAAACCTTATAAATAGCATTAACAATTCTATAAAAATCAAAAAAATGCAAACTCTTTTTCTGTAGCTTAGTTTTTGTATCTATTTTTCAAAAAAAACTGCCATCAGATTTTTATAGGCTAATTAGTTATTTTTAATAAGCCTTTCAAATCTGACTGTACACTTTGTCACTGTTTTTCCATTTTTCGATTTTTTTTATGAAATAAACTAAAAATTATAAAATTCTCATAAAATCACCACAAACACTTACAAACATAAAAAATAAAAAAATAATTTTATTTGATTTTCTTGGCTTTATTTGTTATGTTTTATAAATAATTGTTTGTGAGCTTTTTACTTTGTTATTATATGTCCTTTATTATCAAAAATACAAAAAATAAAAAGATTTAAAAATCCACCAAAAATATTTTTTTATTTTGTTTTCATTTTCGACTACTTCGTAGGCCATATCGGCCAATTCGTGCTCCTTGTATCCGACCCTGATCGCTATACCAGGTTAAATAAATTGCGAGGACTGCTTTTGATTTTATCGATTTATTCCCTTATTTTGGTGGTTCCTTATTTTTCTTGTTGAGTCTAACTCGAAGGGTTAAGGTTGCAACGACCATTGATACCTATCTACCTTAGCCACTCAGATATCCGGCTCATCACACCTCCGCCCTCCGTCGACTGCCGTGAACTCAGGGGATCCCCTCCTGTCACGAGGGTGCTCTACTTTGGCCAAGACACTAGGTCTAGGGGAATGAAAAGTGACCAAAGAATCGACGAGGATGGAGGACTTTTATTTATGTATATTGCAAAGCACCCTTATTGACCAGATCAAATCAAGAAATCTGGCGTATGTACAAGGGATTAGATGGTTCGGCGTGATTCTATGATGATCAGGGATCGTATCTTATGAAGGAGTCAACGACAATTGCTTGATGGATCACCCACAAAAAATGGAGGAAACTCGGGGAAGAGAAAGATTCACGTCAAATCAGAGCTGGGGAGGACTGTTGACCGGGGGTCAACAGACGAGACCCCCTGATTGGTTCAGCTCAACACACATAAGGATAAAACAATAGTTTTATTAAAGAATAATTAATTAAAAAATATATAATTTTATTATTTGTAGATTACAAAAATTTTCTTTATTATTTAATGTAGTATTTTATTATGATTTTATTTATTTTTGGTGTATTTTATTCGTAGTTAATTATTAATAGTGTATTTATAGGTATATTTGCTTATATTTTATACATTTTTATTTTTATTTTGTATATTTTATTTTATTATTCTATTATCTGATTTTATATATTTATAACTTATTTTTATGAGTATAAATATTTTTATTATATTTTTATGATGCAATTTGTACACCTAAATAAATAGATATGTATAGATTATAGGTATATTTAGAGGTATTTTACTTGTGTATTATATACATCTTTTATTTTAATGTATTTTATTGAGTTTTATTTTAGTTTTGTATTTTTAATATAATATGAGGAATATTTACAATATTGTAAAAATAGAAAAGAATAAATAATAAAAGAATGTTTTCTCCTTTTATTTATATACAAGTATAACTATATGTATTTTGCCTATATTTTCATATATACTTATTTTATTTTACATTTTCCTTTTGGTTCTATTTTTGTTTCAATATGCACATATGTTATAAATAATAATTACAAAATTTCAAAAATATAAATTTGTGAAAGTAATGAAGGATGAATAAAATGAATATTTTAATCAGGTATAATGTAAAATGAGGGTCAAAAACCTAACTTTCACACAGTAACTTCAAAAAATATAGAACCAACCATTAAATAGCTTGTGAAAAGTTATATACAATTAAAGGTGATTTTGATATGTTTTGAGTTTTTATTTGAAAGATATGGGTCTGGGAAGTTAGATATTTGGCTTTTTATTTTGTGTATAAAATGAACACTGTATGTTATTTTGTACAAACTCAATTTGTATTTTTATTTACATTATTATCTACAACTTTCATGTACAAAGTCTTTTCATTTGATGGACAGATAATAAAGAATAAAATAGGTGTCAAAAATGCATAAGTAATGAATAAAAGAATTGGGTTTTTATTCCATTTTGGCCTTATCTCTCCCTACTTTATTCCATGTCGACCAACTCAATTCTTGACTTGATCTCGGGGTTTAGGGTCATAAAATATCTTAGATATTTTATTCTTTTTCTTTTCTTCTCTTTATTCTATAATTTTGGCACTAAAAACCATGTTTTATATACAATTAACGCAATAAATCATGAATGTTATTTTGTACAAATTAGTGTTATTTACATGTATTACCGAGGGTTTTTAAGGCCAAAACGATAGAATAAAGGTGATTAAATGGAGATTCATCAATGTATATGGATCTCAATCCATTTCCCTCTTAATCCAACGGTTTAGATTAAGAGGTTATTAATCAATGGCCATGATTTCTTGCTACAAATTTGCAACAACAAATTTAATTAAAATAAATTAATTATATCCCTTTAAGATACAAATCAATTCATTTTAATTTCACTTATAATAAATAGATAATAAGGTAGGCAACCACCACCCTAAAAAGAGAGTGGTCGTCCCCCCTTTGACTTGGTCAAGTTGGACGACAACCTTATTGGTGGTTTTGCCTTCCTTAATATATATTTATTATATTGGATAAAATGCAACAACTATTATTGTATTTATCTTCACAAAAATAATTCCAAATTAGATTTGTGAAAACATCATTCATGCCATTTATAAATATGAATCATATTCATATATTTAACATAATATGTAAATTAGTTTTACAATTAATTGTTCATTATGAATCCTATTCACAACACCATATACTTTATAATTCTATTTAGAATTATATCTTCCATCATATCATAAATCATATTTATAATATCCATGATTATTGTGGATAGTGATATCCACACTAATCACATCCTTGATAATTAAATCATATTTGATCATCTTGGATCTCTATTTTCATGTGCTCAAAAAACATGAATCATATTCACATTATTCACATCTTTGATAATTAAATCACATTTAATCATCTTAGATGACTCTCCTGATAATATGAATCAAATTCATATTATTCATGATAATTAAATCACATTTAATTATCGATATCTCATTGCTTAGATACATAATATCAACAATGGAATTATTCTTGAACCCTTTCAAAAACAATGCACTTTCTCTGTGGATACTTCGAGACAAGGACAGGGTGATTGTATTGTTCCATATATAGTGACTTGGATATTGAGATCAAATCTCAAATTCAGATCTTGTGGACCTCTCAAAGATGCTTTAATAAATCAACACCGTAAATCTAATCTTCTCATTGTATATGAATCACATTCAGATTAAGGTCCAACATTTGGACTAAGATCAGTTACTTCTTAATGAGAGGAGTCACTAAAATCCAGACATGTTTCATCACTCCATCAGAATGGAAGCGTCATGATTATACTATCGCTTATGATCACATCACCCTCAGGTATTCCTAATACCTGTACATCCTGCATATTGGAAGACCTGGAATAAACCAAAAGTATTAGATCAATTTAACACTGTCTACTTCAGGGATTTATCATTAAGTTTCTTATTTGATTATTGGGAGTTTATATCGATCATATACTTTCCAAAAACATATATCATATCCTGGTGTTAACCATATACTTTCAAAAAGCATATATCAAACCTAAAAATTCAGTAAAACTTCCAAAGCAAGACGACTATGCAAGAAATTTGATTCTTCCAATATCTCATGAGTGACCTCATGACTTCTAATTTAGTAACTGAACATGTATGATCCCTTTGAAAGATTGTATTACTCATATGCCCTTGTATGCACACCAGCACGCTACCGTATAGACCTTGATTAGGTCATCAATTTATTGGTCTGCCAAATGTACATACTCAGACATAAAGTAACACATCTATCTCCTGTCAGAGGATGTGTTCTTATATCGTGACAGTATACGACATAGGTCTTTGGTTATCTTGATCTCGTTAAGTCAACTCTTTGACCTAACTTATCTAACACCTCCGAATCACTATTACTATGCATAGGACCTGCATCAAGAGTTCGGTTAGATGTCAGCCTTTAGAGAAAGGTTTGTCATCTCCTTCTCTGGCTGGAGATCCTCTCTTAATAATTATTTGACAGTGCTTGATGAGTCCTCAATCTAACTCTTTAGATATTCATCCAAGAACCAACCTCTATTATTCAACAATTGAATCAACAATTGTATGATCATTAAGATGGCCATGGTACATTAACCCTAATTGTACTAAGGGACTATTATGCAAATTAGTTATTCTTCATTTCAGATCAGGGAACGATATTTGCAATAACATTTATTGCATAATGGCTGGCCGTGGGATCACATGTCCAACAATCTCTCACTAGCCCAAAGAGCCATTAGTAGTCTAATATTTAAACCCACACTCATGTGATAATCATAGGCTATCTAGAAAAATAGCTAGGTAAGCTGATCAGTCACTCTATTCCCGAGAAACTATGCCAAGTCCTTTTACGGTACTTTCATATCCCCTAGTAAAAGTGCTCACATCCAGTTCGAATGTTGCATCTTATGCAACCAATACTCGATATTGCCAGTTATAGTGTACTACAACTCAATAATTATTATAACCAGTATGTAATTTCTATTATCCTTATCAGGATATCCTTATTCCTGGAGATCTCTATCTCTTATAGTATCTGTAGTTAAGACCTTTTAGATCACTATATATAAAGTCTTAAGTTCTTGATGATAAGACTTTGAGATCACTATCTCAAAAATATTTTCATCTTTGAAGATATTGTTATTACTGCAATCAAGTATTTTATCCTCACAGTAGGATTAGTAACAGTTTACTACTACTACTGCATGGCCGACATCAGGCTTTTGTACACATCCATCATACACAAAGCTTCCCATAACTAATGCACTAGGGCATGTAACTTTGGCATTCACATCCTCAACTCTTTGAGGTGCTATCCCTTTAGATAGTTCAATACCATATCTCAAGGGAAGGGAGCCTTCCTTGGGATTTACTAAGAATAGAATATGTCCAAGATATATTACTTAATATGACAGTTCATATATTCTCTTCTCTTTGCTTCTGAACAATTTCAGAACTAAGATCTAAGAGGTATCCTTGAGATCCTATCTCAAGGTATGGAATAGCCAATCTATAAAACACTTATTATTATCTTTATATCATTCCAAATGATTAGTATATCATCTACATTTAGCACAATGAACACAATGGCACTCCTACTAAGCTTCACATGGTTCATCAAGATTCTACCTGAAATCATAACCTTTATAATTTCATTAAATCTAATGTTCCAACTACAAGAAGCTTATTTGAGTCCATAGATGGAGTTATTCAGATTACACACCTTTCTTTCCGCAACCATGAATCCCTGGGGTTACTTGATATGAATATCCTCAAAGAAGTATTCATAGAGGAATGCAATCTTGACTTCCATCTTGAAGATGTCATAGTCAAGATGTGTAACTATAGTTAGCAATAATCTAATGAGATTAAGAATGGTCACTAGAAAGCAAGTCTCAACGTAGACGATGTCTTCTTTCTGTGTGTATCTTGAGGATACGAGCCGTGCTTTGAAGGGCTCTACCTTCTCATCAGCTTCCATCATTCTTTTGAAGATCCATTTACACCTTAACGGGTCTTACCCATATAGGTGGATTCTTGAGGGTCCATATACAACACTTCTATATGAAGTTTACTTTAGACTGTATTTCTAACAACCTTCTTTCCATGTCATGATCTTTAGAAGCTTCATCACATGAAGTAAGATCATTGTCATACTTAACTGACACATGGAATCCATCCTCAAACTCATTTGAAGAGGTATGAGTGTTTCATCTTTAATTGTCCTTTTAGTTTCTGATTTCAAAGGCCTCATTATCTTCTCAAGATTAAATGAGTTCCTTCATTTCATTTTCATCTTGATTCTCAAGAGAGTCATCATCTAAGAATCATATCCTTAGAGATGAAATATTTAAGAATCTCAAGGTCATAAAGTAGGTATCCAATACCTTCCTTTATTTTCCTAATAAAGCAACACTCTCTGGTGCTAGATTCCAGCTTAATTGCATAGAACCTTATTAAGGATATATATTGTAGTCTCTAATACATATATACCTGGAAACTAAGAGGTAATTATGCTAAGATTCATCATTGATCAAATAATGTCACACATGATCCAAGTGCATCTCCCTACAACATTATTGAGTTAAGGTGCATTAGGAGGATTGAGATAGGAATGATATTCATATCTCCATAAGGTATACCTTGAATTCATCTAATAGGTACTTGCTACCTCGGTTAGAAGAAATTTATTTCATCTTCCTTGAACTTTGGTTCTAAATCAAAATTGTGAAATCTTTGAACATATCAAAGCTTTCTAAGGTGAAGGGAAGAAATCTCATATTACAAATAATCATCAAATGATATAACATATCATTAATGTTTATTATGATACAGATGATCCACATACATCAATATGTATAAGATCTTGAATACCTAGACATCTTACACCATTCCCAGAGAAGGGTGCATTTGACATTTTTTAGTACAATATTCACAAGTATGTAAGATTTGAAACTTCAGACATTCTAAATCTTCATCTCTTACTAGTCTATTGATCTCATCATCAAACATATGTCCAAGGCTTGATGCCAGATCATTGTCAAATTATCTTCATCCTCATATTGATCTTATAAGGTTTAATTTTCAGTATTAGAAATGTTAATGAACCATTCATTAATTTTCTAATTTGATAGAGTCCTCCAGATGTCAGATTACTATCTGAAATATATCCATCATAACTCTTTATGATACGTCTATTCCAGAATTCATGTTTATTTCCAACATTTAAAAATAAACAATGAGTGTATTCTAATATATAGTCATAAAGACATTCTCTAAGATTAAGGGCTTTCCCGCTGAAAATATGAAGTCTAATTGTCCAATACAAGTTGTTGCAACAATTGCATCAACATCCATGTAGATCACACTATTAAACCTTAAGATCAAATTTTCTAGTCTTCTAAACATATGCATCCAATTGCAAGTATTATAAGAAGAATGTGATACAATTATTAGACTTTGATCTTCTCAATAAGAAAGTCAGTTTCAATGGTTAAATGTAGATTATTTCGATGTACTATCCGAGCCCTTCTCTAAGGATTCTAGATAGTTTAGATAGTCACACTATCAGTACATCGACTCATTGTAAGATAGTCACACTATCAATACATCGACTCATTGTACTATTGGCATTTATCAAACTCTTTGGATGTCATATGTGTAGAAACCATAGAAGTATAGTCAGCTCTTTGACTTTCCTTCTAACTTGGGTCCGACCCATGCTTCCACTGCACTCCTTTCATCTATAACAACCGTTGCTCAAGACAAAGGACCTCTACCAGCCTCTATGATTCAATATTTGAATCAACAGCTGTATGATCATCAAGATGGCCATGGTACATAACCTTAATTGTACTAAGGGACCTATTATGCAAATTATTTATTCTTCATTTCAGATCAAGGAATGATATTCGCAATAACATTTATTGCATAATGGCTCGTCGTGGGCTTGCATGTCCAACAAACTAAACATGTATGATCCCTTTGACAGATCATATTACTTATATGCCTTTGTATGCACACCAGCGCGCCGTCGTATAGACCATGATTAGATCATCAACCTATTGGTCTGCCAAATGTACATACTCAGATATATAGTAACACATCTGTCTCTGGTCAGAGAATGTACGCATATATCGTTATAGTATATGACATAGGTCTTTGGTTATCTCGATCTTATTAATTCAACTCTTTGACCTAATTTATCTAACACCTCTGAATCTATATTCCTATGCAGATGACCTGCATCTAGAGGTCGGTTAGATGTCAATTGTGTAGACCTTGATTAGGTCATCAACCTATTGGTCTATCAAATGTACATACTCAGATGTATTGTAACACATCTGTCTCCGGTCAGAGAATGTATGCCTATATCGTGATGGTATACGGCATAGGTCTTTGGTTATCTCGATCTTATTAATTCAACTCTTTGGCCTAACATATCTAACACCTCCGAATCTCTATTCCTATGCGGATGACCTGCATCTAGAGGTCGGTTAGATATCGACCTTTAGAGAAAGGATTTCCATCTTTTTCTCAGGCTGGAGATCCTCTCTTAACAATCACTTGACGGTTCTTGATGAGTCCTCAATCTAACTCTTTAGATATTCATCCAAGCACCAACCACTATGATTTAATAATTGAATCAACATCTGTATGATCATTAAGATGTCAATGGTACATAACCTTAATTGTACTAAGGGACCTATTATGTAAATTAGTTATTCTTCATTTCAGACCAGGGAATGATATTTGCAATAACATTTATTGCTTAATGGCTCGTTGTAGGCTTGCATGTCCAATAGGAAGACCATGGATGTCATTTATATTATCCTTCGTATTATGTTCAATTTTAATTAATTATTTTGAATCATATTCACATAATTAATTCTTCAAAGATAATTAATCTCTATTCATAATAGAGTATTTATTTTAATTGGATCTAAATAATTTAATCATATTAAATTAATTATCAATCCAATCAATAACCAACAAATAATTATGGTTTGCTTGATATTACTATATAAGTATACACCCTCACAAGTACGTATTATATTGTATTTTTATAATTAGAGTAGAACTTGACTTAATCATATTATTCTTTCCTCAAAAATGAATCCGGCCAGTACACTCGAGTTATGCTGGGAGGAAGCATTTCCTTAACATGCACGACGCTAATTAGTAAACCAAGCCAACATACTTGTACTAGACACCTTCACCATTTCGATTGAGAACAATACAAAATAATATCATTGTACTTATGATTTTATCGATCAACTTTGATGATTGGTATTATACTATATATATTATCACCCATAGATTTAGGCATCTTTAAAACAATTTTAAGGATCCTAAATTTCTAGTTATATCAAGCAAACATGTTCTTGGTTTTATATGTGAATGTTGTCCTACAACTAGTGTAGGATAAAACTAGGGTTTTCATGAAACATGCATTCAATGGCCAATGATGTTTAATCATATTTTTCATAATTATTAGTCATCATAATTAATCAAGGCAAATTCATAATTTCCATTTAGTGACAAACTCTAAGCAAAGAAATTTGATGATCCAATCATCATCCAACCCATCTTCACTAAATATGGAATATCCATGGCAAATAAAGTCAGAATCATGAGAAATAAATTTGAGTTGTTTATTGGTTTGATTATCAGCTTAAATGAATTTTTTATTTCATGTTCCATGATGGGAAATGGTAAGCGAAAATCTTTTTCTTATAGATCCTTGAATACATGCAAAAACAATATCGCAGTGGGATCACTTCAAATCATATTTATGTACTTTTGGTACCAATAATAAGTTTCTATTTTTGGATGTATTTAAACATTCTAAATATATTTTAATAACCAAAAATAAGTCTAAGTAGTGCACAAATAGTAGGTTTTATTTTAGCAAGAAAACCAATTGGAATCTTGCATCCAATGCAAAGATAATGAGTTCCTATGCATCTGATTACTAAACCTTGTTCACCTAGAGCTTTGGATCATATCCAAGACCTCGACCAAGGATATGATACCACTTGAAGGCTATGGAAAAAGCCTTAAAGAGCATCATGGAGGCATGATGATCACATCCAATGCGATCGAGAGCGACTAGTCATATTAGTAGCTCGGGGTAGTAGAATTTAAAACTTTAAACGGATGAAACCACATGATATGGAAACCTTTTCCATATCATTTTATAAAGATCAAACGAGTTATAGGCTTATCGCTTGAAGCGTGGTTGTGATTGTAATTGACTCTAAAGGAAGAGTATGTTGAACACTGCTACTTTTCGTATTTTTATTTAATGGAATTATTCACAAGGTGAAAATGTTGTCACAACCCTAATAAGCGTCAAACGGAAAAAAAATTTGATTTCTCACGCCAAAAAGAATAAGAAAATGTTAGCAAGAGAATTTTCTATTTATTTACTTGTATATTGTACATGATCGAACTCAGGGAGGCTAGAAAAATCTCGAGGGTTATTCAATTCAATGAAAAACCAAAGAAAGGAAAAGGGAATGCTATGCACACTACTTTTGGTTTATGTGGAATTTTTATCTTTTTAAATTTTTATGAGTTTTATTTTTTTTATTTTTTATGTTTTTTATTTTATATTTTTTATGATTTTTTTTATATTTTACAATGTTTTAATTATTGAAAATAAAAAAAAGAAAGAAATAAAAGAAAAGAGAGAAGCAACTTTTTGGATTTTTAAAATATAGCAAAAATATACAGAACATTAAAAATTATTTTTGTGTTTTTAGTACTTTCATACTTTTTTTAATTTTTCAGAATTTTTAGATTTTTTTATTTTCAAAATAAATAAAATGGAAATGCAAATAGAAAATAATGCAAATGTTTTTGAATTTTTAAAATAGAAAATGCATATAAAAAATAGGGAAACATGCACAATCAGAAAGATTATCTTTCAAATTTTCCAGAAATCTTTTTGCATTTTTTGTGATTTAAAATGAAAATTTAAGTGATTTTGGATCTCTTCTATTTTTTAGTTTTTATGAGGAATCAGAAAATAAAATTTGGCCAGAAAATAAATAAATTCAAACATGCACACATTTTTTTTTAGAAATTTTCAAAAAGTTTTTATCTTTTTATTGATTTTTTAATGCAGACTGGGATTATTTTTGGAGTTTTTGAGTTATTAAACATAGGGAAAATGATTAAAATGCAAAAAAATTACTGATGAAAGAACAAATTAACAAGAATCTAAAATGATTTTTATGGAATTTTTAGCGAAGTTGTATTTATTAAATTCAAATTAGAATGAAAAATTAAATGCAGATTCATACGGATATGAATGCAAGAAAAATAATTGATGGACCAAATAGATAACAAAGTGAGATACTCGGGACCAAATATGCAAATTCTCCAAAAATGTGCATACTAGCGTACACGATGGCACGGACCTAAATGTAATTAATTAAGTTTCAAGGGCCAAATTTTAACAAAAAGTATGAGACTTTTATTGCAATTTTCACAAATACTAACATGCTATGCATGTTCTGTAGTTCAAAAAGGACCAAAGTGCGAATAAAATAAACATCAAGGGCATTTATTCAAAAGTTCAATGGATAATAAAATGACACATGCCCCTAGAGGGACTTATTTGCAAAAGAAATAAAGGTAGGGGCAAAATGGAAATTATACCCTTAATACACATGGATGAATGAATGACAACGATGTGTCTAAACCTTGATCAAATGGGTGAGAAGTATGCACGCACGTGTATGAAGGATCCGAGCAGGAGGCACGATCTAACGGTTGGAATTTGTGGATAATCGTGCAGACAAGATGCAATCTAGCAGATGTGTTCTTGATCCAACGTCCATGGAGCCTCCTGGAAGAACTGGGATGAAGGTTGTCGAAGGTGAACTTTGATCAGCCAAATCTCAGCCGAACTCCATCTACAACAACTCCTGAAGGATGTTGCTCACTCCTACGAGTGTTCCGCATCTACTGGATATGGCAATAGGGCTTAATGATGCTCAGATCTCCGGTCTGAAGCTCTCCAAAGGCTGCAGGTGGAAGTAATCTCCAAGTAGAGTTCATGCTCTGTTCACGCTCCTACCACCTGCAAGAAGTTCAATGCTCAGAGGGGGATTCTTTGGCCAACTTTATTAGCAAAAAATAAGTGAAGTAGTGAAGGGATGGGCCCTCCGGTGAAGGTGGTAGGAGAGGAGGTCATACTCCATATCTGAGGTGATCTGGAGAGTGGTAGGTGTGGTAGAAGGTGAAGAAGAAGGAGGCTGATGTGAATGTTGTTGGAGATTGATGTATGTGGCTGGAATGCTCCGATCTTGCAGATCAAAGCTGGGATAGGAAATGATTTGATCGAGCTAAAGAAATGATTAAAATGTAAAATTGAAACCCAAAATCAAAAAGAAATTAACCTAAGTACCTACAGTAGAAGAATGGAAGGGAATCGCCTCGATATGCTGCGTAGAGCAGAGGGTCAAAACACGACGGTGGAGAACTCCAACGGCGTAGTGGATCACTATCTCCTGCTCCTTCTCACTCTCCCAGATGAAAAGATCGACACTCTTTCATTGTATCAACCTCTTGGAACCACCCTCGGGCGAGGATTTGCATGGAAAAAGGATCAACCGGTGAAGGTGGTGGATGGCATGTATAAATAGGGATTATGTTCGGTGAGCTTTGAAATTCAAAAAGGGAGCAGATCGAGGTGAGATTGATGGATCTGATGAGTTGGCGATAGAGTCAATTGTTACGCCTAAAAATTAGGAGAAGGAATCAGGAGAAGTTAATGGGTGACGTGTGCGTGAACAATTCGAGAAGGACAGCTGGCGAGCAAAAAATACAGGGAGGAGCATTGAATGAGGAGTTGACATGGATCAACAGACCCGGGATCGACCAATCACAACGTTCGTAGAATAAGATAAAAGCACTAGACTACAAAATAGGAAGAAAATGGGGAATAAATGTAAATGAAATAGAAAATGAATTTAAAATAAAAAATAATATAAAGAAAAAATATTAGTAATTTAATCAACTTATTTATGGTAATTTTTATTTAATTAAATAAGTTATATACAAGGGTAAAAATAAATAAAATGTGTTATTTACTAGTGTATATTCCTATGTTTACAACACTTTGATTATAGTATTTTTTTTATACAAATAAACATATTATTTTACAACTTATTAATTTACAATATTTAACAAGGATTTTAATGATATTTTTATTTTATTTCTATGAGATGATTTATTAGGGTAATTAAATAGTATTATGTTACAATATACATAGTGATACATATACAATATGTACACGATTTGATTTTGTGATTATTATTTGTATTTTATATAAATCAAATACAATATTTACAAATAATAAAAAATACAATATGTACAAAAATACAAATAAAATAAATAAACAAATTATATACAAACAATATACATAGGTATAATATACAATAGCACCCTAAAAAACCACATTTCACACCTTAACTTCGATTTTTTGTGAAACCTTCCATTTTAAAGATTCTTTAATTCTGAGTACAATGAAAGTGAGTTTGGTTAATTTTGAGTTTTGGTGGAGCAGATATTGATCTGACAAGTTGAGCTTTGTGACTTTTCAGGGTGTTGTTATTTACACAATGTACAAGGGTTCTTCTTGTAAAGATTTTTATTAATTACAAAATATTTTTATATACAAGTTTCAAGAAGGAAATATTTTCATTTGAGATGAACTTGGTTATAAATAAAATGGTGCAAGTAATATGCATTATATACAGTGATATATAAGTGACAAATATGCACAAGTGAATATTGAGTTTCTTGATTTTCTGTATTTAGGTCTTATCCCCTCCTACTTAATTCATGGTCGATTAGTTCAAGTTTTGACCTACTCTTAGGGTCAGAGCCAGTGTATCTATTACATATATATACAGTTTTTTATTTTCTTTCTTACTTTATTTATTTATTATAAACTGAAATAGTGATAAATATACAATATTTACACAAGAATGATGGTTAGTAAGATGAGAGATTTATTGCTATTTACTTGTGTTTTATAGGAGATTTTAAGCTAAAATAAATGAATAAATATGATGAAATGCATATACATCTTCCCCCTATGCTTTACCTTTTCTAGTCCCTTAGTAAACACTTATTTAAAGAATGAACGACTAAAGAAAAAGAATAAAGAAAAAATAAAGAACTTAGAACAATATTGATTATTAAACTTTTCTTCATAAAATAAAAGTTTGGACCTCGGTCAAACATTTGGATTATTTGTTTGGATGAACATTATTGGGAATAGGATTTAAGACTCAACAGCCCTGAAGTTCCACAACTCTATGTTTAGGTCGCCTCAATATTCATATCAGAACAAGTCTACTTACGTAAACTCTTGCGACTATGAATATTTACTTTACTGTGTGAGTGAAATTTAGCTCCCCACTTCAGACATGACAAAGCATCAGCCTTCTCTAACAAGGTAACTCCAATTCCCCGATCTAGCTACTCTTTCCTCGAGGAGCGAGGTATTCCCTTCTAAGTTCAACTACAACCAGCTCAAGAAGAGAAAGTAGAGAAGAGAATGGACTGTGGCTAGAGTTGCCACATGTCCTTGGAACTTGACCAGTATAGGCAAATCTCCAACTGCATGCTTCCTTAATATAGGCATATTCCTTCCTTATTAGACTATTGTTTTCTTATTTTTTTGAATATATTCAAGGGTGCAAAATGTACATAAGAAGTTTTTCTTCTTGATCTAGTAGACTATCCCTCTTTTGAAGTTTTATTGCAACCCACAACATCCCATCTTTAGATGTTGGAGCCACTAGACTAGGTTGAGGAACATTGGCAACTTATTGTGAGTGCGAATATTTCCACTCACACGTTTCCCCAAGTAAAGGATTCAACCTCCTCACCACCTCATATGTGTTGAGATACATGTAGAGGGCTTGTCCAAGTTAAGCCATTGTCTAAAAGGGCATGTGAACATAGCCTTATGAACTCAAAGAATTAAGTCACTTGACCTGAAGAGTCCTAACTCCACCTATAAGGTTCCTCTGAAATTAAGTGGGTTAAGGTCATAACCAAGCTCCATTCTTCAATTTTATTCTAGACTAGTTTAAATGTCAATATCATTTTGAAAAATGCACATGCAGGTGCAAGAAATATATACAAAACACTTTTTAAAAAAAGAAAATAAAAAAAAACAAACTTTTTGTAAAGATTTTTCAAAGAAATTTGCAAAATTTAATGGATTTTAAACATTTTAACATTTTTTTGAAGAAAAATAAAATGGTTAGTAGATGAAATGTGTTTACAAGGATTAGTAAGGGTTATGTATAGACTTACAAGGATTTTATAGAAGCATAAACACAAGGGTTATACAAGTTTTATATAAGATTTTATTTACAACTTTTACAAAGAAATTCTATAAGCATTTTTTACAACAAAGAATTTTATAGAAGTAACTATAGCTTCCAACAAAGGAATATATCCCTTAATTTATATCCCACGTGATAAAATAATTTTACAAAAATTTTACGAACCTTTCAAATCATTTTACAAAAGAGCTTACAATATTTTACAAATATTTTACAGATTTTTTGCAAACTATTTTACAAACATGTTTTTGCAAACATTTTGTTTTCAAAAAAAATTAGCAAACATTTTGTACTACAAATTTTTATACAAAAATAATTTACAAATCATTTTACAATAAAAATAAGTTTACTGACAATTTTTAAAAAATTTATACAAAAATAATTTTGCAATATTTTTTACAAATATTTTTACAAATAGTTTTACAAAAGTTTTTAAAAATATTTTACAAAACAATTTTTGCAAACAACTTTATAAATGATTTTTGCAAATAATTTTACAAATCATTTTTCAAAACTTTTCTAAGTAATAGCCATATTATTAGTAAACAAGTAGGAGTTATGACTAAAGTATATATACAATATATACGACACTCCCTTATACTTATCTCAAACTATGTCCTCATAGTGATCCGAGAGCGACAAAGGAAGACATAACTCGTACTAAGTTTAGAAAAGTGAAAAGAACCTATACAATAACGATTCAAAGAATAAAAACAAAAGAAGAGAAGTCGGTAATCCCCCCATACTTAGGATCAAGAAATCCTAAGTATAAAAGACTGTACAAATGAGGAGAACCTAGGAAAAGAATGAACAACTCAACGACTCGACTTGTCCTCCCCTATTCTTAGGGTGGAAGATCCCTATGTATAGAGAAATAATATCAACAAATTGAAGGACAATCAAGGGAATAGAAGAAAAGAAATAAAAACGCAAAAGAAGACGACATGAACGACATCACTCCCCTAATACTAGGATCCCTAAGTACAAGAAACAACATGATTGACAAAATAGAATGAAAAATAGAAAAACTCAAGTCATTCACCCCCCCTATAATTAGGATAAAGCACATTCTAAGTATAGCACACACAAACACACAAGGAAAAGAGGTGAACGATAAAATGGAAGAAGAAATAATAAAATGAAAGGATATATATAAAAGAATATTAGCTCAGGTATCAGACACAGAAGATGTCAAGGAATCATCATCTGATACTACATATATGGAATCAACCATGGACTGGAATGTATCATGATCTAGATATGGCTTCAGCAGTTGTCCATTCACAACAAATGGTTGTAAGACAGATGACAACCCATATATGAATATACTACCATTGTCATGCATATCTCTGACAATGAACGGTCCTGACCATTTGCTTTTATGTTTACCGGGAAACAACTTTAATTTTCCATCAAATAACCATACTTTCTGATAAGGGAGAAGGTCTTTCTTTTGATGTGTCTATCATGCTAATGCTTGACTTTATCCTTATACATAAGTGAATTATCATAGGTGAAATATCTTAATTCTGGCAATCTGTTCAAGTCCACTTTCGTACTCTTGCATGCTTTCTCATAGTGTAAATTGCATACACTGAGTTCCCATAAAGATTTGTGAATTAACTCTATTGGCAAGTGACAAGGCTTTCCATAAACCAATCTGTAGGGAGACATATCCAATGGAGACTTGTACATCATCCTCTAAGTCCAAAGAATTGAGTCAAGCATCTGGGACAAGTTCTTCCTATTTGGATGGACAAGTTTCTGAAGTATAGTCTTTATCTACCTATTTGAAATCTCAGTCAAATCGTTAGTCTGTGAGTGGTAAGGAGACACAACTCTATGCTCAATGGTGTATTCCTTCACAAGCTTCTTGACCTCTCTATTAATAAAATAGCTCCCCCCATCTGCACAATAATATTGTCCTTGAGAAGGAACCAACCGTACGACTATCAGCAGCTCCGATGGGGTTCACCTCCACCCAACGATTAACATAATCCACAGCAGTAGAATGTACTGAAATCCATGACTGACAAGAAATGGGCCCATGAAGACTATTCCCCAAGCATAAAAAACAACTAAAATATGTATATATCTCAGGGGCATGGTATCTTTGGAACAGACGGTTCCTCCCATTTTCTGACAATCAGTACAACCTCAAACATTATCTGTAGCATCCTTAAACAGCTTTGGTCACCATAGGTCGCTTTGTAGAACCTTTGTTGTCATGCGCTTCCCTGAATGATGTCTACCAGACTCATATCATGCAATCGTTATGTTTATGAATCCCAATCAATAATATTTTGATTCACCTCCCGCAGTCGTATTTACCGACTATAGACAACTCTAAAGCAGGTGGCATCTTTGTATTCAATTATTGGGCACAAGTTCACTTATTTTCATATATTTATATACATGCTTATGTATACACATGTTTCTTATTTATCATTCACAGGTATTTCTACGAGTATACAATTTACTTTCTCACATATAACTCAAACTCATTCCTTATGTAAACTACCCTTCTTCAGTGTCATGTGCAAATTAATCAGTTGGTCCTTTAGGACATTGACACTTAACTTCTCACAGTATCCATTTAATTAATTAGTTTTAGCATCATGGATAGTTTGCGATCTTGACTCATGTCGGATTTCATGCAATGATTCCAAGGTACCTAGTACCTTAGGGTTGGAGTGCCTCCATAACATTTCCATGTATTCAAATATATATATGTATATATATCAAGTGTATATTTATGTCTAGGCTCATTAGACATACTGATGTAATCTCATGCTTCCCTAGATCCATAGATCATATCTATACATGTCCATTTGAATAACACTAAATGTTGTGCAACCAGTGTAGTACTTACGTAATACATACATGATCCGTTATCATAACCTATTTCATTTCCACAAGTTATCTACCCTTGTATGCCATGTGTTCAACAATGCTCCAACTGATGATCCGACCTAAGAACTAACAATTGCCATTGGTATATTCACTAGTGTCCTCTAATGTATCCAACCATAGGTTCACACGATAATCTACAATGGACCCAACAATTACTTGTTATATGTCCCAACATGGGGTCAAATGATGTCAACTCATGAATTTAGAGTGAACTTCCATGGATTCAAATGGTGTAAAATTAGGCCAAAGAGTGATATGCAATGGGTTTAAATGGTGCTAAACCATGGTCAAAGAATGACCTGCCATGGGTGTAATTGGTGCCAAACCGTTGGACAAAGAATGACCTGTTATGGGTTTAAATGGTGCCAAACCATGGGTTAAAGAGTGATGCACGCCGCACGTGCACGTACGCGCGCACACACACATACACACAACTGAGTTCCTACTGGAGATCTGGCAAGGGACATTCACAAACTTCAGAATGAGTGCCCTGCCTTCTTAAATAGACTTTGAAGGAGGTAAGAGGATAGTCTAGCAAGACTATAGAGACTTCATTTCCATCAACAAGAAAGATCCTTAAGAACTTTGAGAGTCAACCCAAAATAGATAGCTAATGGTTTGCAGCAACAACTACCAACTACTAATATCAAAGGTGGCTCTAATTCCATAACTACACAAACACATACATGCATGCACACACATACACATGCACGCACACACACATTTACAAACATATATATATTATATTTGAGAAAAAAATAAAATATGCCCATGACCACAAAGAATTGTCTTCCCATGTATACAAAATGCATAATTCTTTTGATTAAAATATAAATCAAATATTGTTATCTTCATTTGTACTATATAGTTAAGACTATATGAAAATTTTAGGTCATTTGGGGTTCTTTAGTCCATCCAGCGAGTGATGCTGGATTCATTTCACCAGAGTCATTTGATTGTTTATTAGTGCATGATTGTGATAATGCTAGGATTTGAATATTTAAAACATAGTGGGGCACATAATGTTTTGTATACCCATAGGCATATACTCCTCTCTCTTTTTGTGTACATGTATATTTGTCTGTATGTACGTATATATATATGTATGTGTGTGTATGTATGTCTATATATATATATATATGTATATATATATGTGTGTGTGTGTGTGTGTGTGTGTGCGTGCGCGTGCACACACGTGTCTATATATGCATATGTTTGTATATACATATGTATATGTATGTGGTGTGTACACACACATAATATACATGGATACATAAATGTACTATACATATGCATGTATATATGTGATGAATCCATGATTGAATAACTTTCTTTCACATTTTATCTAAAAACCCTTAACAAATGCATGTAAATATCCATTAATTTCCACGTCTTATAAAAAATACCATTCATGGATAGAAATGCACTTTTATGCATTAAAAACATGAAAATAAATAAAAGAATAAAAAGAAAGAAAATAAAAAGAGGCGAATTGTAAATAGGTATATATGTATAGTATAACTCAATAAATATAAAATAGCTAAAAGATATATTTATACAACCTAACCCTTGAGACTCAATAAACATGTATCGGTCGACAAATAATAAAATAGGAGGATATAAGGAAGAAAACAATTAAAATAACTATCCTTGCACATCACACATTATTTTTGATTTATTCATTATTTACCAAAACTTCATTGATTTTTAATTAATTCATTTGAGCATATTTTTCACCAAACTCTTCTCTTATATATTCAAAAAATAAAAATAAAAATCATAACCTATATATATGCCAAGAAATCCAATTATCAAGTTATAAACCTCTCAACTTCCGAGCCTCATAACTTCTTAGTACAAATTCCAATTTCACTCTACTCACATTTAAAGTTCATATAATAATATTCTCTTATTGAGAATGTAATTTCATTAAAATTGGAGTCTATTTGCAAAAAGCCAATTTTGGGACCTAATGACAACTGAGTTTCTGAAATATTTATTTTATTTTAAACATAATATTCGTAATATCATTAATTTTAAAATTTTTAATTATTTTCTTGATCTTGTAGATTATGTATAAAAAATTTAGAATTTAGAGCTTTTATTTCATATTTTAAATAATTCAAATACTCTTAAATTATAGATGAATTTGAACTGTGTACCATATACATGTACATATATATTTATTAAAATCCCTAAAAATTCAGATTACTCTTATTTATTATTATATTATATAATAAAATATAAAAAATATTTATTTTTTATAAATTATTGAATTAAAAATACAAAACCTATTTATTAAGAATACTATTTATACTTATTAATATTATATATGTTAAATTAAACCATAAATTAGATAAATAAATTATTTATACTTTTCATTTTTATACCTAGTTAAAATAAGTCTATTTAATATTTAATATATAATTTAATATTGTATCTAAATTATTGTCCACTATGGTGTTGACACGTGTCAGCACCACAACCATCTTCCTCCCAAGAACGGTATGTTGGTTTGTTTCAACCACCAACTTCTAGAATTAATCCCACTGAACCTTTTCATTCTCACCTAATCCAATCCATCCATATTATTCAACTAATAACAATGATTCACACCTACCTTCGGATTCAATCCAATCTCCCATCAATCTGCCTATTTATTGACCTAAAGATCCACCACTATACCTAACTCTCCGTAACTAGAAACCAACTGGCCAACCCACCTACTTCTTCGCTCTGTTTTGGCCACCTCTAGTGGTGACAGCTCCCAAGTATGCCTCTGCGTGGAAGAAAGCATGTCGGTGGAGATGTTCCAAGGCTGACCTTGGCCTTGCATCATTGCCTCGTGTGCATGTAGCTCCGGGTAGCCACCCCGTCAAACGATCACGTTGAGGATCTGAAACCTTCAAATCCCAGGTACTCATTTCATCCTTTAATTCCCTCATTCTTTGTACCTGATTAGAGTACTTAATCACATCATCAGATCGTCTTAATCTTCTTCTTTCATTCACCCATGCAATTTCGCCTTTACATTGGGATGATTTATTGAGAAATCGAGAAACTATAAACCCTTTGCAGGTTTTTTACAAGATTTTTTAGCATCAATCATCATCTAGAAAACCCATCATCTTCTTCACCAAGCAATTGAGCCGCAGTATATCAGCTCCTAAACTCCAGAACCCTAGTAGACATCCAAGTTTGTCGCTACTGCCAACTCTGCTCATCACTCGTTGTAGGTGAGCTCGAAGGGGGAGGAGCCCCCTTCTGTCCCTACTAGAGTCACTGGAGACGTGCCTAACCACCAGAGAACAATAAGAGCAGAAGGTTTGTTTCCGCCTGCGTCGATTTGGGGAGGAATGGTGGAAGAAGAACCACGCTATAGTCTTGTGACACATGCCTGCAAGGGACGAACTAGATCAGGTGAAGCTTTCTAATCCTGACCGCAGATCCACGATGTGGTGGAAAAATTACAATGTTACCTCTCCAGCCTCCAAGAATTCATTCGCACTGCCAAAAGTTTTGAATATTACATTTAGTTCCCTGCATGGGGACCTAAGTGTAAGAGTTCCGGATTTTCTTGCAATTAGGTCCCTGACAAGGGACCTAATTGAAAGAAAGCTTATTTCTTTTCTTGCATTTTTTATACATTGAATATTAGACTACTTTGGACTCTTGTGGACTATTGGACAATATTTTTAGCATATTATTTTTCTACATTTTATTTTGAATCGAATTTCAAAGAGTTTTATCACATCTTTATTAAGTTTTTATTCTTCGATCTTCGATCCATTTTGATTTCTTTATGAATTCTTTTTTTAGTCCGTTGCTCGAGTGTTTTTATATTAATCTACTATACAATATCACTACATTTTTACTATCATCCCTATATACTATATTGTATATATAAAAATTAAAAATCGGTCAAAAAGATTTTCTCAGAAGAAGAAAAGAAAGTAGAAAGAAATCACAAAAAATATTTTCTCCACTCAAAAATTCGAGCATGATTTTCTGTCTCCTTGAGTTCAACCCAAGAACACTTGTGTGGTTAAATAAATAGCAAAACAACAAAATTAGGAGAAGAGCCCAATCATTTTCCACTTCCTCACTTTCTTTCTCTCTCCTGAATTTGTTGTCTTTTGTTTGATAAGTGGATTTGTTTCAACGGTTGATACAACAGACATTTTTGACCACTAGACAAATCCATGTATCAATATGTACACACTCAAATATATACGCGTGCATACATGGCCCTTCTAAAGAAGTGGACATTTCTGGTATATATACAAAACCTTCCATATGAGCATGTAGATCGAATGTAAATGGGCTAAGATTAATTTTACCTTCCAAAACAAGGATGGTTTTGATCATAACAATATTCCTAAAAAGTAGCATGAGTCTTAATTAGGAAGTAAATGATCAAAAATCACGACAAATGATAGGTCCATGTTTAAGGGAAGATAAATGATGGAAAACCCTAACCCTTCTCCCCCCCCCCCCCCCCCCGACCCACCACCGATGCCACACCTACCTGACCCACCCCCGCCACCATTTGCAGCCCCCCCACCGCCCAAGCACCCACTACCTTCAAATCCACCTGCTCACCAAACTCACATCAGCCGCCCAGCCTCCAGTGCAGCCTTCATTCCTTGCCCCGTCTCACGGCCATCTTGGAAGTACATCTTCTCTGCTCCGCTAGCGATGCCTCTATCGAGAAAGCTCCAGTTCATCGAGCCTGCGATGGTAGATGGGGAACCAGTTGCCCTTCTTTCTGATGAAGATTCCCTGTGGATTGAAGACGTATGGGCAAATACCATTGGTTTTTACATCTTGGGGAAAAAGCCATTCATGAAGCATCTATCGACCTTCATTGAGAAGGTCTGGCGCCCTAAAGGTCAGCACAAGCTCATCTCACGGCAAAATGGTTTCTTCTATCTGCAACTTTCTGCTGACTCAGAGTGTCAAAGACTCCTCGAGGGCAGCCCTTGGCTCTATCAGGTTCGTCTGGTGGTGATGCGTCGCTGGGAGGCTAGAGATTCTTGCCTTGAGCGAGACCTCCTTTCGGAAATCCCTCTCTGGGTGAGACTGCACGACCTACCCCTGAGACACTCCACCCCGCATGTTCTAAATAAATTGTGCAGCCTAATCGGAATGCCTCTATTCATGGACTCCACCACTGCCTCTGGGTGTGAGGATGGTCCTGCGAGGTGTTGCATATCCATTCTAGTCTTCTCCTCTGGCCGTAGGCTGGAGGTGGGGGTAGAATTGGAGTGGAAGCCGCCGAGATGTGACCTGTGTGTCTGATTTGGCCATGGACGATCCTCATGCCCTTTCTATGCCCAGTCTACCACTTGTGAGGCTCATGCGAATCAATCGTTACCTTCTCTGACCTCAGTTGACCACTCCCAGCCAGAGGCCATAAAGCCGCCCATGGTGGAACTGGAGCAGTGTCTCCTCACCACCGAAGAATCCACACCGGAGGATGGATAAATTCTGTATTTACAACATGAGAAAATTCAAATCTCATCGTCAACTAATTGCAGTGGTCCTAACACTGCGGGAACACCTACAACCACTTCGTCGTCTCCATCAACGGCCTACTGCGCCCAGGATGCAAGGTGCACCTCCCAGGTACCCTTATGGAATGTCCAAGGGTCACCCATGTCAGGGCACTACCCCTTCTCATTCCATGGTGACGGGGGCACTATCATCACTGATGAACCAGTTAGCAGCTACCTCAGGTCCACTAAAAGGGCTAATGCCCCCCTTTTATGTCCATCCTTATTAGACCGAGAACCCTCCTGCATCGCCCTCCGCTCCCCCCGAAGAAACATAACAGCATTCACACTTCCCTCTCACATGCTTCGTCCTCCGCATCGGCTTTGGATTTGAACAGGTCACGGTAGAGTTGATACAGTCACAACCTCCGCTGGGCTCTATTGTGGAGCCAAACCCCATATGGGAGTTGAGTTCCCACAAGAAGAAAAAGAAAGGAAGCTCCAAAGGAAAAACTGCCTCAGTAGAGGCCCAATCTCCAAACCAGACGTCATCTTAATGCAGGTGGTCGTTTGTAATACGAGGGGCCTAAAAAAGCGTAGTAAACGTAAGAGGCTCTTCCATGACCTCCTAAACTCAAATACATGCATCATTGGCTTGGTGTAAACGAAAATAATATCGGGGAATTGTTCACAATTCAGTAAACTCGTCACGCAAGGATGGACCTACCTACACAATGATACAGAGTTGGGAAGAATAGTTGTGCTCTGGAAAACTGATTATTGGAATTGTAACCCCACCATGGTGTCTAGCCAAGTGGTAACTCTACAATGCACTAATAAAGGTGGGTTGGTTCTTCTTCTCTCCGTTGTTTATGGGTCAATTCTGCAACTGAAAGGAGAGGACTTTGGAATGATCTCGTGGGCATTAGCAACTCTGCTACTTGGCCTTGTCTCGTTATAGGGGATTTCAATGTGGTGAGGCTGCATAGTGAGAAAAGTGGGGGTCGCCCCCCGAATACGGAAGCACTGAATGATTTCAATAACTGTATAAACTCTGCTGGGCTTGAGGATCTGGAGGCTGCTGGAAACCCGTGGACATGGTCCAACTTGGTTATCGGGCTAGGCAGAATTGTGGCGCGGCTTGACCGTGCTCTTGTCAATAATGCTTGGTGAACCACCTTTCCCCTTCTAAAATTGCGATACTCATCTTCTACATTCTCGGACCACCTCACCATGAGTGTGGCTTTTGGTGATCAACCCTCGTCGCAGAAGCCTTTCCACTACTATGATTACTGGGTGGCGTGTGATGGATATGAGGACGTTGTGGCCAATGCTTGGACCGCTCCTTCCCAAGGAAATCCTGTGACAAAATTTCAGAGCAAGTTGAGAAATGTTTAAAATGCCCTTAAGCTTTGGGCTTCCTTGCATGGGGACATTCGCAAAGACATTAGAGATATGAATCTCATGATTGCAACACTAAATGATTCTCTTGCAATACATCCATTGGACCCGTACCTCTCACAACTAGAGAAACATGCCAAGGATTTCTACTCAAGGCTCGAGGAGGATTTGGAATCCATGTGGAGGCAGAAGAGCAGAGTTAACTGGCTGAAGCTTGGAGACAGAAACACAAAAGTTTTTCATATGAAGTCACGTGAAAGAAGAACTAGGAACTCTATCCCTTTCCTAATTGATGCGATGGGGAACATCATTGACACTTCAAACAAGGTGGTCGAGGAAGCTGTGTCCTTTTTATCAACTTTGCTAGTGCCGCCTGACTCACCTAGGGTGAGAACTAAGCCTATCGAGCCTAAAGTTGTCCTCACTACGAGGGCAAGCCAGTGGATCTCAAGACTGTTCACGGAAAAAGAGGTTAAGGATGCGCTTATGTCTATACATTCCTCTAAAGCACCGGGCCCTAATGGCTTCAATGCTGGTTTTTTAAAAGGCACTGGGGGCTGATCAAGAAGGACCTCACCCTCGCTATGAGCTACCTCTGGGATGGGGGTTCCCATCCGGATGGTTTTAACCACACTTTTCTTACGCTTGTCCCCAAGGTGCCTACCCCAGCAGGCTTGGCCGATTTTAGGCCTATTGCCTATTGTAACTCCCTTTACAATATCTTCTGTAAGATCCTCGCTTTGCGGCTTGCCACTGTGATACATGAGCTTGTCGGGCCCAATCAAACGGCATTCATAAAAGGAAGGTCCATCAGGGACTATTTTAGGCTTGCTCAAAAGGCTGCCGTGGGTAAGGCTTGCGTAAAAATTGATTTATCTAAATCTTTTGACTCCGTCGATCATGGCTTCCTTCTGGACAGCTTGGCAAATAGAGGATTTGATTCTAGATGGATGGGATGGATGTCAAATTGCATCTCGTCTCCTATTCTCGGTTCTCGTGGATGGCTCACCTCACTGTTATTTCTCCTCGATAAGGGGCTTACGCCAGGGAGACCCACTCAGCCCTCTGCTTTTTGTTATTGCTATGGACTCGCTCTCAATGCTCATGGAGAAGACGGTGCATGATGGCGCCTTCCTCCCAACCCGTATGGGGGGAGCAGTTGTGCCCTCACATCTCATTTACGCAGATGACCTAATTTTCTTTTGCAGAAAGACATCCGCCACCTTAAATGGTGTTAGAAAATCTTGCAAGAGTTTGAGGACATCACCAGCCTGTCCATGAATGCGAAGAAGAGTAAATTTATTATACCTCTACCCTCCTCCGCAAACTTCAGTTTATGCTTACATATCGGGCTCCTTTCGCAACCTCTGCCAGCGAAATACATGGGCATCCCTCTTACCCCTGCTAAGGGTAGGACGGCAGCAGCTACCACTCTTATGGACAGGTTAAGGACCTTGCTTTGCGACTGGAAGGCAAGGTCCCTATCCCTTGCCGGCCACCTCCAACTACTTGCTTCTGTCATCTCTAGAGTCTCGCTAAACTGGGCCTCGGGTTTTCTTATCCCTCTTGGACTGGCAAAGAAGGTCGACTCTCTATTGGCGGACTTCCTATGGGCGTACGGTACTCATCATGTAAAATGGGAGGTTGTCTGTCTACCGAAAAAATGAGGGGGGTTTGGGGCAGCGGTCCTTATGCTCCATTCATGAGGCAATGCTGGCATTGTGGTGTGGGAGTGTTCTCTACAATGAGAACTCCATTTGGGCATCTTTCATGCGTGATAGATATCTAAAGGGTGGAGACTTATTGAATTGCGCCAAGGCTCCGGGGGACTCCCTTGTTTGGAAAAATATTTTGGATATCAGGCATAAGATGTTCCCCAATAGCGGGGGAGGTGCAATTACGGCGAACAGTACGACGAACAGTATTCGGTCCTTATCTTTCCGCCATGCTTTCAACTTGGTGAGAAATAGAGATGATGTTGTTCCATGGGCAAACATTCTGTGGAATGCGAAGGTGGCCCCAAAATATGCTTGTGTACTCTACCGAGACATCCTGAACCGACTACAAACCCTTGACAGATTATTCAGACGTGGCATGGTCTCTGTGGAGGCTTGCCATCTTTGCAACATGTCGAAGGAAACATCTTCACATTTGTTTTTCAACTGCAACTTCTCGACGGAGGTTTGGGAGGGGACAACTGCATACTTAAACATCCCCAACATGAGGACTTGGTGCTTGAATTCGATGCTGGATTATTGTACAAAAATCTGCTACCGCAATCTAAAGATGAAGGCTGTTGTCGCCCTTGCTGCGGCACCGTGGGCAATTTGGGAGGAGAGAAACTTAAGATGGACTGAGGGCCAGATCTGCTCTCCTCAGGAAACTATTACTAATGTCACTAGAATGATCGCCACTATTCTTGATTAGTCCCAACTGAGGGTGCCCGAAGTTTCTGTTTTCAAAACATTTTTGACTTTGGCCATAAAGCCCAACTAGTGGCCCCAAGGCCCTTTTTTGTAAACACAAGTTGTTTTTGTTTTTTTATAGTTATATACATTTACTACTTAGCAAAAAATTTGCTTACATGAACGTGTAATTCTTTCCAGAAATGTGCATTTAATAACTGTAAAAATGATGGACTTTACACATATAAATTACAAAAAAACAACAGTTTCAAATACAAATACTACATGACCAGTTACAAAATTGGCAATTGTATTGAGGAGAAAAGAATGTCCAACAGTAGAAAACTAATCCCATACAACGTCATATAAGTTCCTTGTTTGGGGTGTTATTTAAAAATATCTATGTAATTATTGTTTCGTCATTCAGAGGATTCGTTTTTTCGGTATACAAGGATATGACTTTTTTTCATTGATGGGACGAGTAATGTCAATTCACTTAATTGATCGATTGCGCAATAAAAAGTTATATTATAATTTTTCAAAAATGCTTTATAAAATTACATCCTTTCAGTTTGTGTAAGATATATATCTGAAAAAATGAAGGACTTTAGGCATGTTTGTTAAACAAAAAAACAATTTATACAATATAAATATTGACTATCGAGTCACAAAACTGGCTTGTAAATTGAGAAGAAGAAGAAGAATATGACACTCTTATTTGAGTTTAAATGTAACGTGATTTTCAATAAAATCCTGATGTATTTGAATATGCTAGATGTATTTCTTAAAACATGAGTGTGTTTACATGGAAAGGAAGAGGAACTAAATTAGTAAGTATGGAAGATAATTTTTTTTTATGGCAAAGAGGGTGATCTCTGATGAATAGCCATTCATCACTCTTTATTCTTTTATTTTAGCTAAAAACCTGTGCAAAACACCATGTAAATATATGTAAATAGAATAAATTACCAAAATACATGCATTGTGTAAATAGAAATAATTAGCATGTTTTTGTGCATAAATAAAAGAATAAAGAAATAAAAGAAAAAGAGGGAAATATTTAGAATAAATATTGAGCGACCTAATCCCAAGGGAGGGCTCAGCATGGGCCTGACCGCAAAAGAAACCAAGTAGAGGGAGATAGGGTCAATCACATTTTTACATACACCTATGTATATAAATCAATTTATTTTCCTCAAAATAAAAATAAAAAGTATTTCTTATAGTTTGTACATATTTATAAAAATAAAACTAAAATAAAAATGGGAAAAATAAAATAAAAATAAAAATAAATAAAAACCTCTCTCCCTCTATATGGAAAAATAAAGACCATGTATATAAAACAACATACCTATTTATTTTCTCCTTGTAAATAATTAATAAAAATAAAATAAAAATACCTTTTTATTCCAAATTTTATGTTGTAAATAAATAAAATATAAAATTGGAATAATTGTTAAACAATTAAAAATAAAAATCAAATATACATATATGTATATACCTATATATAATAATATTATAATGTAAATACATAATTTATATTTCAAAAAAATAAATAAAAATCACAAAAAAATACTTTGAAAATAAATAAATATTTTCATTTTATAAATATTTTAAAAAAATGTCGTTATCTATTTTATTTTGAATTTCTAAAATAATTTCCAATGGTGGCCTCTGATTGGTCCACGGGGGATGTTGACCCCCGGACAACATCCCCCCTGGACCACTCGACCCGGATCTTTGCTCCCGACCCAACTTCGTCTATTTTTCCTAGCATGATCCTACCACCATCAATCGAAACCCCGGGCCCGGATTATCCTTGAATCATCCCTAATCCACGCCCGATCGTCCACCTAGGGATCTGAGCTTCACCGTGCCCTGCCCGACCCAATCTTCTCGGACCTGCACCACTATTTAACCTCTCCTCCGGCCACAATTTCACGCCATCTTTGGCTCCGCCCTTCCTTCACAGGAACTCCACTACCCTCCTTAGAGTGACAGCTATTCGAGGGTCGTGTCACGGTGAGGGGAGGTGTCTCCAGCCACTGATCCGGCGAGCTCTTTCGCCGTGCGCCGCCGCGAGGTGCGTCGAGCCTCGGACCCCGACGAATCCTTGAGGCAAAGATCCCCATAGTTCTGCCAGATCATCCACAGTCGACCTCGATCACCAGGTAGCTTCGATGCCCTCTAGTTTAGCCTAATTTTCGATTACGCCCTATTTGCGCCGCCGGTAGTCGCCGACAAATTCACACCATCTCAGTCACCCATTCGATCATTGGACCCCCTATTCATCTTCACGAGACTCCTACCCATGTTCTACGCACCTCCGTTCACCTTGGTTCACCCCGGAACCAAGAATCGAGTCTCCTCCGGGGCCGCCTTGCCGGAGACCTCGCTCCGCCCCCTTCCGATCATCCATTCCACCCCCTGACGGGTTGAGGCACTTTCCCTCAACCCAGTAGTCTTAATGTGTTGTTTTGCAGGTCAAAGAGACCCATCTGAGGGTCCGCACGTTCGAGCACAGGAGCTTAGCTCCTACATCGTCGTCGGGCCACTCCGGTGGTTCTCGAACCTCATCGGAGGCGCCCACCAGCTGCGGAAGAGTTTGAGCTTCATTTTGCCTATCTCAGCAGCCCAAGAGGAGGTCCCACGCGCCCGTAGTGAGTCGGCGAAGTTCTCCAGCGGCCAGTTCATTCAGGACCCTCCACCACCGTCAGATCAAGCTTCGCCCCAGTTTAGATCTTAGCCCTTTGTTCTTTGGGCAGCCTCGACCGTCGGATCTTGATCAGGTGCTCATTTGGAGCATCGATCCAACGAAGGGTTACCACGCATCACAATCGTAGGATCTCCACGTGGCACGCCCTCGTCCATCGGATCATAATAAAGGGGTAATTGCACTTAGGCCCCTCCTTTTCCTACATTTATAGCTTAGTCCTGTAAATATTTTAGTTAGTCGTTTTTATTTTGTATAATTTGCGTCTAGGACCCTATAGTTTTAGTATTTGCGATTTAGTCCCTGCCTTTGTGAGACACGTGCTTTGACACGGTATATGTTGGACAAATTGCATTGTATGGGCTTCGATTTTATGCCATGTTATGAAATGAAGTTTTAGTTCTGATATTTGCATTGATGCCCCTGTGAGTGCAGTCACGTGCTGAGCTCATGCATTTTTGGACTATTTGCAGTATCAACCCTAGACTTTTTTACAATTGTTACTATTTGGCCCACAAACTATGTTTTCTTTCATTTAGGTCCCTGCTTGCAGTGTGCCTTATTTATATTGAATAAAATGTCAAATTAAATCCAAATTAAGTGAAATCTGGATAAAGGGCTCGTGCCACTGTGTAAAAATTTCCATAAATTTTTGGGACATTTTTGAGGCTTTTTACTATTTTTAAAAATTCAAAAACCCGCATTTTTATTACTGTCTAACTTGAAAAATCAAAGAAAAATATAAAACTTCTTTAAAAATTCTAAAACAAATAGTGATAGTTAGTTTTACTGTTTTCTAGTTTTTGTCAAATTTTTGTGCTTTTTTGGATTTATAAAAACCAAAAAAATTAAAAAACACTAAAATCCTTATAAAAATTCTAAAAAATTCTATAAAAAACAAAAAAAAATACAAACTCTTTTTCTGTAGCTTACTTTTTGCATATAGTTTTCACAAAAATTACCTCCAGACTTTTATAGATCAATTTTTTATTTTTAATTGATCTTTCAACTATGGCTGCACAGTCCATATTTTTCCTCTTTCTTGATTTTTATAAAATTAACTAAAAATTGAAAAATTCTTTAAAATTCACCAAAAACACTTAAAAACATAAAAAAACACACAAATAATTTTTATTTGAATTTTTGGAGTATTTTTGGATGTTTAAATAAATTGTTGCATTTGCTTGTTTCCCTATTTTCTTATTTTTCTTCATAATTAAAAATACAAAAAAAATAAAAATATTTAAAATCCACCAAAAACATTTTCTCCCTTATTTTTTGATTCTGACTACTTCGTAGGCCGCAAGGCCAACTCGTGCTCCTTGAGTCCCACCCTGGTCGATATACCAGGTTAATAAAAATAGCGAGGACCGCTATCTGATTTTGATTGTTTTATACCTTCTTTGGTGGTTCTAAAATTTTCTTGGTTGATCGATTTACAAGTGATTAAGGTCGCAACGACCTGAGTTATTTATCTCCCTTAGTCGCTCGTTGATATATTTTTTCGGTCATCAGAATGGCGCCGTTGCCGGGGAGAGCGGCTTAGTAGTCCTTATTTTTCCTTTTCGTTCAGTTTTGTTTTTCGTGGTTTTCCGCAACTTTTCTTTCGTCTGCGGCTTTTCGCAGCTTTTTGTTTTCTCTGTTTTCTTTTCATTTTTATTTTCTTTTGTTTTATTTTGTTTGTGTTTGTTTTTACTTTGGGTATTTATTTCCATTTTCGTAGATATTCTCTTTTATTGCTTATCTTGTTTATTTTTATAATAACTGTGCTTGACACTTCTATTGACTTTTTGCGAGGGTCCGAGGTCGAGGCGGCTCTTCTTAAAGAGCTGACGCAACCGTGGGAGTCGGAGGTGGCTCTCTTCTCTACAGAGCCGCAGGAGGACGCAAGAAGTCGAGCAGCAGTGCGGGAGCCGCGGAATAGCCGCGGAGATACCTTAAATTAGATTAGATTTCTTTTCAGCAGATATTATATTGTTGTAATAATACAAGGACAGACTTAGACACTTGAACACTTGTGGTGATTACGGGGTCTGTTTCGCCGAGCACCGGTGTGCTCAGGGGACCTCACCACGATTTTCACCGGTTTTGTTTTTTCTGACTATTTATTTACTGCTTATTTGGTTTTCGTGATTTTTGGCCTTAGTTTAGGATTTTCTCTGATTGCGCCATAATAATTAGGGTCCACACACCTAATTACTTGCTTGTACCTATTAGCTCGTAATTTGGACTTAAATAAAATTAATAAAGAAAAGGCTACTTGGTCACTTGAGGGGTCCCGAGCCGCTAGAGGCCGTATACAGCTCTGGCAGGACCCGTTGTGGTAGGCACCGATCGGCATCCGAGACCGAACACAGACCCCTCCTGTTGACCACTTAGTCATCGGTTCTTTCGTGTAGAAATTGCTCTGCTTAAGGCCGATTCTCGTGCACCATATAGGTAGTTTATATTATGTCTTTATTTTATGCGCGGATCATTTTGCATGTAGACTGCTGGAGTCAGGTACGCATCTCTTACTCTACATGCATCATTGATTTCTTGCGCATTGGCTTTTTCGTCTTCTCCCCCCAATTTTTGGACTTAAAATAATCAGGAGAATCGATAAATTCGTTAGGCGTTGTTTGATCTGAAAA
Organism: Ottelia alismoides; assembly: GCA_037367405.1. Lineage (NCBI taxonomy): Eukaryota > Viridiplantae > Streptophyta > Magnoliopsida > Alismatales > Hydrocharitaceae > Ottelia > Ottelia alismoides. Next base: position 122,330 of record JAZKJV010008363.1, on the reverse strand, counting down.
ATATCTAAAAAACAAAAACCATAAAATTTTGGGACTGCTAATCAAACTCGACCCTAAAAGACACTTCACCTAAAAAATCTGTCTTGGGGAGAGCAACCCCCTCATTGTCTGGTTTGTGTGCGCGAGAGAGTGACCCGCACACTAGGCTAGAGCCACATCCGAGCCTCGATAAAACTACCGGCCTTTTATACAGGACAGTCTGGTAGGCGGATTGGATTCCTATCAGGTCACGTAACTGCTCTTATATCCTGACATGATCACCTAAATAAAATTGACAAGATAATTGACCGAGCTCTTACGGTCTTCAGCTCAGCGTGGAGTAGGTGAACTCAGGGTTTGTTTGCTCATCTTGGTTGTTTTCCAGATCTCATCCGCCCGACTCGCTAGATTAAGATGATGGGCAGGAGGTCTCTTAGGCAGCCTCTGGCTGCACCGCTTTTTAGCACTCCAGCCCATTCATCTAGGTTGGATCGCGAGAGCCGAGATCCACTCTCCGAACCCAAGTTTGATTCTGCCCTGTTCCCCCTTGACCACCCTTCTTCTATTCCTGAGTTACCAGTGCCAGATGCGAGACAGTTGAATGATATTTCGGCACTTGTGTTTGGGTCTTTTGCCTTTGCAGAGACCATGGCCAGCAGCGAGGATCGCATCGAGGGTCAGAGGGCAGAGACGACCACGTACGTACTGGACCAGGGTGCGATCAACACCACCATGATAGCTTCCCTCGAGACCATGCAGAGACAGATACGGGATCGGGGAGCTTTCATGGTAGAGATGAGGAGAGAGATGGAGTAGATGAGAGCCGACCACGAGCAGCGTGGGCCCGGAGACAAACCACGGAGACCCGATGAGCCGGCAGCAGCAGCAGCTGTAGCAACCGCAGCAGCAGCAGAGCCGAGGCCGATGCGGGAGTTGCACAACCCCGGGTCGACACTGACGCACCGATGGGTGGTACTTCCATCGATCGTGGGGGACTTCAAGTTCCCCCCGAACATACTTCAGCTACTCCCCTGTTTCCACGGGCTTGCCACTGAGGAGCCCCATCTACATCTCCAGGAGTTTGAGATGATCTGCAGTACAGTCCACGATCGTCAGGTGGACGAGGACACCATCAGGATGATTGCTTTTCCTTTCTCCCTAGCAGACAGAGCAGCCAACTAGCTGAAGCACTTAGGGAGATTCGTATACACCTGGGAGCAGCTCCGCACCGAGTACTTGAACAAGTACTATCCACTCGGGCGGACCAATGCAACGAGGGCCATGATCAGAAACTTCTCCATGCTCCCCAATTAGCAGTTCCACGAGGCATGGGAGAGGTTCCGTGAGCTTAGCAACAAATGCCCGCACCACGTCATAACGAAGCCGAACCTAGTTCAGAGCTTCTTCTGCGGGTTGACACCAGAGCCGCAGGGCTTGGTGAACGCTTCTTGTGGTGGTTCCTACTTCGCCAAGGATGAGGATCGGGTCTGGGCTATCTACGAGGAGATGGACGAGAACTATACCGTGATGTCCCAGACCCGACTCTACACTCAGGGACGCCCCCAGCCACAGTTTGTGCAGTACCAGAGGATAGCGCGAGTCGATGTCGGTCCTTCTACTTTGTCCGCGGTAGCCGCACAGGCCGAGACCATAGCTGTAGACCTGGGCATCATCAGCGAGAAGCTGGATCGGATCGAGTTGATAGAGAAGAAGCAGTGCCATGGCATATCTCAGATGGATCAGATGGCACAGACGCTGAGTGACCTGAAGACACAGATCATGTGTCTCCAGGAGGCACAGACAACTTCTCAGCCCTGTCTTCAGGCACGAGGAGATCCGAGCAGCAGTGGTAGCTCATCCCAGCGCTCCAATCAGCCTAGACAGGTTCACCTTGTACAGGCAGAGCCGTACCAGCAGCCACAGCCGTACTACCAGTCACCACCATCCCCAGACACTCAGATGGTGGTTTACCAGCCATATCAACATCTGTCAATACTCCCACCACCCTCCTACGAGCCAGAGTCGTTGATGGATGTCAACAGGATTTGGTACGACCGCCCCCAGCCCGGTATCCGACGAGACCATCCCGGATTTTGCTGGTCGGTCGGAGGCACCAGTTCCCAGCAGCAGCTTCCAGTTCAGGGTGGCCAGTACGACCATCAGCGAGAGCAGCACCAGCAGCCCCAGCCCCCAGTTCTCCACTAGAAGCAGTCATCCCAGCACCACCAGCAGTATGGTCCTTGTCCCTATCAGCAGGGACAACCTTGGAGGCGAGAGCAGCCTCAGCAGTATCATCAGCAGTACCCCTCTCACCCGCACCAGCAGCAGCCTCACTACCAGCGAGGCCACCCGTCAGGTGCTCATGGGTCAGCCTATGAGAACCCTGCCTTAGACAACCTAGCCCGCTTCCTGACAGAGCAGTAGGATACCCTCAGACGGGAGATGGATGATTTCTGCCAGGAGATGCAAAAGATCGTGAGAGGGAAGGCCGCCATCCCTGCCCAGATTGAGCCAAACCTGAACAATCTGAAGAGGAAGTTTGAGCAGGTAGAGTTCACAGAGGTTACCACTCCTAGTGATTCATTTGGTGATTTGTCTGCATACATGTTTGATGCTGATTTTGTTACACTTAGGAGCGGTAGGATGCCAGCAGGAGGCACCTCGTCTGAGCGATGATCCCATGCCACTTCCAGAGCGCCAGGAGAGGAGGAGCGTGGTACTGATGCCGCGAGAGGTGATGACGGTGGTGCTGACGCCACCATGGATGTTGCTCCAGCCGACGGTACTGAGGCCGTCGTTTCACCAGTTGGAGGAGGTGGTACTGACGCCACCGCAGTTTCTGAGCTAGAGCGTGGTACTGATGCCGCGAGTCGACATGCCGAGGGTGGTACTGAGGCCACCATTTCCACTTCTACTAGTCCTATTGTCTTTCCGTCTATACATGTATCTCGGGACTTTTCTGGAAATAATGGAAAGGGTTTATTTTATTCTGATCCACCTGTGGTGCTTGATGATGTATGTGTGGATTCTACCATACTTGAGCAACCTAGACCCTCTCCTAGTCCTTCATTTGAGAAGGACCCTGTGATCTCCTTTCCACGAGCACTTCACATGGCAAAGGGGAAGAAAACAGAAAATCAAAAAAAGAATCATCAGATAGAGTCCAGCTAGCAGATGATAGATAGATTCCATATTCAGCTGACTCTTCTGGAGGCCTTGGAGCACATCCCTCTACTCCAGAGATCACTCAGAGACAGGACCACAGTTAGGAGGAAGAGGAGGAACCATCAGTCTGAGATCCATGTGCTTACTCGTGCCATGTGTTTTGCGATTCAGAACAGTCTGCCGGCCAAGAGGCCAAATGCAGGAGCCATGTATGTCAGATGCCATATCCATGAGCAGAGGTTCGACCACACTCCATTAGATAGTGGTTCTTCGGTCAACCTACTTCCGACAGCCCTTCTCGACCGTTTCAAGTTGGGCACTCTATGACAGAGCAGGACGGTCCTTCAGTTTGCTGATCGATCTGTTAAGAGGCCGAAGAGGTTGCTGAAGGACGTTGTCGTCACGATTCAGGGCCTGAAATTCCCCGTGGACTTCGTTGTGTTGGACATGGAGATCCCTGAGTCTGTGACCGATACCGCCATCATTCTAGGACGCCCGTTCTTGGCCACATCCAAGGCAGTGTCCGACCATGATAGTTGGAAGGTGTACTTTCACGTCGAGGGAGAGAGTATACAAATAGAGACGGTCGAGGAGACTAGAGCCAGAGATGCAGCTTGCTCAGAGACGACATCTGATTCAGAGCAGATGATAGAGGCAGGGCGAGACATCCACCAGGACAACGATTTTGTGATCACAGATGACGAGGTAGTTTGGGCAGATCCAGTCGCACAAGCCATCCTCTCACCTTTAGAGTTCGCTGATGTAGAGACGCCAACAGAGGAGAGCTTGGAGAGCGCACCCCTGGTCCAGGATACTTTTCAAGCAGCAGAGCCGGTTCCCGATCGCGAGACAGATTTTTCTAGGGAGGAGGTTAATTCCATGCAGAGCAGAGACAGTCCAGCAGAGCAGCCTTTTCCAGATACAGATTGTGAGCGAGAGTTCTCATTCTCCCATGAAGATTTGGCAGCATTCACTCAGACCTTTCAGAGGCCAGATCCGCCAGCACCTACTTGTCCAGAGCTGAAGCCGTTACCGTCGTCGCTGAAGTATAGGTTCCTTGCGGGTGAGCATGAGATGTACCCAATCATTATCTCTGCTTATTTGACTGGAGAGCAAGAATCCCGTCTGAGGGGTTCTTGAAAAGAACCGCAAGGCGATAGGATGGAGTGTAGCCGATCTCCAGGGGATAACTCCGGCCCTGTGCTCCCACCATATCTATCTCGAGGACGAGGCAAAGCCGTCGCGTGAGTTCTAGCGGTGGCTGAACCCGAATCTTAGAGATGTTGTCATGAAGGAGATCTCGAAATGGTGGAGCGCCTACCCCAACTCCGACTCCAAGTGGGTCAGTCCGTTGCATGTGGTGCCCAAGAAGACGTGCATCACTACAGTTGTCAGCGAGTATGGAGAGGAGATCTCTACCTGGGTACCCACTTCTTAGCGGGTCTGCGTGGATTACAGACGACTCAACCAGGCCACCAAGAAGGATCATTTCCCCCTGCCTTTTATTGATCAGATCATTGAGAGACTGGCAGGGAAGAGCCATTACAGTTTTTTAGATGGGTACTCCGGCTATAATCAGGTGGCCATCGCGCCCGAGGACCAGGACAAGACCACCTTCACCTGTCCCTTTGGGACATATGCTTTCAGACGCATGCCATTTGGATTGTGCAACGCTCCGGCGACATTTCAGAGATGCATGATGTCCATCTTTTCGGACATGGTGGGGGAGTGCTTGGTGGTCTTCATGGATGATTTCTCGGTCTACGGTGACGGATTTGATTCCTGTCTTGACTGCCTAGACCGAGTCCTTCAGTGATGCATTGAGGTTCACCTTGTGTTGCCTTGGGAGAAGAGTCACTTCATGGTGACTCATGGGACGGTGCTTGGCCATATCATCTCCAACAGGGGCATGGAGGTTGATCCGGCCAAGGTGGATGTCATTAGAAAACTCAATCCACCGTCTAACTTGCGATAGTTACAGTATTTTCTGGGTCACGTCGGTTTCTACCGACGCTTCATTCATGATTTCATCAGGATTGCCCGACCGTTGACTGATCTGCTAACAAAAGACACCGAGTTCCTTGTTGATGATAAGTGTCTATCGTCATTTGAGACTCTCAAGAGCTGTGTTGTAGAGGCTCCTGTTCTCCAGCCACCTAATTGGTCTCTCCCATTCGAGATCATGACGGACGCCTCTGATTTTGCCGTGGGGGCCATGTTGGGACAGAGGAGGGATAGAGTCCCATTTGTCATTCACTACGCTAGCCGTACATTGGATGCCGCACAGCGGAACTATAAAGTCACTGAGAAGGAGATGCTAGCTGTAGTTTTCACCCTAGATAAGTTCAGATCTTACATCATTGGATCTAGAGTGACCATTTACACTCATCATACCGCCATCAGGTACCTTATGGCAAAGAAGGATGCCAAAGCCAGATTGACCAGATGGATCCTTCTACTCCAGGAGTTTGATATAGAGATTAAGGATATGCCTGGAGTCAAGAATGTGGTGGCGGATCATCTCTCCCGATTAGAGCATCTTGAGGATTCTAAGCAGACTAAGCCTATTTGTGAGACCTTCCTAGATGAGGCGATCCTTGTTATCACCTCTCTCCCATGGTATGCCGATATTGTGAACTATCTTGTTGCCAAGAAAGTTCCATAAGATTGTCCCAGGTAGAAACTTGAGATCTTCCTAGCGAAGGCCAAGTTCTACCACTTGGAGGATCCCATCCTTTATCATGAAGGAGGGGATAGCGTCTGGCGTAGGTGCATTCCTCAGGAGGAGCACCACAACGTCCTCACTTACTGCCACAAGCTTGAGGCAGGAGGACATCACTCTAGGAGGAGAACGGAACAGAAGTGCTCCAATCCGGCCTAGGTGGCCTACTCTCTTCAAGGACTCTGATGAGTTCGTGAAGAGATGTACTGACTGTCAGAGGATGGGCACTTGTGGACAGCGTGATATGATGCTGATGCAGCCCATTCACTTCTGTGAGGTTTTTGACGCATGGGACATCGATTTCATGGGTCCATTCCCTAGGAGTCAAGGATTTGAGTACATTCTGTTGGTCGTTGATTATGTTATCGTTGGGTTGATGCCATCCCCGCCCGGACTGCAGATGCTAGGAATGTTTGCCGATTTCGAGGAAGCATATCATTTCACAGTTCGGGGTCTCTCGAGTATTCTTTTAATTCATTTTACCTCTATTTTGCTACCTATACTTGGGGATATTTTACCCTAAGTATAGGGGAGGTAGACCCTGTACATTCTCACTCGGCTTTCCCTTCGTGTACCGCCTGCTATACTTAGGATTATTTGATCCTAAGTATAGGGGGAAACCCCGAGATCCTCTCACATTTCTATTCTTTCATTTCTCTTGTATATAGCCATCCTTTTCACTTCCCGATACTAAGCACGAGTTATGTCTTCTTCATCGCTCTTGACTCTGAGGACATCGTTCGAGCAAAGTATAGGGGGTGTGTATATATTCCATATATACTTTATCCATACTCGTACATTGTGTGAGTGTGTTAATAAATAAAAATGGCTAAAACCCAAATTCCATAAAATTAAAAAATTTTCCTTGTAAATAAAATTCTTTTATTACACATACATAGCTAGTTGTACAAATTATTTTTGTAAAAATGTTTGTAAAAACTTTTTGTGTAAATAGCTTGTAAATACTTTCATATCAAAATTATGTATATAGTACAAAATTTTTGTAAAATGTTTTGAAAATCAAAAGTTTGCAAAACCTTGTGTAAATTTGTGTACATATTTTGCAAAACTTGCATTCATGCATACATCCATGTTTTCAAAACATTTTTCAAAAATTGTGCACATGTGTAAATAGTTTGTAAATAGCATCTTTGTAAATACTTGTATAGTTTTTCCTGGATTATAGTTGACATTTAAACTAGCCTGGAATTAAATTGTAAAATGGAGCTTGATTAAGATCTTAATCCACCTAATTATAAGAGGAACCTTATAGGGCATAGGGTTGAGACTTTTCAGGTCCATGGTGACTTAATTCTTTGAGTCCACTAGGCTATGATAATATGTCATCTCGATGAGCCTAAGTAGAGCACTTAACAACACACACATGACTCATATAGACAATGGCTTGACTTGGACCGCACTTTACACCGAGCTCTCTACGGATGAGGTAGTGAGGAGGCAGTCTTCCTTGACTTGGGGTAGCATATGAGAGTAGTACTTCTAGGCGGAACCTCTCTTCTTCTTATAGTGAAGTAAGTGCGTCTCAACTGGTCTAGTTGCCATGAGGTCTAACGATAGGAGTTGTGGGTTGCATTAATGCTTCAAAAGAGGGATAGTCTACTGGCTCAAGAGGAAAAACTCCTTATGTATAATATGCTGCACTTTGTAGATATGTTGTACAGATGCACCAAAAAATGCAAAAAGAAAATAACTCCAAAAAAATGGTGGGTCTGAGAGAAAATGATAATCCCACCGGAGTGTATATAGTGCAATAAGCAAAGCTTGAGACTCATGTTCCATCTTATGTAGCTTGCAGCAGGGAGACTTAGCTACGCTGGTTGAGCTCCCAAGGATACATGACTACACTGGCCATGGTCTATTCTCTTCTTCCCCCTCTTCTTGAGCCGGTTGAACTTGAACTTAGAAGGGAATACCCCGCTCCTCGAGGAAAGAGTGGCCAGACTAGGGTCATAGAGTTACCTTGTTGGGGAGGGTTGTCATTTTGCTACTTCTGAGGTGGAGAGCTATACCTCACTTACACTATACAAGGAAAGATTCATGGTCTTCAGGGTTTGTGTATGTAGACTTGTTATGATCTGGATTATTGAGGAGTCTTGACAATAGAGTAGTGGATCTTAGAGGAAGTTAAGTTTTAAACCTAAGTCCAAATAAGGTTCCGACACATTAATAATCCAAAGATCTGATCGAGCTCCATATTTCAATTTAATGAAGGCAAGTTTAATAATCAGCATTGATCCTTGCATTTCCTCTTTTTTTCTTTTTTCTTTTCTTTTTCACTACTTTTTCAAATAAGTGTTTGCTAAGGGACTAGCAAAGTTAAGTATAGGGGGGTGATGAATACCCATTCATCACTCTTTATTCTTTTATTTTAGCTAAAAACCTGTGCAAAACACCATGTAAATATATGTAAATAGAATAAATTACCAAAATGCATGCATTGTGCAAATAGCAATAATTAGCATGTTTTTGTGCATAAATAAAAGAATAAAAAAATAAAAGAAAACGAGGGAAATATTTAGAATAAATATTGAGCGACCTAATCCCAAGGGAGGGCTCAGCATGGGCCTGACCGCAAAAGAAACCAAGTAGAGGGAGATAGGGTCAATCACATTTGTACATACACCTATGTATATAAATAACTTTATTTTCCTCAAAATAAAAATAAAAATTGTTTCTTATATTTTGTACATATTTATAAGAATAACTAAAATAAAAATGGGAAAAACAAAAGAAAAATAAAAACAAATAAAAACCTCTCTCATCAATGTAAATCGACCGTGTATATAAAATAGCATACCTATTTATTTTCTCCTTGTAAATAATTAATAAAAAATAAAAATACCTTTTTATTCCAAATTTTATGTTGTAAATAAATAAAATATAAAATTGGAATAATTGTACAAAAATAAACAATTAAAAATAAATATCAAAAATACATATATGTATATACATATATATAATAATAATATAATGTAAATACATAATTTATATTTCAAAAAAATAAATAAAAATCACAAAAATACTTTGAAAATAAATAAATATTTTTCATTTTGTAAATATTTTAAAATAAGGTCATTCTCTATTTTATTTTGAATTTCTAAAATAATTTCCAATGGTGGCCTCTGATTGGTCCACAGGGGATGTTGACCCCCGGTTAACTTCCCCCTGGACCACTCGACCCGGATCTTTGCTCCCGACCCGACTTCACCTATTTTTCTAGCATGATCCGGCCACCATCAATCAAAACCCCGGGCCCTGATTACCCTTGAATCATCCCTAATCCACGCCCGATCATCCACCTAGGGATCCGAGCTTCACCGTGCCCTGCCCGACCCCATCTTCTCGGACCTGCACCACTATTTAACCTCTCCTCCGGCCGCAATTTCATGCCATATTTGGCTCCGCCCTACCATCCCAGGAACACCACTACCCTCCTTAGAGTGATAGCTATCCGAGGGTCGTGTCGCAGTGAGGAGAAGGTGTCTCCAGCCACTGATCCGGCGAGCTCTTTCACCGTGCGCCGCCGCGAGGTGCGCCGAGCCTCGGACCCCGATGAATCCTTGAGGCAAAGATCCCCAAAGCTCCGCCAGCTCATCCACAGTCGACCTCGATCACCAGGTAGCTTCGATACCCTCTAGTTTAGCCTAATTTTCGATTACGCCCAATTTGCGCCGTCGGCAGTCGCCAGCCAATTCACACCATCTTAGTCACCCATTCGATCATCGGTCCCCTATTCATCTTCACGAGACTCCTACCCACGTTCTACGCACCTCCGTTCACCTTGGTTCACCCCGGAACCAAGAATCTAGTCTCCTCCGCCGCCGCCTCGCCGGAGACCCCGCTCTGCCCCCTTCCGATCATCCATTCCACCCCCTGATGGATCGAGGCACTTTGCCCTCGACCCAGTAGTCTTGATGTGCTGTTTTGCAGGTCAAAGAGACCCATCTGAGGGTCCACACGTTCGAGCACAGGAGCTTAGCTCCTCCGTCATCGCCGGGCCACTCCGGTGGTTCTCGGCCTCATCGGAGGCGCCCACCAGCTGCAAGAGAGTCTGAGCTTCATTTCGCCTATCTCAGCAGCCCAGGAGGAGGTCCCACGCGATCGTAGTGAGCCTGCGAAATTCGCTGGCAGCCAGTTCATTCAGGACCCTCCACCACCGTCGGATCGAGCTTCGCCCCAGTTTAGATCTCAGCCCTTCGTTCTTTGGGTAGCCTCGACCATCGGATCTTGATCAGGAGCTCATCTAGAGCATCGATCCAGCGAAGGGTTAGCCATGCACCACAGCCGTCGGATCTCCACGTGGCACGCCCTCATCCATCGAATCATAATAAAGGGGTAATTGCACTTAGGCCCCTCCTTTTCCTGCATTTATAGCATAGTCTTGTAAATATTTTAGTTAGTTGTTTTTATTTTGGATAATTTACGTCTGGGACCTTATAGTTTTAGTATTTACGATTTAGTCCTTGCCTTTGTCAGACACGTGCTTCGACATGTGATATGTTGGACAAATTGCATGTATGGGCTTCAATTTTATGCCATGTTATGAAATGAAGTTTTAGTTCTGATATTTCCATTTATGCCCCTGTAAGTGCAAGTCACGTGCTGAGCTCGTTCATTTTTGGACTATTTGCAGTATCGGCCCTAGACTTTTTATAGTTGTTACTATTTGGCCCATAAACTATGTTTTCTTTCATTTAGGTCCTTGCTTACTGTGTGCCTTGTTTTTATTGGATAAAATATCAAATTAAATCCAAATTAGGTGAAATTTGGATATGTGGCTCCTGCCACTGTGTAAAAATTTCCCTAAATTTTTGGGACATTTTCGAGGCTTTTTACTTATTTTAAGAATTCAAAAACCCGCATTTTTATTATTGTCTGACTTGAAAAATCAAAGAAAAATATAAAAACTTCTTCAAAAATTCTAAAAAAAGTTTATGATAGTTAATTTAACTGTTTTCTAACTTCTATCAAATTTTTGTGTTTTTTGGATTTATAAAAACCAAAAAAATTGAAAAACATTTAAAACATTATAAAAATTCCAAATAATTCTATAAAAATAAAAAAATACAAACTCTTTTTTTATAGCTTACTTTTTGCATATAGTTTTCATAAAAATTGCCTCTTGACTTTTATAGATCAATTTTATATTTTTAATTGATCTTTCAAGTCTGGTTGTACAGTAGTCCATATTTTTCCTATTTCTTGACTTTTACAAAATTAACTAATAATTGAAAAATTCTGAAAAATTCACCAAAACACTTAAAAACATAAAAAACAAAAAAACAATTTTATTTGAATTTTTGGAGTATATTTGGATGTATTTGGATGTTTAAATAAATTGTTGCATTTGCTTGTTTCCATATTTTCTTATTTTTCTTCATAATTAAAAACACAAAAAAATTAAAAATATTTAAAATCCACCAAAAACATTTTCCCCCTTATTTTTCGATTCTGACTACTTCGTCGGCCGCAAGGCCAACTCGTGCTCCTTGAGTCCGACCCTGGTCGCTATACCAGGTTAATAAAATTAGCGAGGACCGTTATCTGATTTTGATTGTTTTATACCTTGTTTGATGGTTATAATATTTTCTTGATTGATCGATTTACGAGTGATTGAGGTCGCAACGACCTGAGTTATTTATCTCTCTTAGTCGCTCGTTGATATATTTTTTCGGTCATCAATCTCCCAATGTGGGAGTCACCGCTAAAATACTATTTCATTAGAGAGCGAGATTACATCATAAGTTATCTAGACTCTCAGAAACTCAAGAGAGACCTACAATGAGATACAACATTCCCTGAATAAAAATTTTGATTCTTAAAAATGTGCTCATTTCTTGCTAACCAGAGTGTCCAAAGTACCACAATAGGTTTTGAGACGTCGTCCGAGGAGTTTCCACCTACCTTCCCTATTGCCTCCCAGAAGTTCATCGACCCGTTCACATCTAACCACGAGGTAGACATCTCCCTCCGGACCTTCGTCAAAGCCTCGCACATGAAAAAAAGATGTTCTGTATTTTCCATCTGCTCACCACATCTATCGCAATTTACATCGTGAATCCCAAAGATTTTTGCCTGTCTGACCTTGTCACATAACTTGTTTTTCCTCAGACACCATAGGAAATTTTTTATCCTATTTGGTATCTTGCATGCCCATACAATCTTTATATCCTTGCAGAAGTCAAGATCGGTTGTACCCGCTCCTCCGCTTCTCAATTCACCATAGAGCTTTTTTGACAGAGAATCTTGTACCTGTCCAGACATAATGATCCCTCGTCATAGAAAATTCACACGTTAATTGAGCCGCATCCAAAATTCTTTCCAACTCCTCTCTTCTTCTGACCGAGAGGACCGCATCAAAAGATATCCACCACTCCCCGCACTGTGCTAATTCCGTCAAATCTACATCCTTCATTGTAATCAATGCAAAGAGCCTTGGGAATCGCCTCTCTAGGGCCCCTTCCCTCGTCCAGTCATCCCTCCAAAATCTTAACTCCCTTCCGTCACCTACCAGAGGCGTAAGTCTGTGTGATATGTGCCTTAGCACCTCCCGCATTCCCTGCCAAAGAGCTAATTCGATGTGGGTCGCACCTGCAGCCAGGGCCCCTTTTACCTCGTAAATCCTCCTTGGTAGTCTTGTCACCAAGTCTATACTAGGACCCCGAACACGCAACACCCATTTAGCCATCAAGGCCTTGTTCATACTCTCCAGATCACGCACACCCAGCCCCCCTTCTCCTTACTTCCCGTGATCTCGTCCCAAGCCACCAGGTGCATGCTGGATTTCTGTTGTTTCCCATCTTACGAGAAGAATCTTCTCATCAGATTTTCAATCTTCTTTTTTACCCCCACTGGCATCAACCTTGTCAAAAAAGAAAATTGGAATGGCAGATAAGACGTGTCTTAACAAAACTAGCTTCCCAGCCCTAGATAAGTATATTACCTTCCACCCTGCAGTTTACTCTCTATCTTCTGGATCACTACATCCCAATCTGCAACCTTCAATCTGACTGCCATCAGTGGAAGGCCTAGGTACATAATCGGTAGATCTCCTGATGGGCACCCTAGCAATTCTACTATTCTGATCTTCTCTTCATTATGTAAACCAAAGGTGATGACCATTGATTTTTGGAGGTTTATATCCAACCCAGATATTTTGTTAAAGATATCCAGAACCTGTGTTGATTACTCATCATCTCCCTCGTTCCTTCTAAGAAGAGTATTGTGTCGTCCGCATACTGCAACAGTGGAACATATATGTCGTCCAGGCGAAAACCTCTACACTACCCTCCATCAACTGCATGCCTGAACATAACCGCTAATGCATCTGCCACCAGCACAAAAAGCATGGGCGCTAAGGGACACCCCTGCTGCATGCCTCTTTGCGTTTGGAAAAAACCCCTTCATGCCTTCCATTCACTAAAACCGAGAGGGATGAGGTAGTGATACACCACTTCATTCACGCGATCCAAATTTTTGGGAAACCTCTTTCTCATCGGTAATCACATGAACCTCCAGTCTACGCAGTCGTAAGCTTTTGCAAAATCAATCTATCACAGAATGCCCTTCGCTTTTCTTCTTCTCCACTCTAAACAGATCTTTGATGCCAAAACTAGCCCATCAACCATTTGTCTTCCCGGAATGAATGTAGACTAGCTCTCTATCACAATAGAGTCCATAACCACCTTGAACCGGTTAGCTAGCACCTTTTCTATAATAAGGTAAATCCCATTCGATAGCACAATCGGTATGAAGTCTTCCACTCTGGTTGGCTGGTCTTTCTTTGGCAACAAGAACAACATTGACATGTTAATCTTCTCAAAACCACTGTTCTCGTCTCTGAACTCCTCTAGCACCTCAACGATCTCAAACTTCAATAGGTCCCAAAACACTCTATAAAAGAAGATCCGGAATCCATCTGGTCCAGGAGCCCCATCTGCATTCAGATCCCAAATAGCAATCTTTATTTCTTTTCCCGTGAATGGTGTCACCAGCTCGTCAGCCTGCCCGACGATAAGGATTTCACCCCCCTTCCCCGCCACCCCCATCCGTCCCTTTGCTTTCTTCATGAAGCTGCCACGAAATGATCTCTCAGTGTACTGCCAATATGTGCTTCCCCAGATAATCTCTGCCTCCCACCTCTAATTCCCTAATTTGATTCCTTCTCTTTCTGGAAGAAGCCATGGAATGAAAAAATCTTATGTTGGCATCACTTTCTTGTAGCCACTTCTGCCTATACTTCTGCTTCCAGTCCACCTCTTCTTTCTAATATTCATTCAAGATTACCTCCAAAAGACTGGTTTTCTCTGCCAGATCCTCATGGTCCAACCCTCTCAGGTCATCCAAACCATCCAATCATGTTACCTCCTTCTGTACATCATCTCTCTTCACCCTTCTTTTGTTTCCCAGCTCCCTCCCAAACCCCATCAAGTATGATTTGAGAAGCACCAGCTTAGAAGCAAAATGACCAACCACCGAGCCTACCGGATTCTACCCCCTCCAAAGATCAACCATTGTTTCCTTGAAGTCCTCTTCCAACATCCAAGCCCATTCAAAGCGAAAAAAGTATATGCTTCTTCCCTCTTCGCCCGACGACCAAACTATGGGCGTGTGATACAAGTTTGCCTGCGGAAGGGCCCAAACCCGCGATAACGGGAATCTTTACACCCCCTCAAATGAAAGTAGGAACATATCCAATCTCGATCTCGATCTCGACCTCGTGTTGCGCCATGTGTAAGCACAACCCGTCGCATCCAAGATTGTTAACCCTTAGTAGTGGACCATATCCAGAAACTTCGTTGAGTTGACGTCCTAGCCGCCTCCCCCCCAGGGCGGTCTCCAGGTAGCAGAGTAATGTTGAGATCTCCCCACAAAAGCCACACCCATTGAATTGGGCAGGGTACAACCACGTCAGGTCTGCCGCTAACAGACCCCTCTCACTACCACAAGACCCATATATATTCGTCATCGTAAAAGAGAAGTCATATGCCCTTCGTCTAAGACAAACTGTGAGTGAGAAGGACGACCTTGATACAACAACTGCCTCAAAATAATCCCTCCTCCACCCGGTGAGTAGGCCACCCACCACACCTTGTGCCTCCATCTCTGCCATCTCAAAACTATGTCCAAAGCACAAATCAAGACCACCCTCAGCCATGTTGCGGGACATCTTTGTTTCCTGGAGCAAGAAGATGTCCACTTTTGCATCAAGAATCAAGTTCCCCACACCCCGGCATTTCTCAGGCCTTCCCAAGCCCCTCACATTCCAAGAAAGCACATTCATTTATCAGCCATGGAAACCTTCTTAGATGGAAATGGTTGTACCACCCCTAGGCACTCAACGAAACTATGGTCCAACAAGTTAAAACTACTGGGCTTTCCCAATGGCGAGTCGCCATCCGCCTGTGTCAAAGTTGGGTTGACCGACCTCTCTAACGCCAACAAGACCTCCTCTTCCTTCTCGGCGATTACCGTACATACCTTTTCTGGACACGGGAATCATGTCTTGTACCCCCCCCACCCCCCCCCCTTTCCGGTATAACTCCGACCTCCCCTTCAGAATGTCACAACATTGAAATCTCTCCTCTTGAATCAGACACCCCCTCCGCTAGAGCTCCACTCTCCTCTTCGACCATGTGCAACCCCTCACCATCCATCACCTCCTTATGGCAAACCTCCACCAACCTCTCCATGCCAGAGCTCATCTTCGCTTCCTCCAAACTTCCTGCTAGCTCCCCTGAATCCCCTGGCCTTCTAGCCAAGCTCCTCCAACCCCCACTTCCTCCGAGCCGACGAAACCTATTATCCTCTGAACCTCCTTGTCCCACCACCCTCCGAGTAATCCCGCTAGTTATCTCCCAGCCCTCCAAGTGGTACCCTCCTCGACCCTCGGATTGTTAAATCAACAATCCTTTCAGGCCTCGTGTTGCTTGGCCTCCAGTTTCTGGATTCTTCACCCCCACTTTGTGACCCTCCTTCATCCCTGCGTTGACCTTGGAGACCGTCACGGCAGCCTCGCAACCGGTACAGCCCTCTCCCTCTTAAAGCCATCTCTCTACCATGTTAGACCCACAAATCACCCCCCTTATCGCAACTGTTGTCCTCAAGGGAAGGACACCCGTCTTGTTTCTAACTTCCAATATGGTACCCGCCCCCGGTTGCGAGATGTCTTGTTCTCCAATGCAAACTGCAACAACTGCTTCATATCGAGTATGGACCATCGAGTCCGAGAGAGTGACGTAGTCGAAGCCAACTCCCATTGTTGTGCCTGGATCCGAGTCTGAGCCCACCACATCTCCCGTAATGGTACCCGCAGCCACCTCAGATTGTACAGCTTGATTTATTCCATTATGTATCCTTTGCCTTTCCTTCCAAAGATCATGCAGTAACGTGTCTTCCCCTTCAATGCATCCGCGGGAATCGGAAATGTCCATGCATCCTACGACCCACTTTTTGTGGGCAAAACTTCAGGGATCCAGTGCGGGAAACGAGGCATCAGTTTTGCGATCTGACGTGGACTCCCAACGTTCCTCACTCCCCATTCTCCGATCAGTTGCACCGCCGGCTGCGACCATGATGTCTCCATCGAGGTTCTACGAAGGCTGAGCGCGTGGATCCCCACCTCTCCTGGACCGCTGAAACTAGTCGTTGCCACCTAGATGTCCTTTTCCACACCTCAATGGTGCACCTTCTTCCATCCCAACAACGATGGGTTGGCACTTCGAACGCGAATGACCAAATCTGCCCCCTTTCATGCTTTGTTGTCATTTGATAAGATCTCAGCCACCAACACCACCGACACGAGCATCTGTCGCACTTCCTCTACCCCTCTCCATACGAGAGGAATACCTCGTATCCGCACCACATCCACCTCTTGAACAACCAAACATCCGTTGTGAATCCCAGGTCAACACCATTGTAGAAGGGTCCGTTTGTTGTTACTCATCCATAATAAAGCTTTAGACTCTGTGAACATTAGGCCGCACGCCATCACTCGCCAAGGACTCATCAGCACTATATGTCCACTGAATCTCCCTTCAGATGCCGCTCCCATGTCTGACGTCCCCAACGGTAGCGTATAAGACCCGCCGCCTTTTCCAATTAGCACTACTCTTTCCCGGACTACTTTGCGATCTCCATTACGCAGGCAGACCCTCACGCTGTGAGAGAATCCAAGACAATGGAAGCACCTCATAGGCTCCTGGCACGAGGCCACCTAGTGTCGGACGGAGCCGCAATGAAAGCATCCGCTTCCGAAAGGCTTAACTTCACGTCCCTTGTGTTGCCCCATCCGTAGACTGCCTTTCTGTAACCGCTCCCCTTGTGTAGCGCAGGTCGCACTCCTGTTGATGAAAGTGTGAGTCCTCGTCTGACACTTCAAGCGGACAAGAACCCACGGCGCACCACCATCGCCTTCACCGACGCCTCCCCCCGATGCACTCATGCCTCTCAATCACTTCCTATCTGCGTGCCTCTAGTAGTCTCAAATTGCGGTGTCAACATGCACCGCCAAGTATGGAAGATAAATGAGTAAAAGAAAATGCCAAAGAAGTCTTGTCCCATAATTATGAATGCATGTAAGTTCCTTAAATCCCATGGCATCGTTCATCAGACTTCGTGTGTCTACACTTCCCAACAGAACCGTCTTGCCGAGCACAAACACCGTTACCTACTTGATGTAACCAGAACATTGTTGATAAAGAGCCATTCTCCTCATTCTTATTGGGGCGATATTGTCCTTACCGCTTGCTATCCGATAAACCGTATGCCCTCGTCTGTGTTAGGAGAGAAGATTCCTTACTCGATTGCGTTTCTCGAAAAGGATCTCTTCTCTCTTACACCTCGTGTGTTTGGATTTGTTGCCTTTGTTCATGAGGTATCTCCAGGGCGTGACAAGCTCTCTTCTAGAGCTGTCAAGTGTGTATTTGTCGGCTACTCTCGTACCCAAAAGGGGTATCGTTGCTATGATCTACTAAGCCAAAAATATTTTGTTAGTGCTGATGTTACTTTTTTGAGTCAATCATGTATTTTTCTCCTACAGGTGACAGACTTACTCCACCTAACTCCAATGATGATATATACAAGCCACCACCTCCTACAATTGATTCCTCACCTTCACCACCACCTCCTCCATCACCTCCTCCACCACCTCCTTGTTAGCAATGTGAGCCTGAGGCGAACCATTCCTACAATAAATGTTATTGTAATAAATGATTTATCAATAAAAGTTATTGATGTTTTGTTTCACTCCCTTTCTGATATTGAATGAATGAATGCACTATAAGGTCCCTCTGTACAATAAGGGTTATGTACCATGGCCAACTTGATAATCATACAGCTGTTGATTTAATGATTGAATCATAGAGGCTGATGCTTGGATGAATATCTAAGGAGTTAGATAGAGGACTCATCAAGCATCATTAATGATTAACAAGTAGTGATCTCCAGTCTGAGTGGGAGATGGCAATCCCATCTCATTAGACTGATATCTGATCGACCTCTTGATGCAGGTCCTCTGTATAGGAATATTGATTCGGAGGTATCAGATTAGTCGAGTCAATGAGTTGACATGATGAGATCGAGATAACCAAAGACCTATGATGAATACTGTCACATCACAGGCAAACATCCTCTGACCAGAGACAGATATATTACTATATGTCTGAGCAGGTACATTTGGTGGACCAATAGGTTGATGCCTAATCAAGGTCTATACACCGGCGAGCTGGTGTGCATGTAAGGGCATATGAGTAATATGATCTCTCAAAGGGATCATACAGGTTCACTTGTGAACCGGGAGACATGAGCTCACTCATGAGGTATTGGGATTGACCAAATTCCATGCATGGTCATCATGCTTTAGAAGCATGATATGAATTTGAAGGTAAGATATATGCTTTGTGAAAGCATATGATCTGTACCATATCCCAAGGACCAAGATTGAGAAACTTAATGATCAAACTATGAAGATGACAGTGTAAAAGTGATATTTATCTTCATGATGATCATGAGTCTTCCAGTATGTAGGATGTGCAGGTATTGGGAATACCTGAAGGGTGATTTGATCATAAACGATTGTATAACCATGACGCTTCCATTCCGAGGGAGTGATGAAACAGGTCTGGATTTTAGTGACTCCTCTCATTAGAGAAGTGACCTAATCTTAGTCCATGTACTGGACATTGATCTGAATGAGATTCACATGCAATGAGAAGATTAGGTTTACGGTCTTGATTTAATCAAGCATCTATGAGAGGTCCATGGGATCTGGAATTTGAGATGTGATCTCAATATCCAAGTCACTATACGTGGAACAATACAATCGCCCTGTCCTTATCTCCAAGTATCTGAGGAGAAATAACATTGTTCTTAAATGGTTTAAGAACAATTCCATGAGATCTAAGCAAAGAGAAGTTGATAATTAAATGTGATTTAATTATCATGATGTATGAGATATTATCCAATATATTTAAATGTGATTTAATTATTATGGATAAGAATAATGTGGATAGTAATATCCAATTATTCCTAATATATTATAAATGTGATTTATAATGTATTAGAGAGAGGTAAATATAATTTATATTAGTAGATTAATTATTAATGTGTATTGGATACACATTGTTTAATTAATTGAAAATGTAAATTACATTTTATTTTGGGTTGTGAATTTGATTCACAATAATTCAATGTCAAGATTGCAATATTCCCAAAATTAATTGAGAATTATTTTGGTGAATTAAAATACCAACAAAATTGTTGTTCGAAATTGAATGGAGAGAAAATCAAGGAGATTGCCCTCCCTTTTTGGAAAGGAGGGGGCGACACCAATTCCTTGAGGGAATTGGTGGCCGTCCCCCCTTCCAAAGAAGAAGGTGTATCTCCCTTATTTTCTCTCTCTCTCTATTTGTGTGGTTTAATTTGGTATTATATTTATTTGATTTATCAAATATATTTAATCAAAATTAAATCACAAGTTGTTGGATTTTACCAACAACAATCTTGACCATTGGATTGTCATAAATCAATCTCATCCATTGATTTTATATGACACATGGATTGAGATCCATGGATCCCAAAACCCTATAAATAGAGAGGCATTCTTGGCTCTCTCTTTACACATGCTATTGTAGCAAAACTCTCTCTCTCTTTCTCTCATACTCGACAGCCCTCTCTCCCCCTTCTTCTTGGTGGCCGTCCACCTTGGTGGAGAGAATCGTCGTCGCCCGCGCCCTCGTACTACCGCTTCGACGCTCTGCGGTTCTTCGTCTACTTCGAGTGCTTCGCCTACGAAGGAGACGTTCGATTTCGTGCGAAGAGAACAGGAGCAACTGTGCTTGGATCAACTTCTTGGATTGCGAGGACACCGCGGTTCATCCCCGCGCTCGCAAGCGATCTCTCCGACGATCAGACTTGAGACAGGAGGTCTCTTCTCTTAGAGACTCGATCAACCACGCTTCAAGAGGTATTGCATTATACTTGTTGTGGTTATAGATGAAATGATCCGAGAATGGTTCTTGGATCATGTGGTTTCATCGAATAAATTTTTTTTAAATTCCGTTGCACCGAACAACTAGTATGACTAGTCGTTCTTCGTTGTATCCGATACGACGCTCACGCTTCCGTGATGCACTTGAGGATCTCTCCACCTTCAAGTGGTATCAGAGTCAGGTTTACGGTTTCGAATAGTGATTCGTTAACCAAGGACGACTTGGGTTCGCTAAGGTCGCAAAAGTTTTCATCGCATTTGATTTCGCAGATCTGTTTAGTAAATAAATTCGGCACTGTTTAAATTGTTTAAACAAGAATTTTATACTTGGATTATGTTCTCCATTAAATAAGGAAACCATAGGATCTGAGTTTGCGTAAATCGGATTTCGTATGCTCGAGATATGGTCGTTTTAATGAACATGTATGCACTGTTGCGGGAACTGTGAATCTGAAAGTGATTAAAATGTTGATTACTGTTTAGACTTTCCTCGAAATGCGTGAAACATCACTTAAGTTCTGTCCTAAATCAAATTAGCAAACTTTAGAAATTGACTTTGCTTAATTTGGGTTTAATATGATTGAGATATGCTAATTTTAGTAAGTAGGGGTCACTGCTGAAATTGCTTTCCTAATCTAGAACCAAGTGATTGTCAATTAGTGAAATTAATTGTTAATTTCGTGAAATAATCTTGAAAAATATTTGTGAAATATTGAAACATGATTATTTGCCTAATTGACTTGGCCTCAACCAATTAGTTGATTAGATTTGATCTAAACCTTAATTGGAATTACAATCATCAAACTTCTTGCTTGAATAGGACTTGGGAATTTGCCTAGCAAATTTCCTTAAAATCAAAATTGTTTTGATTACTATATGGTATAATTTCGGTTGAAGAACCGATGATCATCTCATCCATGGTCTCCCGTCAAGGCGAAGGGTTTCCGTCGCCAAGGATTGTATATAGGAGACGCATGTACGTAGTGACAGCTCCTATATACAAGCGCATCTGGATCGGACTCTTTGCTTCTCGAAAGAGTAAGACCGTATGCGTAGTGACCCCAATATCGGATCCTCATATTATTGGGGCAATATTGGATTGCGTATAGCGAGTTCTAATCCTGTTGACGGTTGGTTCAATTAATGACAGGTCAACATCACCTTAGGGGTGGTGGGCCTAGGTATTAAAAACCGAATTGGGAATGCAAGTTGCACTTGCAAGGCAGAATGTATTCCCGCTTCTCTTTATTGGAGTTGCAGTTTCTCATATTATTGGGATGTAACAAAGATAAAGAGGAGATCCCAGTTCTTGCTTGAGATATATCAGTAAGTATATCTCCTACTTTGAAAGTGAATAAGGGAATAAACTTTCATAGTTGACATAGCAAGACTAATTTGATTTAAAATGCCTTAATCAAATAAAATTAAATTGAATATATGATTATATGTTCTAATATAATGCATTCTCAATTTCAGAAAATGAAGTCCATGAACCCACTGAGAAGGCTTCTGGAGGTCAACCAATTGACCGGATCGAATTACTCAGATTGGATCCGCAATTTGGAGCTTGTGCTTTCGGCAGAGCGCATCAGCTATGTGCTCTCTGAAAACAAACTTGAAAACCCTAAATCTAAGGAAGACGAAGCATACAATGACAAGTATGATGAAGATCATGTCTTGGCTAGATGCTACATCTTGGGTTCTCTCTCCAATGTTCTTCAGAAGCAACATGTGGAGATGAGTACTTGCCAGGATATCATGCAGAATCTAAAGGATATGTTTGGTGATATTAACCGCACCTAACGGTACAATGTTATGAAAGAACTGGTTCGCTGCAAGATGCAGGAAGGGACTTCGGTCCGTGAACATGTACTCAAAATGTTTGGGTACTTGTCAGAGCTGGAGACTCTGGGGGCAACGATGGATGCAGACATGCAATCTGATTTCATTCTGCTGTCATTGCCCAAATCTTTCAATAACTTTGTGGTGTCATTCCACATGAATAAACTGGAACTGACAAATGCTGGGCTTCTTGCTGCAATAAAGTCTGCAGAAGACGTAATGAAGAAAGATGGTCCCACTGGCACTGCAATGGTTGCACAGGTCAAAGGGAAGCGCGGTCGGAAGCAAGGTTCTCGGAAGGGCCCGGCCTAGAAGAGAAAGAAGAAGGGACAAAGTGTTGGCTCATCTTCCAATGCATCCACTTTAATGGCATCGAAGAAAACCGACGTCTGTCACCACTGCAAGAAGCCGGGGCACTGGAGGCGTAATTGCCCGGATTACCTGAAGTCGATCGACAAAGGTAAAGCCCCAGCAGGTATGAAATCTACATTTATCATTGAAACCAGCTTTCTCGTCGGACGAGAAGGAAGTTGGGTTGTTGATTCTGGTGCTTCTGTTCATGTATGCAATTTGTTGCATTTGTTTCAGGAAACTAGAAAGCTTGAAGAAGGGGAGCAAATGAGATTTGGCATCAAAGGCTTGGTCATTTGTCTGTTGATAAGATCAATAGATTAATTAAGGATGGACCTTTAGACTTTCTACAGGTTCAACCTTTGCCTACTTGCAAGAATTGCATTCAAGGAAAAATGACCAGGATGCCTTTTCGTAACAAGGTTACAAGATGTGAAGGTATTATTGACCTAATACATACTGATGTATGCGGTCCCTTCAGTACCGCGACCCGAAATGGATATCGATATTATTTGACGTTTATTGATGACTAGCTATAGCTGCATATCTTGACTACGACATCTGGCAAATGGACGTCAAGACGGCTTTCCTCAATGGATACCTCGAGGAGGATATCTACATGGAGCAGCCCCAGGGCTTCATGACTGAGGATGGTAGAGTATGCAAGCTGAAGAAATCCATCTATGGGCTCAAGCAAGCTTCTCGTAGCTGGAACATCAGATTTGACAAAACCATAAAGAGTTATGATTTTGTGCAGAATCCTGATGAACCTTGTGTATACAAGAAGCTTAGTGGGAGCGCCATTGTATTCATCGTGCTTTATGTAGATGACATCCTTATCATTGGGAATGATACAGGGATGATGACCAGTGTGAAGATTTGGCTGTCCCATACCTTTGAGATGAAAGATCTTGGAGAAGCCTCTTACATCTTGGGTCTGAAGCTGTTTAGAAACCGAGAGAAGAGGATATTGGGATTGTCACAACATGGATACATTAAGAAGATTCTTGAACGATTCCGTATGGATAGTTCCAAGAAAGGATTCCTACCCTTGAGACATGGTATCCACCTGTCTAAAGGAATGGCTCCTCAAACTGTTGAGGAAAAGAAGGCCATGGCTGGATGTCCTTATGCATCAACTGTAGGAAGCTTAATGTATGCCATGATGTGTACTAGGCCAGATATATGCCATGCAGTGGGAGTGGTAAGTCGTTACCAATCCTGTTATGGAGAACAACACTGGAATGCAGTAAAGAACATATTCAAATATCTAAGACGGACGCAAGATTACATCTTGGTCTATGGAGATGGTGATCTCCAAGTCTTGGGATATACAGATTCTGACTTCCAATCAGATATTGATGATCGAAAGTCGACATCAGGGTTTGTGTTCCTGTTGAACGGTGGTGCTGTGAGCTGGAGAAGCAAGAAGCAGGACACTACAGCAGATTCAACAACAGAAGCCGAATACATTGCCGCATCGGATGCTGCAAAGGAGGCGGTGTGGTTGCGCAAGTTCGTCCAGGAGCTTGGCGTAGTTTCCTCTGATACTCCCATCCCGCTACTCTGTGATAACACGGGAGCCATTGCCCAGGCGAAGGAACCCAGATGGCATCAGAAGAGCAAGCACGTAGAAAGGAAATACCACATCATTCGGGAGATTCAAAAGCATGGTGACATCATCATCACCAAGGTGGCCTCCTCCGACAACGTTGCTGATCCTCTTACCAAACCTCTGACACAGAAGGTTTTTGACCAGCATGTAATGAGTATGGGTTTAAGGGTTGTTCTTGAATGGTTCTGAGGGCTAGTGGGAGATTGTTAGCAATGTGAGCCCGAGGCGAACCATTCCTACAATAAATGTTATTGTAATAAATGATTTATCAATAAAAGTTATTGATGTTTTGTTTCACTCCCTTTCTGATATTGAATGAATGAATGCACTATAAGGTCCCTCTATACAATAAGGGTTATGTACCATGGCCAACTTGATAATCATACAGCTATTGATTTAATGATTGAATCATAGAGGCTGATGCTTGGATGAATATCTAAGGAGTTAGATAGAGGACTCATCAAGCATCATCAATGATTAACAAGTAGTGATCTCCAGTCTGAGTGGGAGATGGCAATCCCATCTCATTAGACAAATATCTGATCGACCTCTTGATGCAGGTCCTCTGTACAGGAATATTGATTCGGAGGTATCAGATTAGTCGAGTCAATGAGTTGACTTGACGAGATCGAGATAACCAAAGACCTATGATGAATACTGTCACATCACAAGCAAACATCCTCTGACCAGAGACATATATATTACTATATGTCTGAGCATGTACATTTGGCAGACCAATAGGTTGATGACCTAATCAAGGTCTATACACCGGCGAGCTGGTGTGCATGTGAGGGCATATGAGTAATATGATCTCTCAAAGGGATCATACAGGTTCACTTGTGAACCGGGAGACATGAGCTCACTCATGAGGTATTGGGATTGACCAAATTCCATGCATGGTCATCATGCTTTAGAAGCATGATATGAATTTGAAGGTAAGATATATGCTTTGTGAAAGCATATGATCTGTACCATATCCCAAGGACCACGATTGAGAAACTTAATGATCAAACTATGAAGATGACAGTGTAAAAGTGATCTTTATCTTCATGATGATCATGAGTCTTCCAGTATGCAGGATGTGCAGGTATTGGGAATACCTGAAGGGTGATTTGATCATAAACGATTGTATAACCATGACGCTTCCATTCCGAGGGAGTGATGAAACAGGTCTGGATTTTAGTGACTCCTCTCATTAGAGAAGTGACCTAATCTTAGTCCATGTACTGGACATTGATCTGAATGAGATTCAGATGCAATGAGAGGATTAGGTTTACGGTCTTGATTTAATCAAGCATCTATGAGAGGTCCATGGGATCTGGAATTTGAGATGTGATCTCAATATCCAAGTCACTATACGTGGAACAATACAATCGCCCTGTCCTTATCTCCAAGTATCTGAGGAGAAATGACATTGTTCTTAAATGGTTTAAGAACAATTCCATGAGATCTAAGCAAAGAGAAGTTGATAATTAAATGTGATTTAATTATCGTGATGTATGAGATATTATCCAATATAATTAAATGTGATTTAATTATTATGGATAAGAATAATGTGGATAGTAATATCCAATTATTCCTAATATATTATAAATGTGATTTATAATGTATTAGAGAGAGGTAAATATAATTTATATTAGTAAATTAATTACTAATGTGTATTGGATACACATTGTTTAATTAATTGAAAATGTAAATTACATTTTGTTTTGGGTTGTGAATTTGATTCACAATAATTCAATGTCAAGATTGCAATATTCCTAAAATTAATTGAGAATTATTTTGGTGAATTAAAATACCAACAAAATTGTTGTTGGAAATTGGATGGAGAGAAAATCAAGGAGATTGCCCTCCCCTTTTGGAAAGGAGGGGGCGGCACCAATTTCTTGAGGGAATTGGTGGCCGTCCCCCCTTCCAAAGAGGAAGGTGTATCTCCCTTATTTTCTCTCTATTTGTGTGGTTTAATTTGGTATTATATTTATTTGATTTATCAAATATATTTAATCAAAATTAAATCACAAGTTGTTGGCTTTTACCAACAACAATCTTGACCATTGGATTGTCATAAATCAATCTCATCCATTGATTTTATATGACACATGGATTGAGATCCATGGATCCCAAAACCCTATAAATAGAGAGGCATTCTTGGCTCTCTCTTTACACATGCTATTGTAGCAAAACTCTCTCTCTCTTTCTCTCATACTCGACAGCCCTCTCTCCCCCTTCTTCTTGGTGGTCGTCCACCTTGGTAGAGAGAATCGTCGTCGCCCGCGCCCTCGTGCTACCGCTTCGACGCTCTGCGGTTCTTTGTCTACTTCGAGTGCTTCGCCTACGAAGGAGACGTTCGATTTCGTACGACGAGATCAGGAGCAACCGTGCTTGGATCAACTTCTTGGATTGCGAGGACACCGCGGTTCATCCCCGCGCTCGCAAGCGATCTCTCCGACGATCGGACTTGAGACAGGAGGTCTCTTCTCTTAGAGACTCGATCAACCACGCTTCAAGAGGTATTGCATTATACTTGTTATGGTTATAGATGAAACGATCCGAGAATGGTTCTTGGATCATGTGGTTTCATCGAATAATTTTTTTTTAAATTCCGCTGCACCGAACAACTAGTATGACTAGTCGTTCTTCGTCGTATCCGATACGATGCTCACGCTTCCGTGATGCTCTTGAGGATCTCTCCATATCCTTCACTCCTCCACCACCTCCACCACCTCCATTAGTCCAGTTCTTACCTCGTGATGTTTCTTGTAGATCTCGCTCTTCCCGTCATGCTCACAAGCCTTGCCCATCATCTAGCACGCCTCAAGTATGTAATGAGCATATTACTTCTACTGATGGCACTACTGAATTAACTGTACAACAGGAGGAGCAGGTACCCTCTCAAGAGGAAAATATACAGGACCATGATCTTGACGTACCAATTGCTCTACGAAAGCATAAACGGGCGTGTGCTACTTACCCTCTTGCAGTCCAAATTTCTTTGAACAAGTTGTCAGAGGATTTCAGGAGATTTACGTTAGCACTATCAGCCGTACAGATACCAAAGACATATCAAGATGCTCTCAAAGATAGTAAGTGGAGGTTAGCCATGGAAGAGGAGATGGCTGCACTACAGTCACGTGGTACGTGGAGTCTTGTTCTTGCTCTTATTTATACATCAGTCGTGGGATGGAAATGGGTGTTTACTGTGAAACACTGTGCGGATGGCAGTGTGGATCGCTATAAGACGAGACTTGTAGCATGAGGATTTACCCAGACATATGGGGTAGACTATCACGATACTTTCTCCCCAGTTTCCAGACATTCTACTCTAAGCATTCTCCTTGTTGTTGTTGTGACATGAGATTGGCCTCTTTATCAATTTAATGTGAAGAATGCTTTTCTCTACGGTGACCTACAGGAGGAGGTTTACATGCAGCAGCAGCCACTTGGGTTTGCTGTTGAGGGGGAGTGTTAGAAAGTTTACAGGTTACACAAGACTATCTATGGCCTCAAGCAAAGTCTAATAGTGTGGTTCCAAAAGCTCTCAGACTTGATAGAACAACAGGGGTTTGTAATATCAACTGTTGATCACTCCTTGTTCATACAAAAGACCCATAGAGGTATTACAGTTATTCTTGTTTATGTTGATGACATTATTATTACAGGAGATGACGAGCAGGGTATTCAGGATGCCAAGGACTTCCTAGGCCAACAGTTTATGACCAAGGACCTTGGACATTTATGTTATTTCCTCGTAATAGAGTTTGCCAGAAATCAACGGGGTCTTGTAATGACCTAGAGAAAATATGTTATAGATCTTCTTTCAGAAACTGGCATGGCAGATTGTAGACTTGCCACTACTCCGCTTGACCCAAGCATGAAGTTCTATGATTATGATACTGAGGAAGTCGACAAGAGAAAAAAAAAAGAGCTGGTTGGCAAGCTATTATATGTAACTATTACCAGGCCCGACATAGCATTTGCAGTAAGCAAAGTGAGTCAATTTATTGAACAGCCTAGACAGGCACATATGGATGCAGTCTATATGATTCTAAGATACTTGAAGACTTCACCTGGTACTGGACTTCTTTTCAGCAGAGGCACATCTCTATCAGTGACAGCATGCGCAGATGCAGATTATGCTGGGTGTCCAAAGGATAGAAAGTCTACATCTGGATTTGATTTGTTCATAGGAAATTCTCTTGTTTCATGGAAAAGTAAGAAGCATACAGTGGTTGCTAGATCAAGTGTTGAATCAGAATACAGGGCCATGACACATGCTAGTACAGAAATGATGTGGGTCAGATCCATTCTTACTGACATGACTATAGAAGTATATCTTCCCATGCACCTCCAATGTGATAATCAAGCTACTCTCTTCATTGCAAATAATCCAGCCTTTCATAAAAGGACGAAGCACATAGAGGTGGATTGTCAC
This sequence comes from Ottelia alismoides, assembly GCA_037367405.1. Classification (NCBI taxonomy): domain Eukaryota; kingdom Viridiplantae; phylum Streptophyta; class Magnoliopsida; order Alismatales; family Hydrocharitaceae; genus Ottelia; species Ottelia alismoides. Next base: position 93,715 of record JAZKJV010008363.1, on the reverse strand, counting down.
TACACTCGTGACATGATACAGGAGGGTATTATCACTACTACACATGTCAGCTCTGGAGACCAGACATCAGATATACTTACAAATGCTCTAGCAAGAGGACCTTATCAAAAATGTTGTTCCAAGCTGAGTCTTATTGATATCTACGCTCCAGCTTGAGGGGGAGTGTTGAGATAATTCCTATTTTTAGCTTTATCTTTTGTAATTCTCTATTTATCTTTTCCTCTTTTTGTATTTTATCTAATGAGTTCTTCTCCTATATAAGAGAACCCTTGGGTCTTTCATAATACATCTCAGTTTATCCCTTTAACAAGAATGATATTATACACATAACCATGTAATAACAAGTTTTTTTTCAGGCAAAGCATCTATTCAGTATAGATGCTTCATTGATCATTTTGTAAAGGTTATCTTCAGAAAAACAACAACCATTGCTCAGAAAGACAACATTTTCAAAGCTAATAAACATAGGATACATTGATATCCAACGAAGGAACTTGCAATGGATTATAGAGCAATAGCAAGGAGGACGGAAATTTATATTTGGAAATAGGGTTGCGAGCTTCAACGATGACGATATTGGTGCAATACTAGGATACCTTGCTCCTGATTTGCGCTTTCCGTTAGAGGAAGGCATTTTTCAATGGAAAAATATCATTTTAAAGGAAATGTCCGATGCTGGAATGGATTTTAACAGGAAGAATTGGTCAGCGTGTTGTGTGATTATTATGATAGGGATTATGATGATGCCACCACCTTCATCCATGTCATAGATAAAATTTTCAACCATAGAAAAATCAATCATAAATGGACAGAGAACTTTTAACGTGGAAAATTTTCAATGTCAAGGGAAAAATCACGGGATTGATCGCAATCCAAAATCAAGCACTATAATCAAAACAATCTCCCGTTAGAGGCTTACACAAAGCTGACCCTCTATAAGGTGTTATAAATCACCAAACAATGGATATTAGTAGAGAGGAGATATATAACCACACCGACAAATTTACCGCTAAACCATAGGAAAGAATGTTGGAGAAGAACCGCTTCAAAGAACACTCCTTCCTAACTTTGGTGCAGCTAGGAATCCTCTTTCTTCTTCGTATCTCTCTTTTTCTTTCTTGTGTTATGGGAACTCGTGTTGGGATATGTTGGTATGCACTCCATATCCTCTATTTATACTCCATGGAGATGAGAAAATAAGGAAGAAGGAACTCCTACTTCCACATGAATAAGAAAGAGGACTCATATTACTTAAAGGTAGTTGATTTCCTTCTCCAATTAGGATATGATTTTTCTTTTTTCAATTAAAATTACTAATATCCTATATAAGAATTAGAATCCTAGGAGAACTCACACAACACCCGACCCATTGCTCCACCTCCTTAACTAATGGAAAAAGGGAGGAAGCATGTGCAACGAACCAATCTTGCATACCATAGCTAGACAAGGTTGACAGTAAGAGAAAACGGAAGATGATCACAATTGTAAAATTTTACATAATAAACTTTTTTTGTTAACCAATCATGAAGCGGCTAATTAGACTATGATTTCTTCAAAAGGATAAGAAATGTCCGAATTCAATAAGGGGGAAATTATCATTATGCAAAGATTCTGAATAAGTTCGAAAATTTGTTCCGATGGTGAAGATGCATTAAAGTAATTTATCTGACAGTGATTGTCAAAGAGCTGAAGACGTTTTAGCTATGGGATCTTTGGTATTACTTGTCTAAACTTTTCATCGATAAAATAATGATAAGGAACACATAATTACCACAATTCTTTGTCTACTTTACTATTGACAATTGATTTTGTGCCATGGTTAAATTATTATAAGTTAAATTGTTTATCAGCATAATTATAAAATCTGATGTTGCATATAAATGCAAGAACTCTATTTTTGAAATTTTTATATAATTTCTTGTTTGATTTTACCGATAATTTTGTTAGATATACTATCTCATCAATGCACTTTAAAAACATCTCATATATTAACATAATCTGATTTATATATGTAATGTCTCAGGCTTAAATCCTTGACTATTATCGAGAAAAATTAGTCATGAGAATTTGTTGAGTTCGGACTCGGATGGACCTATTGATTGTTGGACATGCGAGCCCACGGCGACCCATTATGCCATAAATGTTATTACAAATATCATTCCCTGATCTCAAATGAAGAATAACTAATTTGCATAATAGGTCCCTTAGTACAATTAGGGTTATGTACCATGTCCATCTTAATGATCATACAACTGTTGATTCAATTATTGAATCATAGAGGCTGGTGTTTGGATGAATATCTAAAGAGTTAGATTGATGACTCATCAAGCACCGTCAAATGATTATTAAGAGATGATCTCCAGCCTGAGTAGGAGATGGCAATCCTTTCTCACTTGGCTGTTATCTGACCGATCTCTTGATGCAGGTCCTCTACATGAGAATAGAGATTCGGAGGTGTCGGATTAGTTAGATCGAAGAGTTGACTTAATGAGATCGAGGTAACTAAAGATCTATGTCGTATGTTGTCATGATATGGGCACGCATCCTCTGACCGGAGACAGATGTGTTACTATATGTCTGAGTATGTACATTTGGCAGACCAATATGTTGATGACTTAATCAAGGTCTATACACCGGCGCGCTGGTGTGCATATAAGGGCATATGAGTAATACGATCTCTCAAAGGGGTCATACATGTTCATTACTGAACCAGAAGACATGAGCTCACTCATGAGATATTGGAAAGAATCAAATTCCATGCACGGTTGTCTCACTTTGGAAGCTTGACTGAATTTATAGGTTTGATATATACTTTTGAAAAAGTATATGATCAACACATGGGCATGATATATGCTTTTGGAAAGCATATGATTGATACCGACTCCCAATAATCGTATGAGAAATTTGATATTAAAACTGTGAACTACACAGTGTAAAATTGATCTTATACTTCGGGTTTATTCTAGGTCTTCCAGTATGAAGGATGTACATGTATTGGGAATACCTGAGGGTGATGTGATCATAAACGATTGTATAACCATGACGCTTCCATTCCGAGGGAGTGATGAAACAAGTCTGGATTTTAGTGACTCCTCTCATAGAGAAGTAATCTGATCTTAGTTCAAATGTTGGATATTGATATGAATGTGATTCAGATGTAATGAGAAGATTAAATTTGTGGTCTTGATTTAATCAAGCATCTATGGGAGGTCCGCAAGATCTAGATTTGAGATGTGATCTCAATATCTAAGTCACTATACGTGTAACAATACAATCGCCATGTCCTTATCTCCAAGTATCCAATTATCTTGTGAAAAACTTCAATCAAGCCATTGAAATTATGTGAATCTCATTCACAACCCAAAACTAAATTATATTTTCAATTAATCATTCAATGTGAATCCAATTCACATTAATCAATTAATCAACAAATATATCTCATAATATGCTCTCTTTAATATATTATAAATCACATTTATAATATACCTGAATAATATGGATAATGCTTATCCACATTATTCTTATCCATGATAATTAAATCACATTTAATCATCTTGGATCTCAATTCTCATATGACCAAATAATATGAATCACATTCACAATATTCACATCATTGATAATTAAATCACATTTAATTATCTTAGATAAATCTCCTTATAATATGAATCAAATTCATATTATTCATGATAATTAAATCACATTTAATTATCCATTTTTCTCAATGCTCGGATATATATAATGAAATTATCCATGAACTCTTTCAAAGATAATGCGCTTTCTCTGCGTGAGTTATTTTTGTGAAAAATATTTACAACAGTTGTTGTTGTAAATCTAGGAGATATCATGAGATAATGAGATCTCATGAGATAATGAAATCTCATGAGATGATGGTAGCCGTCCTCCTATTTTTAGAAGATTGGTTTAGTCTTCTCATTATCTCTTCTCTAGTCAAATGTGATTTAAATTGGAATTAATTATGTTGATTTATCAATATAAATTAATTCAAATTAATTCAATTGTTGTTGTATTTTTACAACAACATCTTAGCCATTGAAAGAAACACAAATCAATCTCAACCATTGATTGTGTGTTGTCTATGGATTGGGATCCATAGACTCCCAAAACCCTATATAAGAAGAGGCACCCCTTGCTCTTCGAGTCACAACTTTACAAAGTAAATTAATGCTCTCTTCCTCTCTCTCTCTCTCTCTGTACACGTCAAGGCTCTCTCCCTCTCTCTCCTATGGCCATCCACCATGGAGCCATTGAGAGACTCGCATTCGCCGTAGCCTCGTCGATATGATGCCGGTGTATTTGCTCATTGAACTTTGTCTCCTTCGGTGCACCTCGCTCGTGAAGAAGACATCGGATCTCGTGTGACGAGATCAGGAGATTCGTCTCTTGGATCATCAACATAGATTGTGAGAAGGGCATGTCTCATCAACGCGCTCGCGAGCGTCTCCTCCGTCGGATCGGACTTGAGACAGGAGGTCTCTTGGTTTAGAGACTCGATCGCAATCACGCTTCAATAGGTAACCATAATATCTATTATAGTTTAGATGAAATGATCCGAGAAATTTTCTTGTATCATGTGGTTTCATCATGTTTAAAAATTTTTAAACTCCGCTAACCGGAGCAACTAGTACGACTAGTCGTCCCGATCGTATTTGATGCGATCCACACACTTCCGTGACGCGTTTGAGGATCTTCCCATATCCTTCAAGTGGTATCAGAGCCAGGTTGGAGGTTTTGGATGTGATCCATAAACCTAGAAAGACAAGAGTTCATAAGGATTGTGGAAATTTTATCGCATTTCATTTTTCGCAGTCCTGTTTTGTGATAAAATTTCGGTCCTGTTTAAAATGTTTAAACATGAAATTTTAAATTAGATAGTGTTCCCCATTAATTAAGGAAATCGTGGGATTTGAGTTTGCATGATTTGGAATCAGATAACTCAAGATATGATCATTTTAATGAACCTATATCCATTGTTTCGGGGATGACGAATGATGACGCAATTAAGGAGTTAATTATTGTTTTAAAACATCTAAAAAAATGTGATAGTTATGTAGGTTCTGTTTTAAATCAAATTAGCAAACTTTAGAAATTGATTTTGCTTAATTTGGATTCAAAATGAATGAGATATGCTAATTTTAGTAAGTGAGGGTCACTGCTGAAAATTTCAATCCTAATCATGAACCTTGTGATAGTCATTTAAGAAACTGGTGAAATTAATGGATAATTTCCTGTAATAATTATGGATAATATTTGAGAAATATTTGAATGATAATTGTTTCCTTAAATTACATTACGTCAACCAATAAATAATTAGATTTGATCTAGATCACCAATTGGTTACTTGATACACTTTCAACAAACATGTTGCTTGAATAGGTTTGGGAATTTGTCTAGAAAATTTCTTTATAATCAAAAGTGTTTTGATTATTACTATATGATACATTTTGGTTGAAAAACCAATGATCATCTCAAGTACACAATGATCGATTTGGCATTATTCTTTCTTGAGGTAGATATGGTGTCTAGTCGGGGAGCGTTGGGGTAACATATTGCATCGTGTGCGGTCTGTCCCACTCCCGTTGGTACTGACCATGACGACAGGTAGGGACTCGATAATGCTGGAGAAATCATGGTGTATTTTATAATTATTAAAATTCGAATTAACACATACTTTGAGATAATACCATATATTCAAGTAGCAATAAAGTTTGTTTATTGAATTGGAATGATAATTGATTTATGTGATTAAATTAATTATATTCAATTAAAAACACTCTATTTATGAATAGATGTGTATTTCCCTTGAAAGAATTAATTATATGAATATGATTCATGATAATTAATTGAAATTTGAATAAGATGTGGAGGATCAAATAAGAGACATCCATGGTCTCCCGTCAAGGCGAAGGGTTCCATCGCCAGATATTATATGTATGAGACGCATGTCTGAAGTGATAGCTCTTGCATATAATCTATTTGGATCGGTCTCTTCGCTTCTTGAAAGAGTAAGGACGTATGTGTAGCGACCCCAATATCGGGTCCTCATATTATTGGGACGATATTGGATTGTGCATAGCGAGTTGTATTTCTGTTGACGGTTTTTTCAATTAATGACAGGTGAACATCACCTCAGGGGTGGTGGGCCCGGGTGTTAAATATCGAATTGGGAGATGCAAGTTGGACTTGCAAGGCGGAATGTGTTCCCGCTTCTTTTTATCCGAGTTACAAGTTCTCATATTATTGGGATGTGATAAAGATAAGAAAGGAGATCCCAAATCTTGCTGAGATATAATGTAAGTATATCTCTTATATAGAAAGTGATTAAGGGAATGAACTCTCAGTGTTGACAAGGCAAGACAACTTTGATATAAAAATTCCTAAATCAAAGTAAAATGTATATATATATACAAATTTCGTATTTCAGATAATCCTTCATTAATCCCACTCAATAATATACTCAATAAAAGCCAGTAAAATATCATGGATTGGATTCATGATCAAGATATTGTACTTGCAGTTGGACACATAATGTATGTGGTTGCAATGTGCAAGTTTCCTCGTAATAATGAGGAATGACAATTAAATAGACCATTGGTCTACAACCCTAGGGTTTGTATGTCTTTATAGTCTTGATCTTTCGTCGAATGTACTTTGGAAGTGGCATGTCGATGATGATCGTAATTATCGAATAATCCTTAAAAAATCCAAGAAGATTTTATGGCATACATATATGCTCTCGACATTTAATCATGAATGACATTGTTCACTACATCATGCAGAATGGTAGCTCTATATGAGATGATGTATTCAAAATGTTTGAGTACCTACCTGAACCTAAATCTTTAATAGTTAAGATGTTTGTAGATATGATGAGTGTCATCATTCTAATGTCTATACTCAAGTCATTCATAAAACTTCATAATGTTCATATTATATGAACTAAATGAAGCATATATAAATGTCGAACTACTCTTATATTGAAGTCTTTTGAATTCAACATAAGAGCTCCTTTGTCTTAAGCAATCATTGTTTAGAGATGAAAGGAGCGTAGTGGAAGCATGGGTCGGACCCAGGTTAGAAGAGTTGGTTGTACTTCTATGGTTTTCACACATATATGAAATCCAAATAGTTTAATGAATGCCAATACTGCAATGAGCTGATGTATTGATAATATGACTATCAAGTCTATCTAGAATCCTTAAAAAGGGCTCGAATAATGCATCGAAATAATTTACATCTACATTTAATCATTGAAATTGACTTTCTTATTTGATAAGATCAAAGCCTAATATTGTATCTCATTCTTCTAATAACACTTGCAGTTGGTTGCTTATGTTTTAGAAGACTAGAAAATTTGATCTTAAGGTTTAATAGTCATCCATGGATGTTGATGCAATGGTTGCAACAACTCTATTGGATAAATAGACTTCATATTTTCAGTGGGAGAGCCCTTGATTTTAGAGAATGTCTCTATGACTTGGATATTAGAATACACTCATAGTTTATTTCTAGGTGTTGGAAATAAACATGAATTCTGGGATAAACCTATCATAGAGAGTTATGATGGATAGATTTCAGATAGTAATCTAACATGTAGTGGACTCTACTAAATTAGAATATTAATGAATGGTTCATTAGCATTTCTAATACTAAAAATTAAACCTTATAAGATCAATAGGAGGATGAAAATCATTTGACAATGATATGAAATCAAACCTTGGACATATGTATGTTGATGAGATCAATAGACTAGTAAGAGATGAACTTAGAATGTCTAAAATCTCAAATCTTACATACTTTTGAATATTGTATTCAAAGTAAAAATGTCCAATGTACCCTTCTCTGGGAATGGTGTTAGATGTCGAGGTATTCAAGATCTCAAACATATTGATGTATGTAGATCATCTATATCATAATGAACATTAATGATATGTGATATCATTTGATGATTATTTGTGATATATGAGATTTCTTCCCTTCACCTTAGAAACCTTTGAAATATTCAAAGATTTCACAATTTTTGGTTTAGAACCAAAGTTTGAAGGATGATGAAATGAATTTGATCTAACCTAGGTAGCTTGTACCTGTTAGATGAATTCAAGGAATACCTTATGGAGAAAGGATTTTTCATTCCTATCTCAATCCTCCTAATGCACCTAAACTTAATAGAGTTATAGGGAAATACAATTGATAATGTGTGACATTATTTGATCAATGATTAATCTTAGCATAATTATCTCTTAATTTCCAGGTATATACATGTGGTAGAAACTACATTATATATCCTTATAGGGTTCTATGCTAGTAAGCTGGAATCTAGCACCAGAGAGTGCTACTTCATTAGAAAAATAAAGGATGGTATTGGATACCTACTTTATGACCTTGAGATTCTTAAAAGATCTCATCTATGAGAATATGATTCTTAGAGGATGACTCTCTTGAGAATCAAAATGAAAATGAAGTAAAGGAGCTCATTTAATCTTGAGAAGATGAAGAGGCTCCTGAAATTGGAAACTAAAAGGATAATTAAAGATGAAACACTAATACCTCTTCAAATGAGTTTGAGGATAGATTCCATGTGTCAGAGAAATCTGATATTGATCGAACTTCATGTGATGAAGCTTCTAAAAATCACGACATGGAAAGATGGATTTTAGCAATAAAGTCTATAGTAGACTTCATATACAAGTATTGTATAATGACCCTCGAGGATCCACCTATAAGGGTAAGACCCGTTAAGGTGTAAATGGATCTTCAAGTGAAAAAGAGAACCTAATAAAAAGGTACATAGCATCAAAGCATGGTTCGTATACACAAGATACACACCGAAGAGAAGACATTGCTTGCAGTGAAACTTGATGTTCAGTAACCTTGCTTAAACCCATCAGATTATTGCTCTACATAACTTGACTTTGACATCTTCAAGATGGAAGTCAAGATTGCATTCCTCCATGAATATCTCTCTAAGGATATTCACGTGAAGTAGCCCCAGGGCTTCATGGTTTAGGAAAGAAAGGTGTGCAAGCTAAATAACTCCATCTGTGGACTCAAATAAGCTTCTTGTAGTTGGAACATCAGATTTGATGAAATCATAAATGTTATGATTTAAGATAGATTCTTGATGTACCATGTGAAGCTTAATAGGAGTACCATTGTGTTCATCATGCTAAATGTAGATAATACCCTAATCATTTGGAATGATATAAGGATAATAATAAGTGTTTTATAGACTGGCTATTCCATACCTTGAAATATGATCTCAAGGATACCTCTTAGAACTTAGTTCTGAAGATGTTTAGAAGCAAAGAGAAGAGGGTATTGGGACCGTCGTATTAGTGGTACACCTTGGACATATTCCATCTTCTGGAAAATTCCAAGAAAGGCTTCGTTTTCCTTAAGATGTAGTACTGACCTATCTGAAGGGATAGAACCTCAAGGAGTTGAGGAAGCGAATACTAAATCTGCTTGCCCTTGTGCATCAGTTATGAGAAGCCAAGTGTATGCTAAATGTGTACAAAAGTTAGATATCTACTAGATATCTACCATGCAGTGGGAGTAGTAAATGTTACTAGTCCTACAAAGTAAATAAAATACTTGATTGCAGTAATAACAATATCTTCAAAGATGACAAGACTTTAGAGATAGTGATCTCAAGTCTTATGTTCAAGAAATTAAGACTTTATAGATGATGATCTAAAAGGTCTTAACTGTGGATACCTTAGGAAATAGAGATCTCCAGGAATAAGGGTATGTTGATAAGGATAATAGAAATTACATACTGGTTATAATAATTACTAAGCTATAGTGTCAAGGACACTAAAACTTACAAGTTTGAGTATTGGTTGCATAAGATGCAACATTCACATTGGATGCGAGCACTGTTACTAGGGGATATGCAAGTGCCATAAAAGGACTTAGTGTAGTCTCTCGGGAACAGAGTGACTGATTAACTTACCTAGCTATATTCCTAAATAGCCTATGATTGTCACATGAGTGAGGGTTTAAATGATTAGCCCATTAATGGTTCTTTAGGCTAGTGGGAGATTGTTGGACATGCGAGCCCACGGTGAGCCATTATGCAGTAAATGTGATTGCAAATATCATTCACTGATCTGAAATGAAGAATAATTAATTTGCATAATAGGTCCCTTAGTACAATTAGGATTATGTACCATGACCATATTAATGATCATACAGCTGTTGATTCAATTACTGAATCATAGAGGCTGGTGTTTGGATGAATATCTAAAGAGTTAGTTTGATGACTCATCAAGCACCGTCAAATGATTATTAAGAGATGATCTCCAGCCTGAGTAGGAGATGACAATCCTTTCTCACTTGGCTGATATATGACCGATCTCTTGATGCAGGTCCTCTGCATGGGAATAGAGATTCGGAGGTGTCAGATTAGTTAAGTCAAAGAGTTGACTTAACGAGATCGAGATAACCAAAGACCTATGTCGTATGCTGTCATGATATAGGCACGCATCCTCCGACCGGAGACAGATGTGTTACTATATGTCTGAGTATGTACATTTGGCAGACCAATAGGTTGATGACCTAATCAAGGTCTATACATCGACGCGCTGGTGTGCATATAAGGGCATATGAGTAATATGATCTCTCAAATGGATCACACAGGTTCATTACTGAACCAGAAGATATGAGCTCACTCATGAGATAATAGGAAGTATCAAACTCCGTACTGGATCATTTTGTTTTGGAAGCTTGACTGAATTTGTTGGTTTGATATATACTTTTGGAAAAATATATGATCAATACCTGGGTATGATAAATGCTTTTGGAAAGCATATGATCGATACCGACTCCCAATGATCGAATGAGAAATTTGATGATAAAACTCTGAAGTAGACAGTGTAAAGTTGATCTTATACTTTGAGTTTATTTTAAGTCTTCCAGTATGCAGGATGTACAGGTATTGGGAATACCTGAGGGTGATTTGATCATAAACGATTATATAATCATGACGCTTCCAGTCCGAGGGAGTGATGAAACAGGTCTGGATTTTAGTGACTCCTCTCATAGAGAAGTAATCTGATCTTAGTCCAAATGTTGGACATTGATCTGAATGTGATTCAGATGTAATGAGAAGATTAGATTTGCAGTCTTAATTTAATCAAGCATCTATCAGAGGTCCGCAAGATCTGGATTTGAGATGTGATCTCAATATCCAAGTCACTATACGTGGAACAATACAATTACCCTGTCCTTATCTCCAAGTATCCGCGGAGAAAGCGTATTATCATTGAAAGAGTTCATGGATAATTTCATTGTTGGTATATGTATCCGAGCATTGAGAAAATGGATAATTAAATGTGATTTAATTTTCATGAATAATATGAATTTGATTCGTATTATAAGGAGAGTTATCTAAGATAAATAAATGTAATTTAATTATCAAAGATGTGAATAATGTAAATGTGATCCATATTATTTGGGCACATGAGAATTGAGATCTAAGATGATTAAATGTGATTTAATTATCATAGATAAGAATAATGTGGATAAGCACTATCCATATTATTCAGATATATTATAAATGTGATTTATAATATATTAAAGAGAGCATATTATGATTTATATTTGTTGATTAATTGATTAATGTGAATTGGATTCACATTAAATGATTAATTGAAAATATATTTTAGTTTTGGATTATGAAGAGATTCACATAATTTCAATGGCTTGATTGATGTTTTTCACAAGATAATTGTAAATTATTTTTGTGAAAAATATTTACAACAATTGTTGTTGTAAATCTTGGAGATATCATGAGATAATGAGATCTATGAGATGATGAGATCTCATGAGATGATGGTGGTCGTCCCCCTATTTTTAGGGGGATTGGTTTAGTCTTCTCATTATCTCTTCTCTAGTCAAATGTGATATAAAATGGGATTAATTATGTTGATTTATCAATATAAATTAATTCAAATTAAATCAATTGTTGATGTATTTTTACAACAACATCTTAGCCATTGAAAGAAACACAAATCGATCTCAACATTGATTGTGTGTTGTCCATGGATTGGGATTATTGACTCCCAAAACTCTATATAAGAAGAGGCACCCCTTACTCTTCGAGTCACAAGTTTACAACATAAATTCATGCTCTTTTCCTCTCTCTCTCTCTCTACATGCAAAGGCTCTCTCCCTCTCTCTCTCTCTCTTATGGCCATCCATCATGGAGCCATTGAGAGACTCTCCTTCGCCGCAGCATCGTCGATATGCTGCCGAAGTATTTGCTCGTGGATCTCCATCTCCTTCGGTGCACCTCGCTCGTGAAGAAGACGGCGGATCTCTTGTAATGAGATCGGGAGATTCATCGCTTGGATCATGAACATGGATTGCGAGAAGGACGCGTCTCATCAACGCGCTCGCAAGCATCTTCTCCGTCGGATCGGACTTGAGACAGGAGGTCTCTTGGTTTAGAGACTCGATCGCAACCACGCTTCAAGAGGTAACCTTAATACCTATTATGATTTAGATGAAACGATCCGTGAAAGGTTCTTGGATCATGTGGTTTCATCGTGTTTAAAAATTTTAAATTCCGATGACCAGAGCACTAGTACGACTAGTCGCTCCCGGTCGCATTTGACATGATCCACACGCTTCCGTGATGCGTTTGAGGATCTTCCCATATCCTTCATTGATAACCACTCAAAATGATAAGTACAAGTTATCAAGTAATGATCTCCCGTTCTTAATACCCCACTCTCACACTTTTCTGAGTTTCTGACATGAGACTGTGTATGATGTGTTACAATATCCACCTTATTTTAATAAGAAAAGCTTATAGTGCTGAAAATTATATTGCCACAAACTAGATATTCTATTTTAGCTAACTTTTTTAGGGAGACATTGACTTTCATGTGAACACTTTGAACGTCCATAAACTTAGGGGGCATTCTGTTCAAAATAAGCAAAAATAAGGATGGAGAATAAGAAGAATAAAGGTCTATTCTCTGTTCGACTGGAAAGATAGGAATAAGGAGAACAAGGAAGAATAAAGTTAGGTAAGATAGAATAAAGATAGGAATAAGATGAAATAATAAGACATGAATGGGAAAAACCACACCGGACGAGGAATTGATCCCTTATTTCTTATAATGCTTATTCTCCAAACAAACAAAGCCTTAGAAATTGCTTGTTTGTGAATTGCTATTGTATCTTTCTTGGAAGGCCCCATTTGTTAGATATCACGAGGTCATTTGCAAAACAGTGAGATCCACTTTTTCCTCATTGAATTAGCATATGTTCTAAAGTTGGTAGATATTTTTGTACTTGTTCTTATAATATTCTCTAGCCGACTTTATTGATTATGAACAACATGTTTTGGTGGCATACCATCACTTTTATGTTCAACGTCAACGAATGTTATAAGAGTTTCATCAAGCAAAAAGAAATAATAATGGCACACGTTAAGATTTTAGTTATAAATTAGTATTTTCTTACACTTGTGTCCGTCTGAGATATGCAATTACAGTAACTCTCCTACGTTATTTTTCACAACACGTGTCTCTCAGTATAATTACAAAATCCACAGTACTATCCTTTCACTATTACACTTACGCCTCTATACTACATTGATGAAAGAGCAATACTGTAAATTTTCTGAGACTACAAGGATATAAGTGTTATTGCAAAAAAGTAGGGATATGACTGCAATTGCAGGATTTTCTAAGAGGCGCGGGTATTAGAAACCTTTTAAGTTAATATGTTAGATGTACCGCCAGGGACCAAGGACGGAGCCAGAAAATTTTTGAGGAGGGGGCACAAGATTATTTTTAAAAAAATACTATCAATTGTGATGTGATCATATTCATTAGGAAAAAGAGAGTGTGTTGTTGAATTGTATGTCACTTATGTGTTCATTATCTTTTTATCCATTTATCTTTATTGGGATGGGTGAGTGCAAATGGTTATGCCATTGGAACACGTGCAAGTTAAAGTTTCAAGAGAAATGAGTGGCATGGGTGATGAACATATAAGTTATATGAAAATGATCTGGATACTCCCCCTCCTTTCTTCATTATATAACAATAGTTGTGAAGGATAATTATATCATCTATACTTTTAATGTAAATAATAGTTTATTTTGAATTATTTTTTAATCAATTGTATGGTCTTCATTCAATTTTACATAAATTGATATCATATATTTTCGGCACTGTCGATATTTTTTATAAATGATATTTATATCATTTTTTAAATTAAACATATTCTAATGTTTTCATTTTTTTCAATCTACTCTTTGGATTTTGATTATTACAATATAAACTGCACTTGTTTCAAATTTGCATCAATTTGAAAATAGAAAAATATATAATTTTATACTTTTTACTACTAACAAATAGAAATATTAATATGCCAATAAAGAAAAATACACCGATCAAGAATATATATGTGTTTGACCACCTACTTGATAATCAATAAGGCCAATGATTAATATGTGAGACTCGGAAATAAATGATTTTTTTAGAAACTTTAAATTTTTGAGATCGAGAAGTACACCCGATATCTCTATACGTGATAATGAGATTGGATGAATAACCAATCTCTTCTATAGGTTGATCCAAAAAATAGACATTCAAAAAAAAGTTTGAGTAGAAATCTATTATAAATTGACCGGTTTAAGAAATTATCCAAACATGTTGATCCGAAGTAAAATCTACTATTGCTAGGTAGAAATTTTATGTTAAAAGATATCATCTACTGGTAAAGATTGTTGATTTCCCCCTAAAGAAATGAAGGTGTGCATGTATAAGTTTTACCATCAAAAAATCCAAAAGGGTATTTATACTTAGGAAATATTATGATTATTTTTCCTTTAAAAATCCATAGAGAATAACTAAATATATAATATGTAATCAAAAAAATTAGGGGGGCATGTGCCCCTCCTTGCCCCCCTCTAAATCCGTCCTTGCCAGGGTCGATGCTGTGACATTATATAGGAGGGTGTACAAATTGAAAACAATCATATATCTATATATCTATTAATGTAATAAAATCAACTAACATATGAAATAATTACAATAAAAAATATGTTATAACTCTTTCTCAAATTGTCTCCCGACCTCTTGCTCGTTTAAAATATCTTTCAATTTTATTAATGCAAAAAAATGAAATTCTTAGTTCCTTGACTTGAATATAAATATATGTTACAATAAAAGAACATGATTTTATCTTATGTGAGAATAATAATCAAACTGTAAAATGAGCATTTCATATATACACATTGTGTATATTTCTTCTTATACAATTATGTGTTGACCAATAAAATTATATATTTAAATAAAAATTAGCAAAATGTAAATTCTACATGTAACTTTGATAGAATTTTCTATCTTAAAAATCTCACGATCATTTGACCAACATTATAATAAAAAATCTAATAGTTATTGAAGTTTTTAACACAATCAAGCAAAATTAACGTAATTGCGATTTGCTATCAATATAATCATTATAACAAATTATGTTTGTATATTTCTAAAATTTGTAAAAAAAATAAAATTATAAATGAAATGCAATACGATTGTGTTTTATTTTGGCAAAAATACTTTGAGCAATGAATTACTTGTACCATCTTAAAAACAAAAAATAATAATATTAAGACGAAAACTAAATAATAAAAATATACCATTTTCGACCTTAAATTTGCATAGTTTTTAGTTAGGCAAGAAATACAAAGGGATGAGAGAGAGAGAGCATGCTAGAGAGAGAGAACTTTAGAGAGTGTGTGTGTTACAATAAAGAGAGGAGGGAGGGAGTCTCGGAGATTCTTCCTTATCAAAGTTGGATTCTATTTTTATAATTCAACTTACTGAAAAAAATTTATACATGTTATGTTTTTTATTTATTTCCAAAAAATATATTTTTTATGCATATCTATTCCTATGAACACTAAATATTACGAATATTACCTCAGGTTATTCCTGCCCACATGGATACCCCTCCAAAGTTTAATGTTTTTTTACGTGAATGGCCTTTGGATGATGTTCTATTAATAAGGTCGTTCCTGTAAAAAAATCGATATCCTTTTCCTTTTACGGTTCATCTCCTTCGATTGCTCGTTTATGTCGAAAGCACTGCCCTTATTTTGTATAGCAAGTAGAGTAAATATTTTAGCACTACAACTAAATGAGTACATAATACATTGACGTATATGTTAGTATATCATTTGTTTTAAATATATAACTATACTATATCATTTGTTTTAAATATATAACAATGAATGATATTCATGGTAAAATTATTTGTTTACTTGAAATAGTGAAGAATGACCTATATATCCATTGATTTTACATAGCGATGATTATTCATTGTCTTTATCATCAAAGTTTGCACTATAGACTTGTTTGGTTGTGGTTGCTATTATATTAACAAGTAGAAATTATGGTTATTTTTTTATACATTTTTGGATGTTTTTTGTTTTCCTTTTTGAACTCTAGGAGGTTTGACAATCTAAAGGAAATTAAGACACATATCTCTAAGCGAAAGACCTCATCATCGAAGTAATGAAGTATGGGTGAAAAGGATACATATAAATTTAAATACATAACATTTATCGTGGCGTCTATGTATAACCATGTGGACAAAAAATTGAAGAGGAAGTCTTCCATGAAATTAGCTTCTCAAGAAGACTAAGGGCCCTCCTGCTGCAACCTGGTAAACATTCTTCTAATAATCAAAATGAGTTTATAATATTTTAGATCAATCGAAAGAGGTAAATATTATTTTTATATGTTATTCCTCAAACTAAATATTATTTTTATATGTTATTCCTCAAACCTTAAATCTCCTAATATAGAGAGGAAGCCTGCGAAAAAAATAAAACACTAAAGCAAAACAATCAATCTGACAACTAATCCCTCTAATCCTTTGATCGACCAACACAAGCTCGGCAACCAACCCTTGAATATTAATCGATAAACCTATTCCAAAATTGCTCAACAACTTGACTTTCATGATCGATTATACTTGAATTCGAGCTCTCATTAGCTAGTTAACGACTTAATCAACATTTAATCATAATCGCTCAACTAAATTAACCTCATTAACCAACTCAGGGTGACTGATTGAGATAAATCTTGTTGATTTTATATCACTTTTGTCTCCAACTGCTCTATTCTCTTGGACCCCTATACAAGGGACCGCATGCCCCGTTTTAGAAGACACGTCATCTTTCTGTTACTCTATATAATAAAGAAAAGTATTCTTAGAGCTTATTCAGCCTTTCTCTTTCTAGTTATTCAGAGTTCTTTGATATTTTGACAGGAAATTTTTTTCATATACCTCGACCTAAAAAAGATACCACGGATCGTCAATCATCTTCTGTGCTCAAGTTCTTCTTACAAGAAGTCAAACACTTTTGGCAAACGACATCATGTGTTGATATTATTTATGTGATATTATTTAATTCACCTACTTTGATGCTGGCATTTTGATAAAATTATATAAATTGATATATTTTTTTTATGTATAACACCCTCCATAGGAACTTTTGGTGTCAAATACGAAAGTATGGTAGTTGATCTTGTATCCTCAAAGCTCGTCACATCCAACGAAGTCAGAGGACAATTGGAGTATGTCCAACCTCTACTTGCCACAATGTCTGATATGCGGTGATGACTTTGGTGTTTGATCCAAAGTTGTAAAGCAGCTTTGTAATCGGTTGAAATATCCACATAAATGTTTCAGTCTTCGTGAAAGTTAGTTGGCTCAACTAACCGAAAATCCTAATTCGAGAGGGCTTGGATTGTGATTTTCACCCTTCTGGATTTCCACATAAATATCTTATGCATTGTGATCACTTAACTGATGGTTTGTTCTTCATTCTGATTATTTCTGTGAATGCTTCAAACAACCATCGTTACTATTAATCATCTGCAATAGTATTGCGGTCATTTGGAACTCATTGATGGCTCCTCTGGCTTCACCTTGAGCTCCCCATAAGGTTTAGGTCAACCTAGAGGGCGGCTCCGATATGTGCAAGACCAAAGATGGAGAAAGGTTATAGAATATAGAACAAAAGGTAGAGAGAGGAAGAACGTATCGTAGTTGGTTGTCGAGGGGTTTGGATTGGGTTCAAATCAAGAAGAAGAAGAAGAAGAAAGACACACGGGGGAGAGAATGGTAGCATAGCATTGGCACCAAAACAAAAGGCAAAAGAAGAAGACGGAGAAGAGAGAAGGAAGAGGAGCAATTACCTAGAGCAATGCCATCTTGCCTTGAGCAAAAGAAAAAAAAATGGGCCTTTATAAAAAACATTCGATGAACAATGTGTCCTTATATAATTCCATTAAATTTTGAACTTTAACATTGATTGTTCACTGAAAATACGATTCTATAAGGGCTCATTTTTTGTGAGTTGTTTCATTGGAAAATCAATTCCGTAAGGGCTTATTTTTCACTAAGTTGTTTCATCGAAAAATTCGATTCCACAAAGGCTCATTTTTCGGTGAGTTGTTTTACTAAAAATTTAATTCTACAAGACCTCATTAGGACAATATACTATTTTTTCTAAACTAAAGGCTAAATGCGTATAAACATTAGCTCCTAAAGTTGATGTGCCATTGGTCATTGCACTCTGAAACTACCCTCAAGGATAGTCCTAACCTGGAGGTTGTTATGTACCTGGGTGGAAGCTAGAGGCCAAGTAATAACCTCGAGTGGATTGGTCGAGATCTCATGAAGCTCAAGTAGCAAAACTGAACCTGTTGTGACGTGGAATTCTCTCCACTGATCTAACCAGAAAGGGGTGTCCGTCTTCACCTCCAAGAATACCCACATCGAGATGTAACATGGATGGGACTTCGAGCTAGTACACACAATCTCTCCCTCCATTAGCGAATGATATGTTTGACAGCAATGAAGAGGGTTTTTTTTGGGTTCTCGTCAGGCTTTGCAAAGAAGACGGGCGATGCTAAGCTAGAAATGGGACGACGAGGTGGTGGGAAGAAGGGTAGGTCTCCTCACCCCGCCCCCAACTCCCTCCCCCCTAGCTCTTCCCTGCACCCTCGTGCCTCCCCCTCCTCCATCCTGAGCACCACCCCTGCCCCTAGATGCCCCCTGCGCATTCACGTGGAAGCTTATCGTGCGGCACGGCATGGTCGTGATCGACGCCTCCATTCTTCGACAATATGAGAGGAAGAAGCCATTAACTAGGTCTGTGTGACCTGATTAGCTTGAGTCTCATCTGTGGATGGATTGATTAGGAGGCATCTGGGGTAGAGGAGGAAAGGGAGGGGAGAAGGTTGGGGCTGAAACAGGAAGCTTTCTGAATTTGTTTAGTGAGGATAAATTTTTTATTAATCGATTCATGAAAATTCACTGAAAATTCAATAAAATTCACCATTTGATTTGCTATGCATGATATATCTGTGAAAATACAAAATTTTTGGTAATTTGATGGATGGATGGAGGTGTAGTTGATAGAGAGAAATTATGAGGAGAAAGGAAGAAGAAGAACTAATGGAGGAAGAAGGAGATGAATAAGTTTGGATAATTATGCCACTCTTAACCATACATTGTTTTAAAAACCCCATCGTTAAGTTCAACTTATTGACAACTAAAGTAGCGGAGGGTTACAAGTATTAGAACCGCAAGAAGTTAGGGGTATAACCGATATCCCAAATGGGAGGGGCATAATTGAAAATGCAATATCTCAAAAAACATAATTGATAGAAACCCATAAATAGAATCCTAACTTGACTTAGAGTACTCCAAATTTAAACTAAACCATTTATAGTATATTTAAGATCCCAATCAATCTTAATATATTAAATGGGAAAATGAAATTTCAATGGGCTCAATTTGGATGAAAGTGAATGAAAGCCAACAACCCTAATTTTATGCTGCATCATTAGCTATGTGGATATTTAGTTGCATGTAAAAATCACCGATGGTCATGCGGTTTTAGCTTTTTTTAATGCTTCTCCTCCACGATGTCTCTACCTGCACTTCTTATTTAATGCATTAGTAATGCATCGATTTCTTTAGTCTATTGATCTAATGGTTAGATCATAGAGGCTGGTGCTGAGATGATATCTAAAGAGTTAGATTGATGACTTCTCTGGCATCATTAAATGATTGTTAAGAGAGGATCTGTAGCCTAAGAAGGAAATGACAATCCTTACTCCAAAGGTTGATATTCGATTGACCTCTTGATGTAGGTCCTCTACATAGGAATAAAGATTCAGTGGTTTAGGATGTGTTAAATCAAAGAGTTGATTAGCGAGATCGAGATAGCTAAGACCTATTTCGTATTCTATCACGATATAGGCAAGCATCCTCTGAGTATATACATTAGGCATTCCATTAGGTTTGACCTAATCAAGGTCTATATATGGGCGAGTTGGTGTGCATACAGCTTTACTATCGAATCAGAAGACATGAGCTCACTCATGAGATACTAGGACCAACCAAATTCCATCAATGATTGTCTCGCTTTAGAAGCAAGACGGGATTTGTAGGTATGATATATGCTTTTGGAAAGCATATGATTGATACCGACTCCCAATGATTGAATGAGAAACTTAATGATAAAACCCTAAGGAGACACTCCAAAATGAGATCAGAACTTTGGGTTTAATCATGGTCTTCAATATGCAGAAGTATGGGTATTAGGAATACTCGAGGGTGATGCGATCTTAGATGATTGTATATCATGACGCTTCCATTACGAGAGAGTGATGAAACATGTTTCGATTTTAGTGACTCCTCTCAGTAGACTGGATATCTAATATTGATCCAATTATTGAACATTAATCCGAATATGACTCAGATGCAATGAGAAGATGGGATATCATGTCTGACATGATCAGAGATCTCTGACTAGTCTTCTAGATTTGGATATGAGATTGGATCTCACTATCATATACAATCATCCTAACCTTATCTCCAAATAGCAGAGGAGAATGCACACAATTTTTGAAAGAGTTCGAGAATTGTTCCATGACCAATTTTATCTAAGCATTGGAAAACTGGATGATTAAATAGGATTTAATTATCAAAATTAGTGTAGATAGAGATATCCGAGATAATTAAATTTTTAATTATCATGGATAGGATTTATGTGGATAACACTATCCATAATAATCATGGATAATATGGTTTGATCCACAATATCTCGGAGAGAGTTAATAGTGAATGAGATTCACAATTTATATCTTATTGTGAATTGGATTCACATTACATAATTTAGTGTAAATATGATTTACATTAATTATTGAACAGAAGAATTTAATTTTCAATAGTCAATGGTATATTTTCAATTGTCACAAATAATTTGGAATTATTTGGCGATTATTCAATTATTCAATTAATTAATATAGCAGATAAACTAATTTTGACTCATTATTTTTCTTGGAGTTGACATCCATGGGTTGTCGAATAATGGTAGATGCCCGCCCTATTTTAGTAAGTGGATGGAGCCTTTTTAATTAAATTTATTTATTGATTGATTTAATTGATATTATTTGGAAATTATTTTTAAATTATATCTTTGTGTTTTCTTTTTATCTTTTTTGTGAACTAAAAAGAAACATAAATCAATCTAAACTATTGACTATTGAGAGCATATGGATTGTGATCCATGGGCTTCAAAAATGATATAAAAGAGTAGCCAACCCTATACCTCTTTACATAAGCTATATACAATTGTTACATAAATGAAACTCTCTCTATCTATCTATCTATCTACACATCCAATCTCTCTCACTCCACAACCCTAGGTCGTCCCCCTGCCCAAGATTGGTGGAAATAGCAATCGTTGTTGTGTTGTTGTCGTGCTGTCGGATCGATTACTCGAGTGACTCTGTCCTCTTCCGAGCATCGTGCTCGTGAAGAAAACAAATGATTTCGTGAGACAAAATCATGAGGTTGTTCACTTGGATTGTCATTCGGGATTGTGAGAAGTTTGTAACTCATCACCATGCCTGCAAGTGCACTCTTGTTGGACCGGACTTGAGTCAAGAGGCTTCTTCCTTTAGAAACTTTAAGGATTACAACCGCTCTTCAAGAGGTAAGTGATGAGCCGATAGATATCACCACACAATCCGGGTTAAGATAAAATCAATCAAGGGTTATTGCGACCCGGATCTCGTGGCTCGGATTCAACAAGAAAAATCAGACCACTAAAAGAAAGCAATAAGCTAATGAAATCGAAGATCGGTCTCCGCTATTTATTAAACATGGTATAGCGATCAGGGTCAAACTCAAGGAGCAAGGGTTAGTCAAAGAGGCCTACGAAGTAGTCAAAAATAAAATAAAATAAAGAAGGGTATTTTTAGTGGATTTTATAAATTTTTTAAAAAAAATTGTATTTTTAATTAAAAAGAAAATGTAAAAAGAAGAGAAAAAGCACACAAACCACAATTTATTAAACACTCAAAACAACTCAGAAAATTAAAATAAAATTATTTTTTATATTTTTAAGTGTTTTTGGTATTTTCTTAAGAATTTTATGATTTTTGGTTGATTTTATAAAAATAAAAGAAGGTAAAAATAATAAACTAATGTGCAAACAGATTTGAAAGGCAAATTAAAAATAGATAATTAGCTATAAAAATCTGAAGGTAATTTTTATGGAAAGTAGAAATAAAAACTAAGCTACAGAAACCAAAATTGCAATGTTTATGAATTTTTTAGAATTTTTAATAATTTCTATAAGATTTTTAGGATTTTATAGTTTTTAAGGGTTTTATAAATCCAAATAGTACAAAAATTGAAGTGAGGCTCAAGCACAACAAAACAAACAGTACCTAATTTTTTTAGAATTTTTAGAGAGGATTTTAAAAATTTAATTGATTTTATAATTCAAACAGTGACAAAAATGGGTGTTTTTTATTTTTTAAAATAGCAAACAATAATAAAAATGTCCCAAAAATTTTGTGAATTTTTTAAACAGTGGCAGGGGCCAAGTGTCCAAATTTCATAAGATTTGGATGTTGTTTGATATTTTATTCTACCAATATAAAAGTTAGAGCACACAGGGACCTATATGCAAAGAAACAAAGTTCTAAGGGCTAACCAGAAACATGTGTAAGAACTATAAGGACATCGGTGCAAAATTCACATCAATTTCCACACATGTTTTAAACAACCACGCACAAGGGCATTTATGTAATATTCAAAACATAAAATGCAATTCAGAACATCCAAAAACCCAGCCCAAATCATGCAAAAAGCGCATGGTATCACGTGGCAAGCACGTGGTTCACAATCAGAGGGACGAAACTGTCATTCTTATTTATAAAGATTTAAATCATAACATCCAGAAACCCGAGCTCCTTACATGCAATTTACCCAAAAGCTCACGTGTCGAAGCACGTGTTCCACACAAACAGGGGCTAAATCGTAAATATGAGAAAGTCTAAGGTCCTCAGTGCAATTTTTCAAAAATAAAAACAACTACTCTATGTATTTACAGGACTAAACTATAAATGCAAAAAGAACAGGGGCCTAAGTGATATTACCCCATTATTGTGATCCACGGCTGAAGAGGAGCCACGTGTGAGATCCGACGACTGAGACGCGTTGATACCTCTTCGCGATGGACCGTCTAGATGAGCTCCTTAGATTATGGGACGGCTGAGTACTCTCCAAAGATGAGTGGTTGTGATAGGTGCTCAATCGAACTGCTCTTGGAGATCCTCGAAGAACAAGTCGTCGGCGAGTTTCGTCGGCCCAATGGGTGCGCGGAGGACCTCCTTAGGTGCTGCAGAGGTAGGCAAATCGACGAGGAAGATCGCCCGCAGCGATGGGTGTGCTCAGATGGGACCGGGAACGTCAGAAGAGCTTCGGCGATGGGGATGAACTGGAGCACGTGTGCCTGAATGGCTGGACCTCCAGATGGGGTCCTCCTTCGATGAAACCTGCACAGAAAGAATGCTGGGTCGAGGGCAAAGTGCCTCGACCCGGTTATGGGCGAAGTGAGTGAACAGGTGAGTCGAGGCGTGGTCCTCCGGTGAGTGGCGGCAGAGGAGGACCTAGCTCCTGATTCCTGGGTGAACCAGGATGATCGGAGGTGCGGAGAAAGTGGGGCGAAGTCTCAAGAAGGTGATACGATGATCGGATGGGAAGATAGTCGGTCGGAGCGGGGTGAATCGGTCGGTGAAGGCCGGCGGCGCAAAATCGAAAAATCCAGATTAAAGCTAATCTACGGGATAGCAAGGTTACCTGATGGTCGGACGCGTCTGTGGGGGAGCTGCAGAGTCTCCTAGGGTCCTTGCCTCGATGGAGCGATGCCTCCAGAGGCTCGTGCTCGCCGGAGGCGGAGCTCGACGGTGTTGACCGCCGGACCTGGGGCTAGGGCGCCTCAATCCTCACTGTGATACCTCCCAAAGCTTGTTGTCACTCAAGGCAGGAAGGTGGAGGTCCTGGGAATCGAAGATGGTGGTCGAAGGTGTGTGAAATGGAGGAAGGAGGCGATGCTATATAGTGGTAGGGGTCCGGCAAGAATGGAGTCGGGTACGCAATTATGATGCACGGATCCCTAGGAAAAATGGCAGGCGTGGATCATGGATGTATCGTGTATAATCGGGGCCCAAGGTTTAAGGAAATGGGTGACGGATCGTGACGTGAAAAATGGGAGAACTCGGGTCGGGACGCAGATCCGCTAGCCTGGTGGTCCTGGGGGGAGAGTTGACCGGGGGTCAACAATCCCCCGTGGACCAATGGGGGAAAATCCATTGGAAAAAGATTTGGAAAATCAAAATAAAATAGAAAATGACTTTTTTTAAAATATTTACAAAATAAAAAATGTTTATTTATTTCAAAGTATTTTTTAGTGATTTTTATTTATTTTTTTGAAAAATAAATTATGTATTTACATTATATTATTATTATATACAGGTATATATACCTATGTATTTCTGAATTTTATTTTTATTATTTTATTTATGTACAATTATTCCAATTTTATATTTTATTTATTTACACCATAATATTTGGAATATAAAAAGATTTTTATTTGATTTTTATTAATTATTTACAAGGGTGAAATAAATACATCTTTTATTTTATATATGTGGTATATGTACACTAATGAGAGAGAATTTATTTATTTTTATTTTTATTTTATTTTTCTCATTTTTATTTTAATTTTATAAATATATACAAAATATGGGGAACACATAAATATTTTTATTTTTAGAAAATAAAATATATACACTAAGAGGGGGTTATACACAATGTTGAGTCACCCTATCTCTCTCTACTTATTTTATTTTGCGGTCAGGCTCATGTTGAGCCTTCCCTTGGGTTCAGGTCACTCAATATTTATTCTAAATATTTTCCTCTTTTTCTTTATTTCTTTATTCTTTTATTTTTGCACAAAAACATACTAATTATTAATATTTACACAATGCATGCTTTTTGATAAATTATTCTATTTACAAACATATATATGATGTTTTGCAAAGGTTTTTAGATAAAATAAAAGAATAAAGAGTGATGAATGAGGATTCATCACCCCTCTATACTTAACTTTGCTAGTCCCTTAGCAAACACTTATTTGAAAAAGAAGTGAAAAAGAAAAGAAAAAGAAAAAGAGGGGAAAATGAATGAATCAATGATGATTATTAAACTTGCCTTTTATTAAATTGAAGTATGGAGCTCAGTCAGATCTTTGGATTATTAATGTGTCGGAACCTTATTTGGACTTAGGTTTAAAACTTAACAGCCTCTAAGTTCCACTAATTTATAGTCAAGACTCCTCAATATTCTAGATCAGAACAAGTCTACATACACAAACCCTGAAGACTATGAATCTTTCCTTGTACTGTGTAAGTGAGGTCTAGCTCTCCACCTCAGAAGTAGCAAAATGACAACCCTCTCCAACAAGGTAACTCTAAGACCCTAGTCTGGCCACTCTTTCCTCGAGGAGCGGGGTATTCCCTTCTAAGTTCAAGTTCAACCGGCTCAAGAAGAGGGGGGGAAAGAGAATGGACCATGGCCAGTGTAGCCATGTATCCCTGGGAGCTCAACCAGTGTAGCTAAGTCTCCCTGCTGCAAGCTACATGAGATGGAACATGGTTATCAAACTTTGCTTATTGTACTATATACACTCCGGTAGGATTATCATTTTCTATCTGACCCACCACTTTTTTGGAGTTATTCTTTTCTTTTTGCATTTTTTGTATATTTACAACATATCTACAAAGTGCAGCATCTGTACATAAGGAGTTTTTCCTCTTGAGCCAGTAGATTATCCCTCTTTTGAAGCATTATTACAACCCACAACTCCTGTCGTTAGACCTCATGGCAACCAGACCAAGTTGGACGCACTTCCTTCACTATAACAAGAAGAGAGGTTCCGCCTAGAAGTACTACCCTCATATGCTAATCCAAGTCAAGGAAGACTGCCTCTTCACCACCTCATCCGTAGAGAGCTCGGTGTAAAGTGCGGGTCCAAGTCAAGCCATTGTCTATATGAGTCATGTGTGTGTTGTTAAGTGCTCTACTTAGGCTCATCGAGATGACATATGATCATAGCCTAGTGGACTCAAAGAATTAAGTCACCATGGACCTGAAAAGTCTCAATCCTAATCACTATAAGGTTCCTCTTATAATTAGGTGGATTAAGATCTTGGCCAAGCTCCATTTTCTATTTAATTCCATGCTAGTTTAAATGTCAACTATAATCCAGGAAAAACTGTATAATATTTACAAAGATGCTATTTATAAAGTATCTACACATGTACAAAATTTTTGAAAAATGTTTTGAAAACAAGGATGTATGCATGAATGCAAGTTTTGCAAAATATTTACACAAATTTACACAAGGTTTTTGCAAACGTTTGATTTTCAAAACATTTTACAAAAATTTTGTACTATATACATAATATTGATATGAAAATATTTACAAGCTATTTACACAAAAGATTTTTACAAACACTTTTACAAAAATAATTTGTACAAATAGCTATGTGTGTGCAATAAAAGAATTTTATTTACAAGGAAAATTTTTTAATTTTTATGGATTTTTGGGTTTTAGCCATTTTTATTTATTGACACACTCACACAAAGTACGAGTTATGGCTAAAGTATATATGAAATATATACGACACCCCCTATACTTAGCTCTAACAATGTCCTCAGAGTCAAGAGCGATGAAGAAGACATAACTCGTGCTTAGCATAGGGAAGTGA
The DNA here is from genome assembly GCA_037367405.1 of Ottelia alismoides. Taxonomy (NCBI): domain Eukaryota; kingdom Viridiplantae; phylum Streptophyta; class Magnoliopsida; order Alismatales; family Hydrocharitaceae; genus Ottelia; species Ottelia alismoides. The sequence continues at coordinate 66,524 of JAZKJV010008363.1, read as the reverse complement.
AAAGGAAGGCTATATACAAAGACGAATGAAAGAATAGAAATGCAGGAAGAAACTTGGGGTTTCCCCCTATACTTAGGATCAAATAATCCTAAGTATAGCAGGTTGTACACAAAGGCAAATCCGAGTGAGAATTTACAGGGTCTACCTCCCCTATACTTAGGGTAAAATATCCCTAAGTATAGGCAACAAGACAGAGGTAGAAATGGAACAAAGAAAACAAGTATATACAAGATAGAAGGGCATCACTCCCCCTATACTTAAGGTGAAGAATCCTTAAGTATAGGCAACAACAGAAGTGATGAAACGGAACGAAAGGAACAACTTGGTGTATACACTCCCCTATACTTAGGATGAGGTATATCCTAAGTATAGCAAAGATAATCCTATACGAGACCTGGGATGAAAACAAAAACGGAAGAAAGAACGATCAAACCAAGACGAAACACATATATAAAAAAGGGTACAATGTTGAGGTGCCTCTCAACAAGCGCTAGATTTTACACCCCTAGCTGGGCGCAAAGGTTAGGACAACGTTGTGTCAAGGTTCAGGACGGCATCTGTAAGGCAAATGTCGTACTGTCGTCGCAGTCTTGATATGAGAATAGCAACGAAATCAACAGTGTAAAGAAGGACACCCAGGTATGCAATCAGGGGGGTGTCTGCTACCGGCCAAGAATATGAGAAGATGTCATCGTGATCCGGTAGCACAAAAGAAATCATCGGCTCAGGATCATACTGGAGTGGAAGTGTAGAGCCGAAGAAATCAAACGTGGAGAAGGATGGATCAGTCGTAGAATCCTCCATGTCGATCAGTGTCTCAAAGAGGTATGGAAAATGAAGATCGGGAGACTCTCTAAGAAAACTGATATTCGATGCATATAATGGAGACAAATCGGACAGATCATCGAATATCTCAAGGATCGGCTCATCCTCGCGAGTCGTCGAGGTGAGGCAACACAGAATCAGAAGGATCAGAAGACTCGATTTTGTGATCCGCCAGATCAGATACACTCTTATAAGGTGAAACCGAGTACTCATCATGTGTGGCATTCTCCCGCAGATAACCCTCAGGGAGGAATGCAAGATCATCGATGAGAAATAGAGGATCAGGATCTATCAGGGCATCTGCGCTGCTGTCAAGCACCCACTCTGTGCACCAGGACGCATCACCATCGACAGTCTGGCTCCGATCAATCTGGAAGTAGGAGAAGGTACTGGTCAACACCGCAGAGGCTGGCAATGTGGTTGCGGCTGATCCTCGCTCCGTGGCAATGCTGGCTGTCATCTGATCCTCATAAACTATATCTGTCTCATTAAAATGAAGGACAAAATGCTCGAATACGAGACTCTATATATCTGTCATCCCAAAGTGTAGTCCTGTATCTGTTATCCCAAAGTGTAGTCCTGTATCAAGTTGTGGTTGCTGGAATGAGTCATGATATCTGTCTAAATCGGGGAAGTGTCTCTGCAGAAAAGAAGCTGAATCATCCGAGACTGGAATCTAGAATGGCTGGATTAATGGTTGTAGTAGCGGGGGCTCCTCCATTTCCTAGAGTATCAAAAGATCTGATATCCAAGAATTGTCAACTGAAAACTCTGGGGCTGACTCGAACTCTAAATGGAAGACCAAAGGGAACTCGAGTAGACTCTGGGTCAGAACTTCCACTGTCGCAGTCATCTCCTCTGTTCTCTGTGGTGCGGCAGAATCCAAGTCCTCGATCGGGTGTGTAGAAGATGTATCCTAATGTAGTGTGAGACACCCCACTGGTAGTGCAACCTCCTCATGTGATGTTCCAACTACTGCATCTCGTGAAGATGGTCTCTGTGAAAGTAATCTCGAGATGGTATCCAGCAACTCAATGTCGGAACTGCGGTGTAAACCGCCACATGAGGTAATCACCAGTGCTATCTGATCCGTGGTCATCCCCCGCATGGAGATCTCAATAAGGTCTGTCGGTGAAAGTCCATGCTCAGGAAATTTCCTTAAGAGGTCAAGAAACCTCAACCATGCCTAATGCAGTGGCTCCTGGGGTCTACTGAATAATCCATAATCAAAGACCGCATCATATCTGTTCTACGCTGGGGATAGTATCTGTGTAGAAACTCTCGGTGTAGCTCTCCCCACATAGCCAATCTCCTCCCCAAACGTTTGTGCCATCTCATGGCTCTATCCTGAAGTGTAAATGGGAAGGTCTTCAGCATCAGCTTCTCCGTAGTGATATCTGAAAATGTCTGGCTCTCGCAGAACTCCTCAAACTCAGCCAGATGAAGAAACGACTCCTCGTGCACCTCACCCGAGAATGTCGGCAGTCTCTGAATAAACTCCAAATCCAGAATGAATGGACCTAATGTAGAAGCTGACTCAGCACCCTGTCCTATCTGCTCATCCACCATACTGGCATCGGAGGCATTTGATAGTCGCATCTGCTCTCTGTGATCGTGTGTGAAGTGCACTCTCAATCCAGCCATGGCATCGTCCGGGTCTCGCATCTGCTCAATCTAATCTCCGCGGACGTCTAGCGTAGCATGCCCAGAAGAATGAAAGGGATGGGAGGGAGGGAGCGAAAGGTCGGTCGGAGATCTGATCTTCCTCGAAGGTGGACTAGACTGATGGTCAGAGGATGGAGTAGCCGTAAGAGTCGGCAAGAAGTGAGGGGGGTCCATCATCCAGGGATATAAAAGGGAAAAAGAAAAGTGAAGGGAGGGTGGGAGGGAGAAAAATGACTGGAGGGTAGGAAGAGGAGAAGATAGATGGGAAGGCGGAAGGGATCTGGAAACACACAAGATGAGAAAGCAAACCCCCGATTCACCTACTCAACACTGAGCTGAAGATCGTAAAGGTTCGGTCAATTATCTTGTCAATTTTATTTAGGTGATCAAATCAGTCTTTCAGAGCGATTACGTGAGCTGATAGGAATCCAATACTCTTAACAGACTGTCCTGAATAAAAGGCCGGTAGTCTGTCAAGAAATCGGATATGGCTCTAGCCTAGGATGCGGTTCACTCTCTCGCTCATCCAAACCAAACAAGGAGGGGGTTACTCTCCCCAAGACAGATTTTTTAGTGAGGTGTCTTTTAGGGTCAAGTGTGATTAGCAGTCCCGATTTTATTGTTGTTGTTTTTAGGTATTTTTCAAGCAAACAATCTCTAACGAATTTTCTGTTTTCCTTTTTATTCCTAAATCCAGAAAACAGGGGAGGAAGACAGAAAAGCTGATGCGCGAGGAAATCAATGATGCATGCACGAAATAGAAGGCGTACCTTGCTCCAGCAGTCTACATGCAATTATGATCCGCGCATAAATTAAAACTAATCTATTTGGATGCAAAGGCGAGAATCGTCCTAAACAGAAGCTCCTATTACCGTGAAGCACTGGTTTATTCGTCTAAGTCCAAGCGTGATCTATAGGACCAGATTTAGGAATTTGGACCTAGTGCTACCTGGCTCAATGAAATAAAAACCTAGATCTAGGGGCTCAAGCACAGAAATCCATGTGAAATCAAAGAAAAGAAAAACGAGAAAACCAAAACAGCGGTGGGGTCCCCCAAGCACACCGGTGCTTGGCGAAACAGACCCCAGGAAGTCAAGTGTCTCTGAAAGTCCTGGTACCTATATTATTACAACAATCAAATAGTCTGTAGAGAAAGTAAAGCTAATCTAAGCTAAACTACAGCTATCTACGGCTCTCGCACTCCTACTCGCCTCCTTGCACTCTCCTGTGACTCTGTAGAGAAGAGAGTCACCTCCGGATTCCGTGGTTGCATCGGCTCTTCGAGAAAAGCCGCCTCGGTCCCCGGGCCCTCGCAAGAAATCAAACAAGAGTGTCAGACACAATTATTATAATAATGCAAAGGAAAATAAAATAAAATAAAATATATGCAAAAATAGTTATAAATAAACAAAATAAAAACAAACAAAAAGAAAATAAAAGAAAATAAAAAGAAAAAAGAAGACAAAAATTCACGAAAAGCCGCAAAAGAAAGAAAAGTCGCGGGAAAAGCCGCGAAACTGAAAACCGAACAAAAACGAAAATAAAAAGACTACTAAGTCGTGCTCCCCGGCAACAGCGCCATTCTGATGAGCCGATAGATATCACCACACAATCCGGGTTAGGATAAAATCAATCAAGGGTCGTTGCGACCCGAATCTCGTGGATCGGACTCAACAAGAAAAATCAGACCACTAAAATAAAGCAATAAGCCAATGAAATCAAAGAGCAGTCTCCGATATTTATTTAACCTGGTATAGCGACCAGGGTCGAACTCAAGGAGCACGGGTTGGCCGAAGCGGCTTACGAAGTAGTTAGAAATAAAATAAAAAAAAGAAGGGTATTTTTAGTGGATTTTATAAATTTTTAAAATTTTTTATTTTTAATTATAAAGAAAACGTAAAATGAAGAGAAAAAGCACACAAACCACAATTTATTAAACAATCAAAACAACTCAGAAAATTCAAATAAACTTATTTTTATATTTTTAATTATTTTTGGTAATTTTTTAAGAATTTTATAATTTTTGGTTGATTTTATAAAAAAAAAGTAAAAACAGTGAACTAATGTGCAGTCAGATTTGAAAGGCTAATTCAAAATAGATAATTATCTTATAAAAGTCTGAAAGCAATTTTTATGAAATGTAGAAATAAAAACTAAGCTACAGAAACCAAAGTTGCAATTTTTTGGATTTTCTAGAATTTTCAATAATTTTTATAAGATTTTTAGGGTTTTATAGTTTTTGAGGGTTTTATAAATCCAAATAATACAAGAATTGAACTAAAGCTCAAGCACAACAAAACAAACATTATTAATTTTTTTAGAATTTTTAGAGGGGTTTTTATATTTTTAATTGATTTTATAATTTAATCAGTGACAAAAAAGGGTGTTTTTGATTTTTTTAAAATAGCAAACAATAATAAAAATATCCCAAAAATTTTGTGAATTTTTTACACAATGGCAGGGGCCACGTGTCCAAATTACACAGGGACCTATATGCAAAGAAACAAAGTTCTAAGGGTTAACCAGAAACAGGTGTAAGAACTATAAGGCCATCGGTGCAAAATTCACATCAATTTCCACACATGTTTTAAACAACCACGCACAGGGCATTTCTGTAATATTCAAAACATAAAATGCAATTCAGAACATCCAAAAACCCCAGCCTAAATCATGCAAAAAGCCCACGGTTTCACGTGGCAAGCACGTTGTTCACAATCAGAGGGACGAAACTGTCATACCTATTTATAAAGATTTAAATCATAACATCTAGAAATCCAAGCCCCTTACATGCAATTTACCCAAAAGCTCACGTATCGAAGCACGTGTTCCACACAAATAGGGGCTAAATCGCAAATATGAGAAAGTCTAAGGTCCTCAGTGCAATTTTTCAAAAATAAAAACAACTACTCTACTATTTACAAGACTAAACTATAAATGCGAAAAGAACTGGGGCCTAAGTGATATTACCCCATTATTGCGATCCACGGCTGAAGAGGAGCCACGTGTGAGATCCGACGACTGAGATGCGCTGATACCTCTTCACAATGAACCGTCTAGATGAGCTCCTCAGATGATCGGACGGCTGAGGACTCTCCAAAGATGAGTGGTTGTGATAGACCTAGAGTGAGGTGCTCAATTGAACGGCTCCTGGAGATCCTCGAAGAACAAGTCGTCGTCGAGTTTTGCTGGCCCAATGCGTGCGCGGAGGACCTCCTCAAGTGCTGCGGAGGTGGGCGAATCGACGAGGAAGATCGTCCGCAGCGATGGGTGTGCTCAGATGGGGCCAGGAACGTCGGAAGAGCTCCGACGACGGGGATGAACTGGAGCACGTGTGCCTGAATGGCTGGACCTCCAGATGGGGTCCTCCTTCGATGAAACCTGCACAGAAAGAACGCTGGGTCGAGGGCAAAGTGCCTCAACCCGATTATGGGCGAAGTGGGTGAACAGGTGAGTCGAGGCGTGGTCCTCCAGCGAGTGGCGGCGGAGGAGGACCTAGCACCTGATTGTGGGGTGAACCAGGATGATCGGAGGTGCGGAGAAGGTGGGGAGAAGTCTCATGAAGGTGATACGATGATCTGATGGGAAGATAGTCGATCGGAGCGGGGGGTGAATCGGTCGGCGAAGGCCGGCGGTGCAAAATTGAAAAATCCAGATTAAAGCTAATCTACGGGATAGCAAGGTTACCTGATGGTTGGACGCGTTTGTGGGGGAGTTGCGGAGTCTCCTAGGGTCCTTGCCTCGATGGAGCGACGCCACCAGAGGCTCGTGCTCGTCGGTGGCGGAGCTCGACGGTGTTGACCGCCAGACCTGGGGCTAGGGCGCCTCAATCCTCGATGCAACACCTCCCAAAGCTTGCTGTCACTCAAGGCAGGAAGGTGGATGTCCTGGGAATCGAAGACGGTGGCCGAAGTTGCATGAAATGGTGGAAGGAGGCGATGCTATATAGTGGTAGGGGTCCGGCAAGAATGGAGTCAGACACACAATTGTGATGCACGGATCCCTAGGAAAAATGGCGGGCGTGGATCATGGATGTATCGTGTATAATCACGGCCTGAGGTTTAAGGAAATGGGTGACGCATCGTGACACGAAAAATGGGAGAACTCAGGTCGGGATGCAGATCCGCCAGCCTGGTGGTCCTGGGGGGAGAGTTAACCGGGGGTCAATAATTCCCCATGGACCAATGGGAAAATTCCATTGGAAAAAGATTTGAAAAATCAAAATAAAATAGAAAATGACTTTTTTAAAATATTTACAAAATGAAAAATGTTTATTTATTTTCAAAGTATTTTTAGTGATTTTAATTTATTTTTTTGAAAAATAAATTATGTATTTACATTATATTATTATTATATATAGGTATATATACCTATGTATTTTTGAATTTTATTTTTATTATTTTATTTATGCACAATTATTCCAATTTATATTTTATTTATTTACACCATAATATTTGGAATATAAAAAGATTTTTATTTGATTTTTATTAATTATTTACAAGGGTGAAATAAATACATCTTTTATTTTATATACATGGTATATGTATACTGATGAGAGAGAAATTGTTTATTTTTATTTTTCTTTTACTTTCCCATTTTTATTTTATTTTTATAAATATATACAAAATATGGGGAACACATAAATATTGTTATTTTTAGAAAATAAAATATATACACTAAGAGGGGGTTTTACACAATGTTGAGTCACCCTATCTCTCTCTACTTATTTTATTTTGCGGTCAGGCCCATGTTGAGCCTTCTCTTGGGTCCGGTCACTCAATATTTATTCTAAATATTTCCCTCTTTTTCTTTATTTCTTTATTCCTTTATTTTTGCACAAAAAATGCTAATTATAAATATTTAGACAATTCGTGCTTTTTGATAAATTATTCTATTTACAAACATATACATCGTATTTTGCAAAGGTTTTTAGCTAAAATAAAAGTATAAAGAGTGATGAATGAGGATTCATCAGTAATCCTAAACTCATGTGGCCTTGATGAAACAACATGGGAAAGACTCCCATGCCATGTGGTTTCATCTTCAAATTTTTGTTTTTCATCTGTCATACCAACTAGTACGACTAGTTGATCTATATCAGATTTAATCCATTCTCCATGCTTTTGTGATGCGCGAGGCTAATACCTTGTCTTAAGTGGTATCAGAACCAGATTTATAAGGTCTTTTATATGATCCAAACCCTAGGGAATAAGGCTTTGGATATCGGGATGCGCGAGAACTCGTTGTTTTCGCATTATTGAAATTTCGAATTGATTTTGAGCATTTATCATGTGTCTTCTATTTTATCCCATTATGAAAGAATTTTTGAGATACTTAAGCATGTTTAGATGGTATTCACATGTCCCAAAAATTTGGCCAAAAGTTGGCTATAATTGGGCATTATTTTGAATTCGAAAAGTTCATGCAATGTTGTTGTTTTTTAGTTACAGTTTTCCTATCATGAAACACGTTAAAAATACATTATTTATGATAAGAATCAAAACAAAAAACTATTTAAATTTACTTTGCATGATTCTGACTCGGTTTGCCTTAGATATGTGAAGAGTGGGCTATCGACTAGGGTTAAGTATCAAGAAATAACAAGGTCGTTGCGACCCCAATCAACAAGCCAGGCTCAATCAAGAAAAATAAACCACTCAGAAATACGATCAAACAAGCACAAAATGTAAGTGGTTTTGCTATTTATTTTACCTAGTATAGCAACTAGGGTCGAACATAAGGAGCATGAGAAAACCTACGAAGTAGTCAAATCTCATAAATAAAATAACATATTTTTAGTGGTTTTAAATTTTGCATTTTTTTTATAATTTTCAGTAAGGAATCAAAATAAAAACAAATAATAAGGCAAGGTGACATAACAATCTTTTTGTATTTTTAATTAAGGCTAAATGCTCAGAAAATTGAGATAAAAATATTTTTGGGTTTTCGAGGTTTGAAAGTATTTTTGGTAATTTTCTAGGGTTTTGTAAATGTTTTTATGATTTTATAAAAATTAAACAGTGACTAAAAATGTAAACAATGCACAACTATGATTAAATTGCAAGTTAAATATAACTAAAATGCTCTGAAATCCTTGTTAGCAATTTTATGAGAAAATACAAGTAAAAATCTACAAACATGAACTGAAATGAGAAGCTTTGGATTTTTCTTGACTTTTATATGATTTTAATAAGTTTTAGGTGTTTCGATATTTTTAGGAATTTTATAAGGAATTTTCAAACAAAATTGGTACAATAGATAAAGCACACAAAAACACGCTAACAAGGATTTGTTTAGAATTTTAGAGACAATTTTTGAATTTTTATAGATTTTTAAGATAGACAAGACACTTTTTTATAGGTTTTTGAATTTTTAGAATTAAGAAATGCAAAGAAATTAACCCACAAAAATTACTTTAAATACTACCCATCAACATGAGTTGGTGGTAATTTTTAGATAATTTTTATGGTTAATTTGCTAATTAATAATTTAAATAAAAGATAAGCAATTTGTAGAGACCTTTATGCAATTAAAATAAAATTCTGGACCAAATAATAATGCAAGTGAAAAGTACATGGTCAAAATTGCAAAAACTCCGAACAATCACATGCATAACATGTGATCCAGCCTCCAGGGGTATAAGTACAAATATCAAAAACATGCCATTCATATCATAACATATAAAAAATACAGGGCATACAGTGCAAATAACCCAAAAGCACGTAGAGATGCACGTGAGTTCAAATAGACTAGACTAAAATGCAAATATCAGAAACTATAAGGGTCTAACTGCAAATTATCCTAAGTGCATTAAACTACGACAATTACTTATAGGACTAAATAATGAATGCAAAATAGAGAGGGGCCTAAGTGAAATTTACCCCTTATTAAGGCACTATCCAACGGACGAGGGAGCTCCACTTACGGATGGATGGTCAGGATTTGGGAATACCCCATTGATGATGGACGGCTCTGGATGAGATCCTTAGATGGATCCAGTGACCCGGGCTCCCTTTAGCTTTGATGGTGGAGATAAGAACTAGAGGAGGCCTGGATCCAACGGTCGAGGGATCGCCTGGAAGAACCCACGAAGAACTCGCCTCTGGTGAGTTTCGATCGGCCAATATGTGCAACAAAAGTGTCCCACGGGGCTTCTCTGTCCACAACGGCTGAGTGATGAATCCACGATTCATCGCCTTTATTCTTTTATTTTAGCCTCTTTTCCTTAGTCAAATACATGTAAATACCCATTAATTACATAAAATTACCATTTTGCATGCATTTGTTAATTATGCATTTTTAACACTTTTTGTAAATAAATAAAAGAATAAAGAAGAAAAGAAAAAGAAAAGGAGGTATTTATGCAATAAATACAGACTGACCCAAACCCCGAGAGAAGGTCAAGACTTGACCTGATCGACCAGGAATAAAGTAGGGGGAGATAAGGTTGTCTGTCAGAAAATCTCAAAAATATCTTGTACATATTTTTCATGTATATTTGTATAAAACTTGTATTATTTTATTTGTATATTATTTGTATATAATTTGACCTCAAACTAAATACTTTTGTAAATAAAAGTTGTAAATAAAACTGTATTGTAAAAAATAAAAATATTTGTAAAATAAAATATTGTATATACTGTAAATAATTACGCCCAGAAAAAGCCGTAATGCGATAATTGAAACATCAATTCCGGCTCCATACGAGCTCAAATCAAACCAAACTCACTTCCATCATACTATAAATTAAATTATCTTTCAAATGGTTGTCGTTTCGTATTTTTTGGAGTTACGGTTAAAAAGTCGGTTTTCTGGGGTGTATTGTGCAGTTTACCCATATATTTGTTGTATATAATTATTAATATTTATTCTTACATAATGTGTATATTGTAAATATTGTTTTCAATCAAAATAAAAATTAAAAAAATTAAAAATAAAAAAATCTTGTATAAAAATTATTTCCTTATTTGCACCTATGTACATTATATGTATATAATATATGTATACCACTAACTTCCTTAAATAAAGACCATAAAAAATTTAAATTATCTAACATTAATTAATTAATTTAATTTAATTCCGAATTTTGTATTTAATTATTTGATTTAATTTTATTTATTTGATTTGATAACATGCCATATATATTAGATTTGATTTCATGCCTTAAATGGCCACTATTAAGGTGGCTAATTAATTTCCAATTTATTTATTTATTTATTTATTTATTCCGAATTTCGTAACTAATTATTTAATTAATTTATTAATTTAATTATTTTATTAATTCACCTAATAAAAACATTCCACATTTGTCCATACCTTCCTATTTCATTTTTTTCTCTCTTTTGAATGGGCTCCTTGACGAGTCGCTAGATACGGTGTTTAATTCGTGTCCATTGTAGCACGTGTACTTAGCGATTCGGTCAGAACCGAGAGAAGATCTCTGTGAAGAGTGTCTCGGCTTAATTTATATCCCGGGCAAGTCCGGGGTCGAACTCAGGGAGGCAAAGGAACAACTTGGGTTTAATTCGCAAATTTAAGATCTAGATATCCAAACGGTATTTTTTTATATTTTTTAATGCAAAAAGAAATATCAATGCAAGATGCGGTTGAATTACGAAACTAAGAAAACATACAACAAGGCCAAATTAATTTTAATGTCAAATTAGTCCAAATTAGCCGGATTATATTTTTTCTAGCATCTTAGTCCAGTGGGGAACACAAAACATATTTTTTTGGAATTTTAAGGGTTAAAATGCAATAACTAAAAATGCACACTTTTTATGGGTGTTTTTACAATTTATCACACAAATAGTAAGCAAAAATTATGAAAAACTTACTGGAATTAAAACATCATGCAAGGAGACTACAGTAATTTTTTTGGATTTTTTTGACAAGTTATGAATTTTTTTATGAATTTTTAGTAAAATCAGAGTGACAGTGAGTAAATAATTTCTAATTAATCCACGTTATCAAATTAATCAAAATGCGATTTATCTCAAAAAGATATTTATATAAGAAATCCAAGAGATTTGAAATTTCATAAAAAGGATGTCTGTGGATTTAATTAAAAATAAAATACGAACATCACTCAATAATTTATTTTGGGCACAAGACAACTCCAATTTGGTTGAAATTTGGACAGTAAGTTCATCACATATCAAGGCATCATATATATTTTTTGTGGAATTTTAGAGCAACCGTTTGTGAGATATTAATTTAATGGCACAGAATGGGTAAACTAAGTAAAATTTCAGTTAAACAATTATAATTAATTACCCACGAGTCACAAAAATATAAATAAATACCCACAATGTAGAGAATTAGTTGCTCAGTACAATGGTATTTTTCATTGAATAAAAAGATGCCATATTGAAGTCCAAATTGCTAGTCGAACACAGGGGTCTTTGTGCAACACAGAAAACATTATTTACAAAGAAAATATATACAGGGACCTATTTGTAGTTACAAAAACATGAGAAAGAAAAGATGTAATTTTTACAAATAAGAAAAGTAAGGAAAAGAACCTCTTCTTCACCTTCGTTCCCAGGTGGGGAGAAGAACCCAACGCGGGTGGATGGCGGCCGCACCTGCGGGGTGGTGTCGGCGGCCGCGCCGCGCCGCGCCGACGCGCGGAGGCACGGCGAGGAGCGCGGAGGAGGCGGGCGTCGCCGCGGCGGTGCGCGGCGAAAGGAGGCGCGGGGCGGCGTCACTGGGAAGACGCGGGACTTGCGTCGCGGTTGCTGGAGGAGTCGGGGCCGCGCGCGCGGCTGCGGCGGGGCCGCGCGGTCGGAGAGGGGCGGCGCCGCTGGTTGCGGGAAGGAGGAGGGGCTGGGCGGCGTCGATGGTTGCGGGCGGCGGTGGAGGAAGACAGGGGGCGGTGGCGGGCGGCTGCAGTCCTCCTGTTTATTTTTTTTTTTGATTTTTTTTTTGATTTTTTTGTTTTGTTTTTTTACTACTGTAATAACAAAAAAGGATCTTTTTGTTGTTTAAAATTTTTTTATTTTTTTTAAAAATTTCTTTAGACAGGAAATAAAAACACAAACATATGGGAAAAAAATGATGATGATGGTTATGAAGATGAAGATGGAGATGAAATAAAATAAAAAAAATGCTATGATGATGGTGTTGTAATAAAAGGACTTCTTTTTTGTTTAAAATTTTTTATTTTTTTAATTTTGTTTAAAACAAGGAATGAACATGATGGGAAAAAAATGATGAGGTGGGTGGGTGGTGGTGATGATGATAGACTAAACAAATGGGAAAAAAAACAAATGGTGTGATAAAACAACAAAGAAATAAAATATTAGATAAGATAAGAAAACAAGAGGATGATGAGGAATACTTACCTGGTCTTCGCCGGTTTGGCGGAGCAGCTACGCTGGACTCCTGTCGTCGCCTCGATCCGATTGGCGAAATGAAAATCGGAGAAGCTACGCGAGCTCGACGGGGAACTCGTGACACGAAGCGGAGCTCCGCGGATCTCACCTGAAGGAGGTCGTCACTTGAGGACGATGCTTCGCCGCTGTCACCAACAAAACACTCCAAGCTCTCTCCTTATTCTATAAGAATGGTGGATGGGAAAAAATGTGGATGTGGAGATGATTATAAAGAGATGAATAATGGGAGTTAGAGAGGTGGTGGTGTTGAATGAGAAGTTAGATTATTGGTGGAGTTGAATGGGAGTTTATATGAAGAATATGGAGTGGAATGGAGGTTGAAAGAAGACTTGGAGGTTAATGGAGAAAGGGAAGTTATTGTAGTGAATGTTATTAAATAAATAAAAAATGAAATGAAATAAAGTAGGCTACTAAAAAGAGAAAATAAAATAAAGAGAAGAAAAAGAGTGGGGAATTTACAAAAAGAAGATATACAACATGTACAATTTTTTTGTTTGCTTTTCTTTTTATATTTTTTTCCTTTTTAATAGTAGCTATGTACAATAAGAAAATACAATAAAATAGTACAATCAAAATACAAGACCACAATGATTTTTTTAGATTTTTAGTAATTAAGAAAGATAAAATAAAAAATGAAGAAAGAAAGAATATATACATAATATACAATGTACATCTAGGTCCCAAAACCCAACTTTTGCAAACGAGCTCCGATTTTAATGAAACCACTTCCGTTGGATAGATAATTTTCTAACTTGAACTTTAAAAGTGAGTTTGGTGAATTTGGAGTTCATACGGAGCGGGAATTTAGCTTGGAAGTTGGTCTTTACGGCTTTTTCCCATTGGGATCTAGGAGTATTTTTTATAGATATAATTTATTTTGTATTTTTGTATTTTTATGTACATTATTATGAACAAGTTAGAGAAAGAATTAGCCAAAAAGGAGTTGAAATGAAATTATTAAAAATATATGAAGTTTTAGGTTATTTATATGTATAAAACTCCTTTATTTTTGCGGCTTTTTAGTGTTATTTATTTTGTACAATCTAATATACAATAATTAGTGTGTTTTATTTACAAGAGTCATTTTGTTAATTTATGTATTTTATGGACATTTATTTGGGATTTTACTCGGGGATTTTGGTAAGATCAAGATATTAAGATGATGAATCGTGGATTCATCACCCCCCTATACTTAAACTTTGCTAGTCCTCGAGCAAATAAAGAATGAATAAGTTGGATTAACCCTGACTGTGCATGTGAATACAAGACTTGATCCGTTCAAGAACTCTTGGTTTTAGAGATCCTAAAATTCTAAGCTGAACCAAGCTCTAGTCAAAAGGTACTCAATTTCCCTAATCATCAGACTCTCTTTGTATACGTATATATAAGAGATATGACTTTAAGTGTTGACTGCAGTTACAAGAGTAGAGTCACAACGTCACCCAAGGTTCCAGTCCAAGAGACTCTCCTATGGACCCGATCCTCAACACTAGGGAATAAATCATTTCTTGCATCCAATCCACCGTCTCTTTAGTTGTCAGACTTGGAAGTGTAGATGGCAGGCCAGTTGATGGAGGGCATAGGATTGTGTCATTTCTTCTCTCCCTCTCATTGGAACAAGGATCCTCTCAAGTGCCTTATTACGCAACGCATTTTTTTGGTGTTGATCAGTGCGTCCGTCAAGAGAAGTTGGAGCCGTCTGCACTTGTTTTCCTGGGAGTACACCGGGGTGTGCCTTTTTTGAGTACCTATCGTACCTTCTACACCCAGACTTGTAGCATTTACGATGCAGAGCCCTTTTTTGGTGCAAGCCCGACTCCTGGTCCTAATAGCGGTGGTCCAAGTGGACACTTTGAAATGGTTGGGAGCGCTCGCCTTTGGTGGAAGCTCTTTTGATAATTGACTTTGCGGAATGAGAGCTTTTCTTTGACATTTCATTGCTTGGTAGTATTTTTGGCTAGCTCCACTGCTTTTACCAAGAGTTGGCGCGCACTGATCAACATTTTTTTTTATTTTATCACACCCTGGCACATAGGTAAATATCAAGAGATAGTACAAGAACCATGTTCTCATACTGGCTAAATGTGCTGACACTCAGGTTTCATGAAGCCTTCATTGATTTTATCCCATCCTCGAGCATCATTAAATCAAGTCCAAACTCAAATCCCTCATCCCAGTTCCTCAAGTGAAATTACAACTCATCTCATCATAATTGCAGTCGTGTATGTGAGGTGCTGATCATATTCTTAAGGTAGAGACTAAGCATGCAATATAGCACACACATCTTTAAAACTAGGGAAATGTGAATAATTAAGTCAAGGACCCTAATGACTAAGGCTGGTTAACTCAAAATCTCAAGACCTCATAAACCAAGTGTTCTTGAACATCACTAGTCTTGTGTGAAAGTGAATTGTGTCAGGGATTAAACCAACTTATTAGTTAGTTTTTTTTTTGAATGATTGATTGATTTTTTTTTTAAGTTTTAGAAAAGTTTTTTTTTTCAAAAAGTTTTTTTTTTGACAAACAAAGGCAAAGGAGTTTTTTTTTTTTTGAAAAAAATAGGTGAATAAGAAAAGACTTTTTTTTTGAAAAAGTTTTTTTTTAGCAAAAGAGGATTTTTTTTTTGTTGTTTGTTTTTTTTACCCATCCCATAATTATTATATAATATATATAAATACATGAAAGTACGAGGTATGGGTAAAGTATATATGTAATATATACACGGTGAATAAGAAAAGACTTTTTTTTTTGAAAAAGTTTTTTTTTAGCAAAAGAGGATTTTTTTTGTTGTTTGTTTTTTTTACCCATCCCATAATTATTATATAATATATATAAATACATGAAAGTACGAGGTATGGGTAAAGTATATATGTAATATATACACGCCCCCCTATACTTAGGCTGTGCTATGTCCTCATGGCACTAGGTGACAAAAATCCATAGCTCGTACTAAGTACAAGTGGGTGAAAAGAAGAGAAGTGAGGGAAAAAAATGTGGATAATACACAATGGGCATCGGCCCCCCTATACTTAGGCTCTGGTCAGCCTAAGTATTGGAAAGAACACAAGAATGGGGGACCAATGAGAATGGGAAAGAATATACAAAAAGAAAATAAAAAGAAGAGAAGGAGTAAATCGGGTCACTCACCCCCCTATACTTAGGATCTAGTCATCCTAAGTATAGCCACAAAATGAAAACGATACGGAACTGGGGCGAGTGATGCGAATCATGAGGGAAGGAGGTGAATAAAGGAAGGAAGATATGTACAAGGAGGAGGAAGAATATACAAGGATCAAGAAGGTTTGTGACGGACCTTCTTGCGAGAGCGATGGGGTGGGAAGTATACACATGTGTCGCTGTCAGAATCGTCCTCCGAAGAATAATAGTGAGGTGCGGGGAACGTCCAACGGGGGTCGACACACAGCTGCTTTCTCAAGTATGGCTTCAGAACAGCCGAACTGAGCTCACTCATATAGATCACCTCATCCGGACCTGATGAGGACTCCTCAGAAAGTTCCTTCTCTGAAACATCGAAGGTAACCTTCTTAGTCGGTTTTCTAGAACCTGAAGCATCAAGAGGAAGAGGAGATTGATACGTCTTAAGGAGTTCGGGGGAACACCTCAAGGAATCAACACCCGTCTTCTTCTTACCAGATGACCGACTAGAGGATGGAGCAACCGATTTATCAAGATTGGTCAATTTGGTCCCAGTTGTCTCCTTTGGTGTATGTCTTGGATGTGGTGTGTGTGAGGTTCTGACCAGAGGTTCATCATCAGATGAGTCACCATATGCATTGTAATACTCCTGCAGGGTCAGCACACGTCTCTGATAAGGCACAGTGATCTCAGTTGGCTTGACGTTGTTGGGTTCTTGTGTCGGATCATCGAAATGATCAAGGCAATCCACAAAGGTCATGTCCGACTCACTGATAGCTTCTGGTCTTGAGTCCTCTCTAGAAGCTGTCGTGGTGGTGGTGCAAGCAGTAGGCGGTGTGTGGTTGTAGGAAGTGTCTAAACGAATGGTTGTCTGGACAGTCGGTATCTCAGATGTAGTAGAGAGATGGGACTCAACTGTCTCTCGAAGGTCGCGACTGTCTGCAACTTTACGGGTTACCTTGGAATATCGTGTGTCCTCAAAGATCGGGTGAGGTCGGAGTGCTCCCAATGCAGAGAAATCGATCTCCCGAGTCTCACAATCTATAGTTGCCTTAGCCAAGGCTAAGAACGGCTTCCCAAGAATAATCGGAGACTGGGTGAACTCTCCTCGGTGCTCAATGTCAATGATCGTGAAGTCTATCTCCAGTAGAGCACCTTGGAAAGTGACGATGACTGAAATGGTTCCTCTTGACCGTTTAACAGATCGATCCGCCAACTGAATGATCTCTCTTGACTTCTTGGCAGATCCGAGTTTGAGCTTGGCAAACACGGAGGTCGGGAGGATATTAATCGGTAAGTCATCATCGATTCTTGCATGGGTGAATGTGGTATCTTTGATTTCACAATCAAATCTAGGTAACCGCTTTACTCTGCGGCTCTTGGTTTTTCTCCCTATCATCAAAGATGTGGCCATAGACACTATATGTATCTCAGTCCTTGTTCTCTTATTGCCCGACCTTTTAGGCATCAATTTACTTCTCACAAATCTTTTAAGGTCGGGAAAGTGCTCAATGGCCATTATTAAGGGAAGCTCAAAAATCAACTTTCTATCCAATGCTTCCCTAACCGCAGGATCCAATTTTTTTAGATCTTTTCCTTTTTCAATTTTTATGGTATTTTCCGAGTTTTCAATTTTTTTGGTCTTTTTGGTAGGTGAAGGAGGACTAGGAGAATGTACATACTCAAGTTTGGAGGAAAAGTGGTTAGTAGAAGATGGAGGTAGAAGGGACTCCAGCTGTACATGATGTGTGGTCAATCCAGTGTCTTCCAGGTTTTCGAAATTCAATCCGCAAGATCCATGATCCACATTCCTACCTGGACTCTTGATCGGTCTACAAATGTCATCCTCCAATAAGTTCTCATGACACATCATGAGAGAAGTCAATGCAATTGGAGGGTACTGCTGAGAACTCGGGCTCTTATACTCAACACACCTTGACTCGGGTGTGTAATACTGGGTTGAGTATGGCCCATATGTATGGCAGTTGTTGGTCGGAGCCTCATCAGGCGGAGTTAGTAGACAGGGGGTCTGTAAATCAGTCGCATGAATCCAATCCCCTGTATATGTCGGTTCTCCGAATGGGTGATATAAAGGTTGGTCAATGTGGTCTCTATCACTCAGGTCAATCAAGTCAGGAAGATCGTACGGTGCAGGCCTCTCCATTCGATTTGTCTGATCGACCATGTTGTACCCTAAGGTTAAGTCAGGATGTGTATATAGCAATTGTTGTTCTGTCCCAACTCGAGGTGAAAATGAGGTATGTGGGGTCAACTTATTATGCCAATCATTCATCTCAGCAGTCGCTTGCTCTTTGATTTGTTCCTTGATTCCAGCAAGCAGATGAGAATATAGTGAATCAATCCAAGGTGGTTGTGGGTCAGGGGTGCAAGAATGTGGGGTAGGTGAGATGGACGAAGAAGTGGAGAAGTCAGTCGGAGTTCTGACTTCGCGGTTGGGGTGTGGGTATGAAGAGGAATAAGTGGTGGGAGATGATTGGAATATGGTCGAAGAAGGATGACTTGGATATGATGACCAAAATTCTGACATCTTGGAAGGGAGATGGGAGAATGAAGTGGATCGAGGAAGAAAGCGTGCAAGTGCACCGAATAACACACAAACAAACAAACACAAGAGCAAACCCTGAGTTCACCTACTCAACACAGTGAAGGTCGCAAAAGTCTGACCGTTTATCTTTTCAGTTTTAATTAGGTGATAAATCAAGATATCAATCCAATTATGCAAGGCTCAAAAGTAGGTTTTGGGCACTATCCTAGGGATGCGTCCTCACCTCTCAACAATCACAATTAGCCAAGCATACAATGAGGGTTTTGCTCTCCCAAAACAAGTGTTAGTTTTAATCAGTTTTTTTTGTCAACTCTGATTAGCAGTCCCGGTTTAGGTTTGGTTATCACTTGATTAGTCCACCAAACAAAGCACGCTTAACGATCAGTCCCGATTTCCTTTTAACCTAAGTTTCAAAAACCAAGGGGAGGGAGTCGAGAAAAACCGATGCAAATGATGAAATCAATGATGCATGCCCAGTTCAGAAGACTTACAGTGATCCTCGCGCTCTACATGCGGGATGCAAGGCAGAATTGAAATTTTA
The DNA here is from genome assembly GCA_037367405.1 of Ottelia alismoides. Taxonomy (NCBI): domain Eukaryota; kingdom Viridiplantae; phylum Streptophyta; class Magnoliopsida; order Alismatales; family Hydrocharitaceae; genus Ottelia; species Ottelia alismoides. Next base: position 47,377 of record JAZKJV010008363.1, on the reverse strand, counting down.
TACTATATGAATGCAAACGAGAAACCGTTCCTAGACAAGCAGTTCTATTAGCGAGTGATGAACAAGTTAAATTTGACTAATAGTCCAGCGGTCTAAGTGCGTCTCGTTAAATGTGGTGTGTGGTCCTAAAAGTTACGAGCACAAGCAATAAAGATATTCTAATAAAAATGCTCTAAGAGCCACGAGTGCAAGTCCTATTCTACGTCAATCAACCACACGACCACGAGCGGATCCAAAGTCCAGTCCGGATACAAATGCGAGCTCTCAAACAAGAGCCGCTGGAAAGAGCGAATTACCTAAGTTATTACAACACAATAATTACAAAAATTTATAAAAATTCTCTCGAAAATAAATTGATTTTCTTGCTCTTCAGCAGTCGGCGCGCGTCGCGTCCGTCGACCTCCGATGCACTCCAAGTCCACCGGGCCCTCGCAAGGAAACAAAGATTTATGTTAGAGAGATAAACAACAAGATATATACAAAAATATAAAAATAAATAATTGCAAAAAAATGGAATAAATACAAGTGGCTCGGGGGTCAGACTACCCGAGTAAATGAAAATCTAAATCTAAAATTTTAAACTAATCCCTAAGCCGTTTGCCTCCTCGGCAACGGCGCCATCTGACGAGTCGCTAGATACGGTGTTTAATTCGTGTCCGTTGTAGCACGTGTACTTAGCGATTCGGTCAGAACCGAGAGAAGATCTCCGTGAAGAGTGTCTCGGCTTAATTTATATCCCGGGCAAGTCCGGGGTCAAACTCAGGGAGGCAAAGGAACAACTTGGGTTTAATTCGCAAATTTAAGATCTAGATATCCAAACGGTATTTTTTTATATTTTTTATTGCAAAAAGAAATATCAATGCAAGATGCGGTTGAATTACGACACTAAGAAAACATACAACAAGGCCAAATTAATTTTAATGTCAAATTAGTCCAAATTAGCCGGATTATATTTTTTCTAGCATCCTAGTCCAGTGGGGAACACAAAACATATTTTTTTGGAATTTTAAGGGTTAAAATGCAATAACTAAAAATGCACACTTTTTATGGGTGTTTTTACAATTTATCACACAAATAGTAAGCAAAAATTATGAAAAAATTACTGGAATTAAAACATCATGCAAGGAGACTACAGTAATTGTTTTGGATTTTTTTGACAAGTTATGAATTTTTTTATGAATTTTTAGTGAAATCAGAGTGACAGTGAGTAAATAATTTCTAATTAATCCATGTTATCAAATTAATCAAAATGCGATTTATCTCAAAAAGACATTTATATAAGAAATCCAAGAGATTTGAAATTTCATAAAAAGGATGTCTGTGGATTTAATTAAAAATAAAATACGAAAATCACTCAATAATTTATTTCGGGCACAAGACAACTCCACTTTGGTTGAAATTTGGATAGTAAGTTCATCACATATCAAGGCATCATATATATTTTTTGTGGAATTTTTAGAGCAACTGTTTGTGAGATATTAATTTAATGGCACAGAATGGGTAAACTATGTAAAATTTCAGTTAAACAATTATAATTAATTACCCACGAGTCACAAAAATATAAATAAATACCCACAATGTAGAGAATTAGTTGCTCAGTACAATGGTATTTTTCATTGAATAAAAAGATGCCATATTGAAGTCCAAATTGCTAGTCGAACACAGGGGTCTTTGTGCAACACAGAAAACATTATTTACAAAGCAAATATATACAGGGACCTATTTGTAGTTACAAAAACATGAGAAAGAAAAGATGTAATTTTTACAAATAAGAAAAGTAAGGAAAAGAACCTCTTCTTCACCTTCGTTCCCAGGTGGGGAGAAGAACCCAACGCGGGTGGATGGCGGCCGCGCCCGCGGGGTGGTGTCGGCGGCCGCGCCGCGCCGCGCCGGCGCGTGGAGGCATGGCGAGGAGCGCGGAGGAGGCGGGCGTCGCCGCGGCGGTGCGCGGCGAAGGGAGGCGCGGGGCGGCGTCACTGGGAAGACGCGGGACTTGCGTCGCGGTTGCTGGAGGAGTCGGGGCCGCGCGCGCGGCTGCGGTGGGGCCGCGCGGTCGGAGAGGGGCGGCGCCGCTGGTTGCGGGAAGGAGGAGGGGCTGGGCGGCGCCGATGGTTGCGGGCGGCGGTGGAGGAAGACAGGGGGCGGTGGCGGGCAGCTGCAGTCCTCCTGTTTATTTTTTTTGATTTTTTTTGTTTTGTTTTTTTACTGCTGTAATAACAAAAAAGGATCTTTTTGTTGTTTAAAATTTTTTTATTTTTTTTTAAAAATTTCTTTAGACAGGAAATAAAAACACAACATATGGGAAAAAAATGATGATGATGGTTATGAAGATGAAGATGGAGATGAAATAAAATAAAAAAAATGCTATGATGATGGTGTTGTAATAAAAGGACTTCTTTTTTGTTTAAAATTTTTTATTTTTTTAATTTTGTTTAAAACAAGGAATGAACATGATGGGAAAAAAATGATGAGGTGGGTGGGTGGTGGTGATGATGATAGACTAAACAAATGGGAAAAAAAACAAATGGTGTGATAAAACAACAAAGAAATAAAATATTAGATAAGATAAGAGAACAAGAGGATGATGAGGAATACTTACCTGGTCTTCGCCGGTTTGGCGGAGCAGCTACGCTGGACTCCTGTCGTGCCTCGATCCGATTGGCGAAATGAAAATCGGAGAAGCTACGCGAGCTCGACGGAGAACTCGTGACACGAAGCGGAGCTCCGCGGATCTCACCTGAAGGAGGTCGTCACTTGAGGACGATGCTTCGCCGCTGTCACCAACAAAACACTCCAAGCTCTCTCCTTATTCTATAAGAATGGTGGATGGGAAAAAATGTGGATGTGGAGATGATTATAAAGAGATGAATAATGGGAGTTAGAGAGGTGGTGGTGTTGAATGAGAAGTTAGATTATTGGTGGAGTTGAATGGGAGGTTATATGAAGAATATGGAGTGGAATGGAGGTTGAAAGAAGACTTGGAGGTTAATGGAGAAAGGGAAGTTATTGTAGTGAATGTTATTAAATAAATAAAAAATGAAATGAAATAAAGTAGGCTACTAAAAAGAGAAAATAAAATAAAGAGAAGAAAAAGAGTGGGGAATTTACAAAAAGAAGATATACAACATGTACAATTTTTTTGTTTGCTTTTCTTTTTATATTTTTTTCCTTTTTAATAGTAGCTATGTACAATAAGAAAATACAATAAAATAGTACAATCAAAATACAAGACCACAATGATTTTTTTGGATTTTTAGTAATTAAGAAAGATAAAATAAAAAATGAAGAAAGAAAGAATATATACATAATATACAATGTACATCTAGGTCCCAAAACCCAACTTTTGCAAACGAGCTCCGATTTTAATGAAACCACTTCCGTTGGATAGATAATTTTCTAACTTGAACTTTAAAAGTGAGTTTGGTGAATTTGGAGTTCATACGGAGCGGGAATTTAGCTTGGAAGTTGGTCTTTACGGCTTTTTCCCATTGGGATCTAGGAGTATTTTTTTGAGATATAATTTATTTTGTATTTTTGTATTTTTATGTACATTATTATGAACAAGTTAGAGAAAGAATTAGCCAAAAAGGAGTTGAAATGAAATTATTAAAAATATATGAAGTTTTGGGTTATTTATATGTATAAAACTCCTTTATTTTTGCGGCTTTTTAGTGTTATTTATTTTGTACAATCTAATATACAATAATTAGTGTGTTTTATTTACAAGAGTCATTTTGTTAATTTATGTATTTTATGGACATTTATTTGGGATTTTACTCGGGGATTTTGCTAAGATCAAGATATTAAGATGATGAATCGTGGATTCATCACTCCTGCTCCCTCATTTCTTCTTTGATCGATCTTTGGCGGAGAGGAGCCCGGTTTCCGAGAGGTTTCTTGTTGAAGAGGGTCCTAGCCTCCGATCCAGTCGGTGACAGCAACTTGAGCTTCGTCGAGGCCATCATGGCGTGTCCAAACCCCGAGGTGAGATCCATTTTATTTCTTGTCTTTTTCCCGTAGATAAATCGTAGTTTTATTTTAGCGTAGGTGTAGTGAGTAGTTTTTAGATTAAAAATCCCAAAACATTTCTCCACATAATTCGCGTCTGATACCGATCTTCACCTCACCTCGCGATCTCACCATTTTCACTTTCTACCTCGCATAACTTCTCACCTCCGACCAAGCACGGTGGTCGGAGTCTCGGATCCCTCTCCCGCATCACCGAGATCTGCTCAATCACCGTTCCTATTTTTGTATATAAATAAAAAAATAATAAAATATTTTTTCCTGTTATATCACAGTTGTTTTTGCATGAAGAAGTAAAAAAAGGAATAAAATTTTTATCTTTCTTCGTTATCTAACCTTTGTTTTGCAGGGATAAATAATAATAAAAAATTCATTTATCTTTCTTCTTTATCTAACATCTTGTTTTGCAGGAAAACATAAAAAAAAATTAAAACTATAAAAATAAAATTCTTTTCCCTTTTATTTACATTTACTATTTAAAAAAACAAAAAAATATATTTTATTACCATCTCCCGCAGGTTACATAAAATAAAAACAAAAAAATAAATAAAATAAATAAAAAATCTGAACAGGCAGGGGCCGTCACCCCCGCCCCTTGCTCCCTCGTGGGCGGCGCCGTCCTCCCGCAGCCGTTGCCGCACGGCAGCGCAGCCCTCCTCCACACCGCACCCAGCCCGCAGCCACCGCCTCCTGCTCCAGCAGCGCGGCGGCCCGACGTCGCTGCCCGCGCCTTGCCATGCGCCCCCCTCTGCGGCGGCCCCGCGCCAACCTCTGGCGGTGCCCCCAGATCGCGAGAACCGCGCGCCGACCTCCACGCGACCACGCAGGCACCCCCGCGCCCTCCGGCTCCATCTTCCGCCATCTGCGCGGAGCCGCACCACCAGCCCAACGGCGCCGCCGTACCCCGTGTCCTCCTGCCCACAGCCCTCCAGGCGCAGCCTCCTTCCTCGCGCTCCAGACCGAGCGGGCGGCGCCGACCCTCCTCCAGTCCTCGCCGCGGCGCCGCCTCCAGCGGGCAGCCCTCCGCCCGCCAGCCCGCGGACCTTCGCCTTTCCAGGCCGCGCGTGCGCGCGCCCTCCTCCTGCGTCCCCTTGGTGTGCGTCGGCGGCGGGTACTCCCTCCCTCCTCCTTTGGGTTGAAAAGAACGAAGAACCCCAGCATTCTCTTTAAAAAAATAAATGGGTAAATTCCATGTTTGGCCCTGCAGTTTATTTTGTTAATTTATGGTATAGAAACTTTAATTAATTACATTTATGTCCCTGTGTTTCCAGAACTAAACTTTCTTGATTATTTCAGTGAAATAAATGTTTTCATTAGTCTAAAAATTTTGTAAAAATTTATGTATGCTCCTGCTATGCATGTGAACATTGTTTAAAATTTTCATAGCATTTTGACTTTATTTGATATACTTAAAAAATCAAAAATAGTGATATTTTGTCTGCCAAAATTGCGAAATTTATAAAAATTCAAAAATTAGTCTAAAAATTCCCAAAAAAATACTGTAGCTACGTCGTGGTGTCTTTTATGTTCTATCCAATTTTTGTGCATTTTCCATTTATAAAACTCCAAAAAAATCTAAAATACGAAAAATCTTATAAAAATGTTGAAAATTCTAGAAAAATCCAAAAATAGGGATTTTGGTCTCTTTTTGTAGATATTGCTTTATACTTTGTCTAAAAAATAACTTCAAGAATTTTGGACATTTAATGGATTTTTAAATTAAAAAATACTCCTGGCTGTGAATAGTCTCTTCATTTTCCACTGTTTTATTTTTATAAAATCCAAAAAACATCAGAAAATTCTATAAAAATTACCAAAATATTTTAAGATCTATAAAACCCGAAAACATTTACTTTGAAGTTTTCTGCATATTTTTGAATAGTTTGGAAAAATATAAAAAGAGTCTTGCGTGTGTTGTTTATCACTTGTGAATAGTGTTCTTCTTTTAAAAATTTAAAAAAAAATTAAAAATTCAAAAACCAGTAAAAATTAACTTTGAAAATTGATTACTTAGTTTTTCAATCGTGCTCCTTGTGTTTGACCCTGGTCGCTATACCAGGTAAAAAGAATAGCAAAGACCGCTTACATTGTTTTCTTGATTTATCCTATTTTAAGTGGTTTAAAATTTATTTTTCTCGATTGACTGCGCTTGGTGATTTGCGTCACGACGACCATTGTTAATTACATACTTAACCCGATTGTCAGGCGCGTCATCAGAATGACGCCGTTGCCGGGGAGCACGGCTTTGTAGTCATTTTTCATTTTTCTATTTGTCTCTCGATATTATAATTGTTTTCTGACCATCTCTCTCTAATTTTTGTGTGAGGTACTATGTGGACGACTTGGATTTTATATTTTGAGGACCCGCACATGAGGAAGAGCAGAAAGGAGAAGAAGTTTCATTTTATTTGAGAGAACAATTTATCTTGTAATAATTTAGGAACTTTTGAACTGTTGGACACTTGGACTATTTTCTTCGGGGTCTGTTTCGCCAAGTGCCGGTGCACTTGGGGGACCTCACCGTTGTTTTCGCTAGTTTTAGTTTCTCGTATTTTTTTTCTTTTTTCTTCTTTTCTTTTATTTCTGATTCTCGCGGATTTCAGCCCCTAGCCTTAGGATTTTTGCTTGACTGTGACGTAATAAATAGGATCCAAATACCTTAATAATATTGTCTGTACCTATAGATCGGTAATTGGACCAAGAATAAAAATCTAAAAAAAATATAGTCGATCAACTACCTTCGAGCCTACGCACCGCGAGCCCACCCTGCCAAACGCTGCTCCTGAACTCGATTTGTCGAGAGGAGGAGGGGTGGGCCTAGATCGGACTCTTGGATTAGAGGTTGGTGGTCGACTACACGTTCTTTCGAGTAGAACTGCTTGCTTAGGGCTCGGTTTTCCGTCTGCATCATTTAGGTAGTTTTATTTCTGTATTTAATTTCTGCGCGGATCATATTGCATGTAGAGTGCTGGAGTAAGGTACGCATTTTCTATCTCTGCATGCATCATAGTTTTTGACCGTGCATTGGCATTTCTGACTTCCTCCCCCTGTTTCTTGGACTCAAATCATTCAAAGAGGAAATCGGAAAGCTCGTAGGCGTTTATTCTTGAAAATATCCAAAAAAAATCACAAAATCAAAAATTAAAAAAAATTGGGACTGCTAATTGAACTTGACTCTAAAATTAAACGTAATTGACCACTTCATTGTATTGGGAGAGCAATCCCCTCATTGTCTGCATTTTTTATTGCTCACGTACACACTAAGGAGTAGTGCCCAAATCCTACTTGAGCCTCCTAAGTGTTTGTACAACTTTGTCTTCTCACTAAACTCTAAAATTGAAAAGATAAAAGACCAAATCTCACGGTCTTCACTTTGTGTTGAGTTGGTGAACTGGGGGTTTGCTTTGTGTATTGAATGTCTTTGCTGTGAGTCGGTTACGATCATTCTTCTATCATTAGCAGTCACCTTCTGTCTCTATCCCACCCTCCCTCCCTTCTATCTCTCTCTTCATTCCTGCCTTTTCTTTCTTTCACTCCCTTCTATCCCTCCATCCCTCCCTTCATTTTCTTCGCTTCATGATGGGTCGCATTCTATTCCAGCCAAATTTTGCGGCTTCTACATCTCACACCCATCACTGAGACGCTCAGGAAGGGGCCCAGACCACTGAGAGAGTCTTAGCTATGCGTGGTGAACTGTAGCGTCCAGAATGGATGCAGGCTTGAGATATCCTCTGAACAGGAGGTCCTTAGGCGCTAGACCTGCATGGAAACACGCTTGCTCGGGGATGGTGCACGGTGAGGGGTTAGGGCACAGATTTCATCGAAAACAAGGAGAGGGGTGGATGGGATAGGTCTCCGATGGGTGAAGGATTCGACATGATGCTTAACACCAAAACGATGGTTGGAATCGAGGGATAGGTTGCGGAGCGTAACACAGAAGTGGGTGAGCGTCGTCTGGAGGTGCGATTGTCGAAGCGAGGCATCGAAAGGGGGTGAGGTGATTGTCGGAATGATGTGTGAATGTTAGTAAATAGACTGAAAGATCGAGAAGTAGAGCTTAGTGGTATACCTAGGAATGAAGGAGGACGCCTGGGCTGGTGGACGGAGTCTACGGCAGTGACAGCTTCAATGGGCGGCACAACCAGAGGCTGGAAGCTCTTTACAACAGAGCTGGACGGTGCGTCGTCGGACCTAGGGGTACAATGCTCCAAAGAGTACCCACACCCTCTCCCTCTCTCGACTGTCACTCTGAAAAAGGGAAGGCTGGCGTAAGGTGGTGGAGCAACCAGAGGTGGTAGAAAAGGAGGGGGTGTAAGGTGGTTTTATAGGTGTGCCAGGTCCGAAAAGAGAAGGGAGAAAACCCACGAACCGAGGCGCGAATCAGGCGGATGAAGGCTGGGCGTGTATTAGGGATCTGCACCCCGATAATCAGAGCTCTTAATTGAAGGCAAACTTAATAAGATCGGGTCAGGAAAATTTGACGAAGTGGAGCAAAACCAATCCGGCGAGGAAGATAGGAAGGGGGGACCAGTTGACGAAGGTCAACAATGCTGGTGTGGACCAATTAGAAGCGGGCGAGAGTGCGAACAAAATAGGCCAAGGATAAAATAAGAGAAAATTAAAGATAATAAATAAAATAATAATAAATAAATTTAAATTAAAAAGTGTATAAAATAAAAAAATGTTTATTATTTTTCAAAGTATTTTTCTGTGATTTTTAATTATTTTTATGAAAAATAAATATATAGTATTATATACATGTATAGTACACCTATGTATTATGTACTAGTATTTTTATTTTATTATTTTTACACAAATACCCCTATTTTATATTATATTTATTTAGATCATAATTTTAGGAGTATAGATTAGTTATTATTTTAAATTATTTAAGGGTATATAATAAATAGAGGATATAATATATACATATGTGTTTTGCACCAAGAATGAAGGATTTTATTTTTATTTTTATTTTTCTGATTTTTATTTTGTTTTTATATATATTTTTCCTAGGATTATATACAAAGGTATAGAAAGGATGATTTAATTTTATTTTGTCAAAAATAATTATATAAATAATATGTACAAATATAGGTAATATATACTAATACATAGTGAGCCCTATCTCTCTCTACTTATTTTATTTTGCGATCAGGTCACGGCTTAACCTTCTCTTGGGGTTTGGGTCACTCTGTATTTATTCTAAATACCTCATTCCTTTTTCTCTTCCTTTATTCTTTTATTTATCCAAGAACATGCTAATTATGCAATATCAACAAAAGTATGAAGATTGATAAGTTATTCTATTTATAGATATTTACATGATGTTTTGCCAAGAATAAGAGCTAAAATAAAAGAATAAAGAGTGAGAATCATGGATTCATCACCCCCCCATACTTTACATTTGCTAGTCCCTTAGCAAACACTTATTTGAAAAAGAAGTGAAACTTAAAAGGAAAGGAAAAGGAATCAAGGTTGATTATTAAACTTATCTTCACTAAATTGAAGTATGGAGCTCAGTCAGACCTTTGGGTTATTAGTTTGTCGAAACCTTATTGGAAAATAGGGTTAAGACTCAACAGCCTCTAAGTTCCACCATTCTATGGTCAAGACTCCTCAAAAAACCAGGTCAGAACAGGTCTACATACGCAAACTCTAATGACTATGCATCTTTCCTTGTACAATGTAAGTGATATGTAGCTCCCCACCTCAGAAATGACAAAGCAACAACCTCCCTCAACAAGGTAACTCTAATTCCCTAGTCCAACGGCTCTTTCCTTAAGGGAAGGGGTATTCCCTTCTAAGTTCAAGTTCAACCAGCTCAAGAAGAGGGAAAAGAAGAGAATGGACCATGACCAGTGTAGCCATGTATCCCTGAGAGCCTAACTAATGTAGCTAAGTCTCTCGTTGCAAGCTTCAAGAGATGAGAAGGTGTGATACATAAGCTTTGCTTTATTGACTATATACACTCTGGCATGCATTTTATTTTCAATCAGGCATGTCCACTTTTTTGGAATTTTTCACGATTTTGCACATTTTTTATGTGCATATGTACAACATATCTACATGGTGCAACATATACATAAGGAGTTTTTCTTCTCGAGTCGGTAGACTATCCCTCTTTTGAAGCATTATTGCAACCCACAAACTCCTGTCTTTAGACTTCAATGCTACTGGACCAAGTTGAGATGCACATCCCTCCCTAAAATAAGATGCGAGGTTCCGCCTAGAAGTACTACCCTCGTATACTACCCCAAGCCAAAGAATTATTCCTCTTCATCACTTCATCCGTGTTGAGCTACGTGTAAGGTGTTGGTCCAAGTAAAGCCATTGTCTCTAAGAGTCATGTGTGCATTGTTAAGTGTTCTACTTATGCTCATCAAGATGACATGTGAACATAGCCTAGTGGACTCAAAGAATTAAGTCACTAATGGACCTGAAAAGTCTTAACCCTAAATCCTATAAGGTTCCTCTGAAGTTAGGTGGATTAAGGTCTTAACCAAGCTCCATTTTCCAATTTAATTCCACACTAGTTTAAATATCAACTATGATTCTGAAGAATATATAAACAAATATGTACAAAAATCTTTTGTGCAATTTTCAAGATATGCAAAATTTTATGAAAAATGTTTGAATGCAAGGAAGAAGGGCAAGTTTTTGCAAAATATTTACAAGCATTTACAAACAGATTTTTGCAAACTTTTCTTTTTCAAACATTTTTCAGTTTTTTTACTATATTTATAATTTTGATACCACAAATATTTGCAAAAGTTTTAGAATCAAAGCAATTTTTCAAACATTTGTACAAAAATAATTTTTACAAAAAAACTATTTACAAACATGTATGTACAAGAAAGAATTTTATATGCAAGACGAATTTTAAATTTTTTTGTGATTTTTACTTTGTGATTTTTAGCCATTTTATCTATTAACACACTCACACAAAGTACGAGTTATGGCTAAAGTATATATGTAATATATATGACACCCCTTATACATAGCTCGAACGATGTCATCAAAGTGATCAAAGAGCAATGAAAGGAAGATATAACTCGTGCTGAGTATTAGGAAGTGAAAAGAAGGCTATACTACAATGATGAAAAAAATGTAATGAATAGAGGTCGGTGACCCCCCTATACTTAGGATCAAGTAATCCTAAGTATAGAAGAGTGAACACAAGGGGAAGACTGAAGGTTAGGATGTATAGGGTTTACCTCCTCTATACTTAGGGTAAAGTATCCCTAAGTATAGGCAACGAAATAGAGGTAAAAAGAATCAAATTGGTAATCACAAGTCTAACACCCTCTCTATGCTTAGGGTAAGGTACACCCTAAGTGTAGCATAATCATAAGATGAAGATGGGGTGTTAGATAGAAAGAATGAATGATATGGACAATTGGATCTATACAGCTGTGGAGGAGAAGTGATATCATGCATGAGATGCAAATGATCTGAGTCAAAGACCACATCTCCTGCAAAATGAATAGGGCAACGTCAATGATCAGCAGATCATGATCTAGAAATGGTTTCAGTCACTGACCGTTAACTCGAAAGGTGGATTCAGATGACAACCTGGATATATCAATGCTTCCATTGTAGTGCACCTTTTGGACCAAGTATGGTACCTTCCATTTTCTCTACAACTTCCCTGGAAATAATCTTAACCTAACATAAAATAGCCATACTCTCTGGTTCGGCTCAAATTATTTATGGTTGATATGAGAATCGTGCCATATCTTCACTCTCTCCTTGTATTGTAGGCTACTCGAAAAGGTTGTGTCCTAAGCTCCTCCAGAGATGCCAACTCTGCTTTCCTCTGATCTCCTATGCTCTTGGGATCCAAGAATAACTCAGTGACTGCCCATAATGACTTGTGCTTGATCTCCACATGTAAATAGCATGGCTTGCCAAAATGAGACAAAAGGGAGATGTACCCAAAGGTGTCTTGAAGGAAGTCTGATATGCCCACAAGATCGAGTCCAAAAGCTGTGACCAATCCTTTCGGTCTAGACAGACAACCTTCTGCATTATCATCTTGATCTCCCTATTCGATACTTCAGCAAAACCATTGGTTTGAGGGTGATATGGAGTGGAAACTCGAAGGTCAATGCTGAACTCGTTAGCAAGGGCCCTTACCTTATCGTTAATAAAGTGAGCCCTCCCGTATGATATCAATACTCTAGGAACCCCAAATTGTGAAATGATATTCTTCCTAAAAAATCTGCAAATAGTCTTAACATCTGCGGTTCGGGTGGGGATGGCTTCAACCCAACAACTCACATAATTTACAACAATCAGAATATACTGGAATCCCTGACTCTTAGCGAATGGGCCCATGAAATCGAAGCCCCATGCATCAAAAACCTCACAGAAGTGAATGGTTTGCATCGGCATCATATCACGATGTCCATAGGTGCCCATCCTCTGACAGTCAGTACACTTCTTCACGAACTCATCAGAATCCTTAAAGAGGGTAGGCCTCCATAGGTTGGATTGGAGTACTTTCTGTGTTGTCCTCCTCCCAGAATGATGTCCTCCTGCCTCGAGCTTGTGGGAATATGTGAGGACTCTATGGTGCTCCTCCTGAGGAATGCACCAACACCAGATGCTATCCCCTCCTTTATGATAAAGGATGGGATCCTCCCAATGGTACGGCTTGGCCTTCGCAAGGAAAGTTTCAAGTCGTTGTCTGGGCCAACCTTGTGGAACTTTCTTAGCGATAAGATAGTTCACAATGTCAGCGTACCATGGAAGCAAGGCGATGGCAAGGATCACCTCGTCTGGGAAGGTCTCAGTAATAGATGCCATCTGCTCTGAATCCTCAAGGTTCTCTAATTGGGAGAGGTGATCCGCCACCACATTCTTGACTCCAGGCTTATCCTTAATCTCAATATCAAACTCCCTGAGTAGAAGGATCCATCCGGTTAATCTGGCTTTGGCATCCTTCTTTGCCATAAGGTAACAGATGGCGATGTGATCTATAAAAATAGTCACTTGGGTTCCAAGAATAAGATCTGAATTTGTCCAAAGCAAAGACTACTGCTAGCATCTCCTTCTCTGTAATAGTATAGTTATGTTGAGCGGCATCCAAGGCTAGAATAGTGAATGGCATAAGCTAATCCATCCATCCTCTATCCTAGCACAGCCCCTATGGCAAACTCAGAAGCATCCTTCATGATCTCGAATGGGAGAGATCAATCAAGTGGCTGAAGGATAGGAGCCTCGACAACTAACCCCTTGAGAGTCTCGAATGATGCTAGACACTTATCATCTACAATGAACTCAGTGTCTTTCGTCAACAGATTAGTAAGAAATCGGGCAATACGACTGAAATCCTGAATGAATCGTCGGTAGAAACTGACATGCCCTAGAAAATACTGCAACTACCGCAAGTTAGACGGTGGATTGAGTTTCTTGATGATATCCACCTTGGTCGGATCAACCTCCATGCCCTTGTTGGAGATGATATGGACAAGCACCGCCCACTGAGTAACCATGAAGTGACTCTTCTCCCAAGATAATACGAGATGGACCTTGATACAGCGCTGAAGTATGCAGTCTAGGCAGTTAAGACAAGCATAAAACCCATATCCTAGACTGAGAAATCATCCATGAAGACCTCTAAACAATCACCCACCATGTCCGAGAAGATGGACAACATACATCGTTCGAATTTAGCCAGGGCATTACATAAACCAAACGGCATCCGCCTGAAAGCATATGTCCCAAATAGACAGGTGAATGTCATTTTCTCCTGGTCTTCGGGTTCTATGGCCACCTGGCTATAAACGGAGTACCTATTAAGAAAACAGAGTGACTCTTCCCATCTAACATCTCGATAATCTAATCAATAAATGGCAGTGAGAAATGATCCTTCTTGGTGGCATGATTCAATTGTCTGTAGTCCACATAGACCCTCAAAGAAGTGGATACCCGGGTAGCGATCTCCATTCCAGACTCACTCACAATAGTAGAGATACATGTCTTCTTCGGTACCACATGTAATGGACTAACCCACTTGGATTTGAGATGGGGTAGATAAAATCGATGCTCCACCATTTTGATAATTCTTTCATGACCTTATCTCGAAGATTCGGGTTCAGCCATCACTGGAACTTACGCGATGCTTAGCATCCTCTTCGAGATAAATATGGTGGGAGCACATGACTGGAATTATCCCCTGGAGATCAGTTACACTCCATCCAATCACCTTGCGGTTTCTTTCAAGAACCTCCATCAAACGAGATTCTTGTTCTCCAGTCAAATCTGCTGAGATGATGACTAGGAACATATCTGGCTCACCTGCAAGGAATCTATACTTCATCAACTGTGGCAAGGTCTTCCGCTCTGGACAACTGGGAGCTGACAAATCGAGCTTCTGAAAAGTCTGAGTGAAGGCAACCAGATCTGCATGGGAGAACTCTCGTTGTGTATGAAAATCTAGCGAAGATGACCCTGCTGGTATCTCTGTAATCTGTACTGGCTCTGCCCTATCTGTCAACTCTGTAGGAATCATACATGGCAAATAATCATCAAACGCATTCCAATCAATGTATGAATCTGAGGGATCTGAATCAGAATAACACGAAATATACTCTGCCTCGCTATCCTTCCCGCGACCATCAGCCTCAAATGCGTCCTTTGTCAAGAGTGTGCTCTGCAAACTCTCGTCTACCATAAATATGTAAATCCTTTGTATCTGCAGGCGTGACAAGGGCTCGTGCTGGTGGGTCTGACCATACAGCTTCATCATCAATGATCACAAAGTTGCACTCCTGGTGGACGTCTTGCTCTGTCATCTGCTCTATATCGCTCGACTGCTTGGAGCAGGATGAATCTCTCACTCTTGTTTCCTCGATCATATCTATTTGTACACTTTCATCCTAGACGTGAAAGTATACCTTACCGCTATCATGATCAGACACCGCTTTAGCTGTTGCCAAGAATGAGCGTCCTAGAATGATGGGGGTATCTTTCACAGATTCAGGGATTTCCATGTCTAGTACAACAAAGTTCATGGGGAATTTCATGCCATGAATTGTGATGAACAAGTCCTTCAACAACCCCTTCGGCCTCTTGACAAATCTATCAGCAAACTGAAGGATTGTCTTGCTCTGTCAAAGAGGGCCAAACTCGAACCGATCGAGTAGGGCTGCCAGAAGAACGTTGATGGAAGAGCCGTTGTCTAATAGTGTCTGATCGAACCACTTCACATGGATGTGGCATCTGACATATGGGGCTCCTGTATCTGGCTCTTGGTTGGCAGTCGGTTCTGATTGCGAAGCAGGTGGCACGAGTGAGAACATGGATCTCCGCATTATGGTTCCTTCTCTTCCTGTGGATGGTGGTCTTCTCTCTCAAATTCTTCTGGAAAAGAGGGATGTGCTCTAATGCCTCCTGTAGAGTTAGCTAAATATGTAATATATCGATCATCTGCTAGTTGAACTCTAATTGATGTCTTTTTTTGGATTTTCTATTTTATTCCCCTTCGCTAAGGGGGTGCCTGAGGGAAGGGGATAGCTGGACCCTCCTCGGAGAGAAGTTCAGGAATAGGCTCATGTGTATGTGAAGGGATAGAATCCATACAACCATCAACATTCAACATATATGGACTCGAAGAAGATGCAAGAACCTTTCCTTTATTCATATTTTTGTTCTTTTCCATTTTTCCATTTTTTGGGTTTTTTTTAGAACTCTCCTAAAATACAACAGAAGGTAACACATCTGAAGTAGAAATGGTGTCATAAGCACCACCTATGGCATCTGTCTTTGTGGCGTCAGTACCGCGCTATGGTTTAGCAACTAGAAGAATGGTGGCATCAGTACCACCGACTGCATCTGGAATCACGACGGCCTCAATAGCATCGGTCGGATCTACATCCTTGGTGGCTTCAGCGCTGCCATCATCGCAATCACAAGTGGCATCAGCACCGCTATCCTCCTCATCTGACGCTCCTGAATCTCCATGTGGTCATCGCTCAGATGAGCCGCCACCGGCTGGCATCCTACCGCTTCTAAGTGTCACAAAATTAACATCAAAGACATAGGAAGATATATCACCCAAAGAATCACTACGAGTGGTAGTCTCTGTAAACTGTACCTTCTTAGACTTCCTCTTCAGATTGTTCGGGTTCGGTTCAATCTGAGCGGGTATGTTGGTTTTTCCCTTAATGATTTCACTCATCTCCTGTCGGAACTCGTCCATCTCTGACTAAAAGGATGCCTACTGATCTAAAAGGAGGCATGCGAGGTCTTCAAGTGTCGGGTTCCCATAGATGGTTCCATGAGAACCGGACAGGTTGCCTCGCTGGAAATGAGGTTGCTGGTAGTGAGGGGGAGGGTGAGAGTACTGCTGGTGAGGCTGCTGCTGCTGCCTCCACTGTTGTCCCTGGTATGAGGGACGAGGACCCTGTTGGTACTGCTTTTGGGAGTGATGGGGCTACTGCTGCTGCTGACTACTCTGTCCATCCTGAGCTAGAAGCTGCTGCTGGGATGAGGTGCCTCCGGTAGACCATTTGAATACAAGATGATCATAACGGATCCCAGGATGCTGCTGGTACCGGCCATACCAAATCCCGCTGACTTCCATCAACGGCTCCTACTTGTAAGGTGAAGGGGGAAGAACTGCCAGGGGCTGATACGGCTGATATACCATCATCTGAGTATCCTGAGAGGGTGGTGGCTGGGAGTAGTGCTGCTGTGGTTGGACCGGCTTTTCTTGAATGTGATGCACCCGGGGGTGGGTGGCATAAGGCTGAGTGGAGCTGCAGTTGTTGGGATCAACTCATGACGTGAGATGGGGCTGTAGAGCCGTCTGTGCCTCCTGGAGACACATGATCTGAGTCTTCAAGTCACTCATTGTTTGTGCCAACTAATCAATCTGTGTGAGGCCCTGGCAGTGCTTCTTCTTGATGATCTCGATGCGGTCCAACTTCTCGCAGATGATCCCCATGTCAACAGCTGAGGACTTGGCATGTGTTGTTGCTGTTGATGAAGTAGATGGACCTACATTGACTCGAGCGATCCTCTGGTAGGATACGGCCTATGGGAGGGGCTTCCCTTGAGTTTAGACCCTAGTCTGGGACATCACCATGTAGTTTTCTGACATCTCCTCGTAGATGGCCCAGACTTGGTCCTCATACTTGGCGAAATAGGACCCTCCACATTAGGCATTAACAAGCCCCTGTAGCTCCGGTGTCAGCCCACAAAAGAAGCTCTAGACTAAGTTGGGCTTTGATATCTCATGATGTGGACACCGGTCGATGATCTCTCAGAATCGATCCCAAGCCTCGTGAAACTGCTCATTTGGGATCATGGTGAAGTTGTTGATCATAGCTCTAGCTGCATTGGTCCAGCCGAGTGGATAGTACTTGTTCAAGTACTCGGTCCGAAGCTACTCTCTGGTGGTGATATACCTCCCTAAATGCTTCAACCAATAGGTTGCTCTATCAACTAATGAGAATGGGAAGGCGATCATCTTGATTGTGTCCTCGTCTACGAGTCTGTCATGGACAGTACTGCAAATCATCTCAAACTCCTGGAGATGGAGGTGCGGCTCCTTGGTGGCTAGCCCATGGAACTTGGGCAGAAGCTGAATAGTCAAGGGGCAAAGCTCAAATTCGCCCAGGATCTCCAGGAGTTGAATCCAACGGTGAGTGAGAGTTGCACTAGGGTTGTGCAACTGCCTCATTGTGCTTGGTGGCCTCGGCTCTGGCTGATCATCTGGGCGTCTGTTTCCCCCTCCAGGTGCGGGTATATCTCCATCGGCTGGTCTCTGTGGCTCTCCTCTACGGGTTCTCACCTCCATCAGCTCTCGACGCACATCTGCCATGAATGCTCCCGGGTCCTTAATATGGCGCTGCATCGTCTCCTGGGAGCCTAAGAATGTGTTATTGATGGCTGCCTAGTCAAGTACGTATGTTGATCCCTGCGGTTGCTCATCGGTACGTCCCTCACTGTTGGCCATCTACCAGGTCTCTACAAAAGCAAAATACCCCAACTCAGCGGCGTCAAATGAACGTATAACTATGCTAACCTCTGCTCTGGCACCTTAGGATTGGAAGAAGGGTGGTCGAGGGAGAATAGGGTGGTAACGAACTCAAGTTTAGAGAGCTGGTCGGGGCTCTCTAAAATTGCCCTAGATGAATGGAAAGGAGTGCTCGAGAGCAATGCTGTCAAAGGTAGCCTAAGGGACCTCCTTCCCATCATCATGATGTAGGGATTTATGACGATGAGATCTGAAATGCAAATAGGGTCAGAAATTGAACCCCAATTCACCTACTCAACACTCGAGCTGATGACTGTGAAAGATCGGTCGTTAATCTTGTTAATTTTATTTATGTGATCAATCAATCTATCAGAGAGATTAAGCGAGTTGTTGGGAACCCGATGCGACCAGGAGACTGGCACAATCCCACAGTTAGTTTTTTTCTAGCCAGTATGGGTGCAGATCGTTTACTGACTACCCGATTTGTCTAATCTATTGAGGAACTTCCGCACCGATTAGCAACTACCCGGTGAAATCCTCATTGGTGAACAACCAACTGCAAGACCAGTAGTATGAAAGGAATTCAGGTATGACTCTACCTAGTGTGCGGGTCACTCTCTCGTTGTAGATAAATCAACCAATGAGGGGTGACTCTCTCCAAAATAGAGCTTTTTAGATGAGGTGTATTTTAGGGTCCAGTTTGCATTAGCAGTCCTGATTTTATTTGCTTTCACTTTTTATATATTTTTCGGACAAAAATAGCGCCTAACGAATTTTTAGATTTCCTTGGTTATTTTGAGTCCAATAAAATAGGGGGAGGAAGTCGAAAAAGCTAATGCACGATCAAACACTATGATGAATGCAAAGATAGAATTGTGTACCTGACTCCAGCACTATACATGCAGGATGATCCGCGTATAAATTAAAAGATATAAATTAAATTAACTAAATGATGCAACAAAGAAATCAGCCTTAGACGAGCAACTTCTATTGATTGTGAAGAACTGATAGCTATCTAATCAGAGAGAGAGGCCTGATTCTGGTCTCAGATGTCGATCAGTGTCTGCTAGAACGGATCTTGCCAGCGTTGTATACAACCTCTAGCGGCGCGTGACCTCTCAATCGATTAAGTTCACTTTTTCTTTATTATTAACTAGGTCCAATTACATTCTATAGGAATAGAATGAACAATTAAGTGTGTGACCTTAGCTAATTACGTCACAATCAACAAAAGTCCTAAATCTAGGGGATAAATCCTCGTGAATCAAAAGAATATAAAAGGCGATAAAAACAAATCGCGAAAAATCCGGTGAGGTCCCCTGAGCACACTGGTGCTCGGTGAAACAAAATCCGATGAGTCTAAGTGTCCAAGAGTGTCCAAGTCCAAAAATTATTACAATAAAAATAAGTCTGTAGAAAATAAAACTACTCTACCTACTATAACTATCTTCTCCTGCTCTTCTACTCCTCCATAGATGCGGGTACTCCAACAGAAAGCCAAAGCGTCCTTGATGACCCGAAAAATCACCAAGACTCGGGTGAATAAAATAGAGCTAAGGTCGTTGCGACCCGAATCTCGGAGATCAATCAGTCGATCAAGAAAAAGAGAAATCAGACCACCAATCAAACAGGTAAGACAAGAAAATCAAGAAATAGTGGCCCTGGCTACGAGATTAGCCTGGTGTAGCACCCAGGGACGGGCTCAGGGAGCACGAGATGGCCTCACGGCCAACGAAGTAGTCAGAAAGCAAAATAAAATAAAAACAATGATTTTTGGTGGTTTTTTAATATTTTTATATTTTTTTGGATTTTTAATAATGAAGGAAAATAATAAAAAGTCAAATCCAAGCAACTTCAACCAATTATTTAAATACTCAAAAATGGTCCAAAAATTCAAACAAAAATATTTTTATGTTTTACATGTTTGTTACTATTTTTGGTGAATTTTTGATATTTTTATAATTTTTATGGAATTTTCTAAAAATAAAAGAGGTAGAAATACTATGCTACTATCCAGCCAGGCTTAAAAGACTAATTAGAAATATCAAATTGTCATGTACAAGCCTGGAGGTATTTTTATGGAAACTACAAATAACAAAGAAAATTCAGCATAAGAATTTGTATTTTTTAGGTTTTTCTGTGATTTTTTAGAATTTTTATGAGTTTTTAAGTGTTTTTTAATTTTTATAGTTTTTATAAATCCAAAAATAGCCAAATTCACATAGAAATTCAAACACACAAAAACAAACAAAACTTGATTTTTTTTAGAATTTTTAAAAGGGTTTTAATATTTTTTATGATTTTATAATCTGGACAGAGGCAAAAATGGAGGTTTTCGAATTTTTAAAAATACTAACAAGCCTAAAAAATGTCCCAAATTTTTAGTGAAAATTTTGCACAGTGGCAGGAGCCATGTATCCAATTTTCACGAAATTTGGACTTGATTTGATATTTTATTTAAATCAAAAATAGGCTCACTGTGCACAGGGACCTATTCGCAATAAAAAGTATATATAAGGGCTGAAAAATAACAAAACCAGTAAGCTGGGGGTCCCTAGTTCAAAAATTCCAAGTCTCCATGCGCGTTGCACGTGGTCTGGGCACATAGGGACCTAAATGTAATAAACTTACTTCCAGGGGCTTATTAGCAACACGTGCTAAAGCCCAGGGAAGAAGTTGCAAAATACCCAAAGAATTCAACACATGTCGAATAAAATTGTTACAGGGGTATGGATGCAAATATCAGAAAGTATATTTCATTCAATAACACATCAAAACATCAGCCTAGATAATGCAATTTCACCAAAAATCACGTGATGAAGCACGTGTCTCACATACACAAGGATGAAGATGCAAATACAAGAAAGGTTCAGGTCCTAAGTGCAATTTTTACAAAATTAAAACAACTACATCTAATATTCACAAGACTAAAAAGTAAATGTAAAGCGGGAGGGGCCTTAGTATAAATTACCCCTTATTATCCGAGGGCTGGAGGCACGCCACGTGTGATATCGGACGGCTGAAGGGTGATGCGCTTCGACGAAGAACTCTACTCGGATCTGACGGCTGAGGGGTGGCCATGTGGCTGATCGAACGGTGCTGGATAAAGGACACCCCTTCGTCTGATCGTGCGGTCCGGATCAACCCTCGACCGGATCTGACAGTGATAGACCGCTCCTCAAATAGACGAGTCTGATCGAAACTGGAGCTGCGAGGGTGATCGGACGGCTGCGGAGGATCCTGGAAGAACTCGGCTCTGGCGAACTTTGCCAGAGCACCACGGGTGCGTTGGACCTCCGCTGCTGCTGTTGAGATGTGGAATGGCTCCGCCTCAATGCTCCGCAGCTGATGAGCTCCTCCGATGACGCCGGGAAGCTCCGAGGAGCTCCGACGACGAAGGTGGAGCCAACCTCCTGTGTTCGAGCTGCAGACCTCCAGATGAGGCCTCTTTGACCTGGAAAACAACACAGAAAGCTTGTTGGGTTGAGGGCAAAGTGCCTCGACCCAGTTATGGGTGGAGTGGTGGTCGGGCGAGGCGAGGCGGATGACCTCCAGCGAGGTGACGGCGGTGGAGATCGATTCTTGGCTCCGGGGCGAGCCAAGTTGAGCGAATGGGCGGAGAATGTGGAGAGGGGTCTCGCGGAGGTTATGGGATAAACCGATGATAGAATGAGTGGTCGTAGCGGTGGGAATCAATCGGAGATGATGACGGGTCGATTTGGGCGAAATCGGAAATTAGAAGGAAATAGGAAGAATTAGGTTTACCTGATGGCGGGAGTCGACTGTGGGTGAGCTCGCAGAGCTCTGGTCGTCGCCTCGAGTGTCGTCGGAGGCCCGAGGCTCGGGTGCTGCTCACGGCGGCGCACGGCGACAAGGAGGTCGCCGGATCAGTGGCGGAGGGGTCCTCCTCCTCTCTGCAACACACCAATCGCTAGCTGTCACTCTAGGGAATTGGGTGGAGGTCCTGGGTGGAAGAAGCAACGCCAAAGATGGCGTGAATTGCGGCCGGGGCTTCAGCTATATAGTGTGAGGGGTCCGACAAGAAGGGAGTCGGGCACGCACGTCGATGCACAGGCCCCTAAAATCCACCCCGGGCGTGGGTCTCGGATCTACATGGAATACATGGAGCCCGGGGTTTGTGGAAATGGTGATTGAATCGAGCAAGGAAAAAGGAGAGAAGTCGGGTCGGTTGCTGGATCCGCGGGGAAAGAGGTCCGCCGGGGAGAGTTGATCGGGGGTCAACAATCCCCCGTGGACCAATAGGAATTCAGGATTTATTAAAGATTTGATAATTCAATAAAAAAATAATAAATGAATTAATTTCAAAAAACTTAAAACATAAAAAATGTTTATTTATTTTTTCAAATAATTTTTTAGTGATTTTTATTTATTTTTTTGAAATATAATTTAGGTATTTACAAAATAGTATTATTATATATAGGTATATACAATATTTATTTTTGATTTTTGATTTTTAATTATTTTTTATACAATTTATTCCAATTTTATATTTTATTTATTTATAGAATAAAATGTGGAATAATATGGTATTTTTATTTTATTTTTATTAATTATTTACAAGGGTTAAATAAATATTTTTATATACATATATGCATGGTATATATACAATGTTGATTTTTATTTTTATTTTTATTTCTTTTTGATTTTTATTTTATTTATCTACATTTTGGAATATGGAATATGTACATATTTTTATGGGATTTTTATTTATTTATTTATAAGGGGAAATAAATAGATATGTTATTTATATACATATGGTCTATGTACAATGATGAAGGGATTTTAATTTTTTTTTTAATTTTTGTTTTATTTTTCCCAATTTTATTTTAATTTAATATTTACAAATATATATATATACATATTCACAAAAATGCATTTTTGTTTTATTTAGAGGAAAATATTTTTATTTATATACAGGTATATATATACACATGAGCTTCCCTATCTCTCTCTACTTGGGTTCTCTTTGCGGTCAGGCCCATGCTGAGCCCTCTCTTGGGATTAGGTCGCTCAATATTTATTCTAAATATCTCCCTCTTTTTCTTTTATTTCTTTATTCTTTTATTAATGCACAAAAACATGCTAATAATGCATATTTACACAATGCATGTTGAATGGTAATTATTACTATTTACAAGTATATACATGTGTTTTGCATAGGTTTTGTAGCTAAAATAAAAGAATAAAGAGTGATGAATGGGTATTCATCACCCCCCTATACTTAACTTTGCTAGTCCCTTAGCAAACACTTATTTGAAAAAGAAGTGAAAAAGAAAAAGAGGAGAAAATGCATGGATTAATGCTGAATATTAAACTTGCCTTCATTAAATTGAAATATGGAGCTCGATCAGATCTTTGGATTATTAATGTGTCGGAACCTTATTTGGACTTTAGTTTAAAACTCAACAGCCTCTAAGATCCACTAATCTATAGTCAAGACTCCTCAACAATCCACATCAGAACAAGTCTACATACACAAACCCTGAAGACTATGAATCTTTCCTTGTACAGTGTCTGTGAGGTATAGCTCTCCACCTCAGAAGTAGCAACTTGACGACCCTCCCCAACAAGGTAACTCTATGACCCTAATCTGGCCACTCTTTCTTCGAGGAGCGGGGTATTCCCTTCTAAGTTCAAGGTCAACCGGCTCAAGAAGAGGGGGAAGAAGAGAATGGACCATGGCCAGTGTAGCCATGTATCCTTGGGAGCTCAACTAGTGTAGCTTAGTCTCCCTACTGCAAGCTACATAAGATGGAACAATGAGTCTCAAGCTTTTCTTATTTGCACTATATACATACTCCGGTGGGATTATCATTTTCTATCAGACCCACCACTTTTTTGGAGTTATTTTCTTTTTACATATTTTTTTTCAAGTGCATCTATACACATATTTACAAGGAGCAGCATATGTACATAAGGAGTTTTTCCTCTTGAGCCAGTAGACTATCCCTCTTTTGAAGCATTATTGCAACCCACAACTCCTGTCGTTAGACCTCATGGCAACCAGACCAAGTTGAGGCGCACTTCCTTCACTAAAAGAAGAAGAGAGGTTCCGCCTAGAAGTACTACCCTCATATGCTGCCCCAAGTCAAGGAAGACTGCCTCCTCACCACCTCATCCGTAGAGAGCTCGGTGTAAAGTGCGGGTCCAAGTCAAGCCATTGTATATATGAGTCATGTGTATGTTGTTAAGTGTTCTACTTAGGCTCATTGAGATGATATGTGATCATAGCCTAGTGGACTCAAAGAATTAAGTCACCATGGACCTGAAAAGCCTTAACCCTAAGCCCTATAAGGTTCCTCTTATGATTAGGTGGATTAAGATCTTAATCAAGCTCTATTTTCCAATTTAATTCCAGGCTAGTTTAAATGTCAACTATAATCCAGGAAAAACTATACAAGTATATACAAAGATGCTATTTACAAAATATTTACACATATGCAAAATTTTTGAAAAATGTTTTGAAACCATGGATGTATGTATGAATGTAAGTTTTGCAAATAAATTACACAAATTTACACAAGGTTTTTGCAAACTTTTGATTTTCAAAACATTTTGGAAAAATTTTGTACTATATAAATAGTTTTGATATGCACATAATTACACACTATTTACACAAAAAGTTTTGAAAACACTTTTACAAAAATAATTTTGTACAATAGCTATGTATGTGCAATAAAAGAATGTTTATTTACAGGGAAACTTTTTAATTTTTATGGATTTTTGGGTTTTTAGCCATTTTTATTTATTAACACACTCACACAAAGTACGAGTTGTGGCTAAAGTATATATGAAATATATACACACCCTCCTATACTTAGCTCGAACGATGTCCTCAGAGTCAAGAGCGATGAAGAAGACATAACTCGGGCTTAATATAGGGAAGTGAAAAGGAAGGATATATATAAAGACGAATCAAAGAATATAAAATCAAGAGAGTCTCGGCATTTCCCCCTATACTTAGGATCAAATAATCTTAAGTATAGCAGGCTGTACACAAAGGGAAATCCGAGTAAAGAATGTACAGGGTCTACCCCACCTATACTTAGGGTAAAATATCCCTAAGTATAGGCAGCAAGACAGAGGTAGAAATGAATCAAAGGAATACCCAAAAGTCCTACATTCCCCCTATACTTAGGGTAAAGTACACACAAGTACAGCATAATCAAAAGATGAAAGACGGGATGCGGGACTAAAGAATAGAGTGATATGGACAACTGGATCTATACAAGACGGGAGAACAGTGATAATCAGGCGTGAGATGCAATAGATGTGAGTCAAGAGACCACATCTCACGCAAAATGAATCGGGGCAACATCAACGACCCGCGGCTCATGATCGAGATATGGCTTGAGCCATTGGCTGTTTACTCAAAAGGTACTCTCAAAAGACAACTCAGATATATCAATACTCCCATTATCGTGTACCTTTCTCACAAAATACGGTCCCTCCCATTTGCTCTGTAGCTTCCCTAGAAATAGACGAAGCCTAGCATCAAACAGCCATACTCTCTGTCCAGGATCAAAATGCTTGTGGCTAATATGAGAATCATGCCACTCCTTCACTCTCTCCTTGTACTGTAGGCTGTTTAAGAAGGCGGTATCACGAAGCTCCTCCAAGGCTACTAACTCTGCCCTCCTCTGATCTCCTACACTATCTGGATCCAAAAGTATATCAGTGACTGCCAAAAGTGATCTATGTCTCAACTCAATAGGTAAATGGCACGGCTTGCCATAAACGAGGAGAAAGGGAGATGTGCCCAAAGGTGTCTTGAAAGACGTCCTATATGCCCACAAGACCGAGTCCAAAAGCTGTGACCAATCCTTTCGGTCAGGGCGGACGACTTTCTGCAATATAGTCTTGATCTCCATGTTCGACACCTCGGCAAGACCATTCGTCTGAGGATGGTATGGAGTGGCAACTTGATGGTCTATGTCGAATTCGCTAGCAAGGGCCTTCACCTGGTCGTTGACGAAATGAGACCCCCCGTCAGATATCAACACTCGAGGTACCCCGAACCATGAAATGATATGCTTCCTCAAAAATCTGCAAACAGTCCTAGCATCTGTGGTTCGGTCGGGGATGGCCTCAACCCAATGACTAACATAATACATGGCCAACAGAATGTACTCGAATCCCTGACTCTTAGGGAATGGACCCATGAAATCGATGCCCCATGCGTCAAAAACCTCACAGAAGTGAATGGGCTGCATCGGCATCATATCACGCTGTCCACAAGTACCCATCCTATGACAGTCAGTACACCTCTTCACGAACTCATCAGAGTCCTTGAAGAGGGTAGGCCACCATAGGCCGGATTGGAGCACTTTCTGTGCCGTTCTCCTCCCAGAGTGATGTCCTCCTGCCTCAAGCTTGTGGTAGTAAGTGAGGACCCTATGGTGCTCCTCCTGAGGAATGCACCTTCGCCAGACGCTATCCCCTCCTTCATGGTAAAGGATAGGATCCTCCCAGTGGTAGGACTTGGCCTTCGCGAGGAAGGTCTCAAGTCTCTGCCTGGGCCAATCTTGTGTAACTTTCTTAGCAACAAGAAAGTTCACAATATCGACATACCACAGGAGAGAGGCGATAGCAAGGATCGCCTCATCTGGGAAGGTCTCACATATAGGCTCAGTCTGCTCAGAATCCTCAAGATGCTCTAATCGGGAGAGATGATCCGCCACCACATTCTTGACTCCAGGCTTATCCTTAATCTCTATGTCAAACTCCTGGAGTAGAAGGATCCATCTGGTCAATCTGGCTTTGGCATCCTTCTTTACCATAAGGCACCTGATGGCAGTATGATCAGTGTAAATGGTCACTCTAGATCCGATAATATAAGATCTGAACTTATCTAGGGCAAAAACTACGGCTACCATCTCCATCTCAGTGACTGTATAGTTCTGTTGTACGGCATCCAATGTACGGCTAGCGTAGTGAATGGCAAATGGGACTCCATCCCTCCTATGCCCCAGCACGGCCCCTACGGCAAAATCGGAGGCATCCGTCATGATCTCGAATGGGAGAGACCAATCAGGCGTCTGAAGGACAGGAGCTCTACAACGCATCTCTTGAGAGTCTCGAACGACGAAAGACACTTGTCATTAACAAGGGTCTCGGTGTCCTTCGTCAGCAGATCAGTCAACGGTTGGGCAATCCTACTGAAATCATGAATGATGTATCGGTAGAAACCGACGTGCCCCAGAAAAGACCGTAACTGCCGCAAGTTGGACGACGGTGCGAGTTTTCTAATGACATCTACCTTGGCCGGATCGACCTTCATGCCCCTGTTGGAGATGATATGGCCAAGCACCGTCTCTTGAGTCACCATGAAGTGACTCTTCTCCCAAGACAACACTAGGTGAACCTTAATGCATCGCTGAAGGACTCGATCTAGGCAGTCAAGACAGGAGTCGAATCCGTCGCCGTAGACCGAGAAATCATCCATGAAGACCTTTAAGCACTCCCCCACCATGTCCGAAAAGATAGACAGCATGCATCTCTGAAAAGTCGCAGGGACATTGCATTTTCCAAATGGTATGTGTCTGAAGGCGTATGTGCCAAAGGGACATGTGAAGGTAGTCTTGTCCTGGTCCTCGGGAGCGATGGCCACCTGGTTGTAGTCCGAGTACCCATCCAAGAAACAGTAATGTCTCTTCCCTGCCAGTCTCTCAATGATCTGATCTATAAAGGGCAGGGGGAAATGATCCTTCTTGGTGGCCTGGTTGAGTCGTCTGTAATCTACGCAGACCCGCCAAGAAGTGGGTACCCAGGTAGCGATCTCCTCTCCAGACTCGCTGACAACAGTCGTGATGCCCGTCTTCTTGGTCACCACATGCAACAGACTAACCCACTTGGAGTCGGAGATGGGGTAGATAAAATCAGCACTCCACCATTTCGAAATCTCCTTCATGACAACCTCTCTCAGATTCGGGTTCAGCCGCCGCTGGAACTCACGTGACGGCTCCGCCTCATCCTCGAGGTAGATATGGTGGGAGCACAGGGCCGGACTTATCCCCTGGAGATTGGCTACGCTCCATCCTATCGCCTTGCGGTTCTTTTCAAGAACCCCCATCAGATGGAATTCCTGCTCTCCATTCAAATCGGCAGAGATAATGACTGGGTACATCTCATGCTCACCCGCAAGGAACCTATACTTCAGCGAAGCAGGAAGTGGCTTCAGCTCTGGACAACTGGGTGCTGGTGGATCTGGCCTCTAAAAACTCTGAGTGAATGCTGCCAAATCCGCATGGGAGAACTGAAACTCTCGGTCACAATCAAAATCTGGAGAAGGCTGCTCTACTGGACTGTCTCTGCTCTGCATGGCATCAACCTCCTCTCTAGCTGTAGGCTCAGTGGAAGTCAGATCTGGTATGAAATCATCAAACTCTGCCCAATCAAAATCTGACTCCGAGGGATCTGTATCAGACTCACAAAACAACTCTGTCTCGCGATCGAGAACTGGCTCTGCTGCCTGTAAGGTATCCTGGACCAGGAATGCGCTCTCCAAGCTCTCCTCTGCTGGCGTCTCTGCATCAGCGGACTCTGAAGGTGAGAGGATGTCCTGTGTATCAGGGTCTGCCCAAACTGCCTCGTCATCTGTGATCACAAAGTCGCAGTCCTGGTGGATGTCTGGCCCTACATCTGTCATCTGCTCTGAATCAGTGGTTGGCTCTGAGCATGCTGAATCTCTGACTCTAATGTCCTCGACTGTCTCTATTTGTACACTCTCGCCCTCGACGCGAAAGTATACCTTCCCGCTATCATGGTCGGTCACTGCCTTGGCTGTGGCCAAGAACGGGCGACCTAGAATGATGGGGGTATTGGTCACCGATTCAGGGATCTCCATGTCCAACACAACGAAGTCCAAAGGGAATTGCAGGCCCTGAATCGTGACGACAACGTCCCTTAGCAACCCCTTCGGCCTCTCGACAGATCGATCAGCAAACTGAAGGATTGTCCTGCTCTATCGTAGAGTGCCCAACTCGAAGCGGTCGAGAAGGGCTGCCGGAAGTAGGTTGATCGACGAACTATTGTCTAATAGAGTGCGGTCGAACCTCTGCTCTCTGATATGGCATCTGACATACGGGGCTCCTGAATCTGGCCTCTTGGCCGTTAGATGGTTCTGAATCACGAAACAAGTGGCTCTGGTTAGCACAGGGATCTCTGACTGGTGGTTCCTCCTCTTCCTCCTAACTGTGGTCCTGTCTCTGAGCAATCTCTGGAGTAGAGGGATGTGCTACAAGTCCTCCTGAAGAGTCAGCTGAATATGGAAGCGGTCGATCATCTGTTGGCTGAACTCTTCCTGCTGCTTTTTTTTTATTTTCTACTTTCTTCCCCTTTCCCATGTGGAGTGCTCTAGGGAAGGGGATCATAGGGTCCTTCTCAGATGAAGGACTAGGAGAGGGTCTAGGCTGCTCCACGACAGAGTCCACACATACATCAAGCACCACAGGTGGACCAGAAGAAAACAAACCCTTTCCTTTATTGCTAGAAATGTCCTGAGATACATGAACAGAAGGAAAGACTACAAGACTCTCAGAAGTAAAAACGGTAGCATCAGCACCACCCTCGGCTGGTCAGCTCGCGGCATCAGCACCGCACTCTGGCTCAGCAACAATGGTGGCATCAGCACCACCTCCTCCATCTGATGAACCGACGGCATCAGTACCATCGGTGGGATCAGCATCCATGGTGGCATCAGTACCACCGTCATCATCTCTAGCGGCATCAGCACCGCTCTCCTCCTCGCATGGCGCTCTGGAAGTGTCCTCGGGGTGTCGCTCAAACGAGGTGCCGCCTGCTGCCATCCTACTGCTCCTAAGTCTGACAAAGTCAGTATCAAAAAGATAGGCAGACATATCACCAAATGCATCACTAGGAGTGGCATACTCTGTGAAAACTACCTGCTCAGACTTTTGCTTGAGGTTGTTCGAGTTCGGCTCGATCTGGGCAGGTATGGCGGCCTTCCCTCTCACAATCTCCCGCATCTCCTGGCGGAACTCGTCCATCTCCCGTATGAAAGTAGCCTGCTGATCGGTCAAGAGGTGGGCTATGTCATCCAAGGCGGAGCTCTCATAGGATAGCCCATGAGAGCCTGACGGGTGGCCTCGCTGGTAGTGAGGTTGTTGTTGTGGCTGGTGCTGCGAGTAAGAGGGGTATGACTGGGGATGATACTGCTGCTGCTGAGGCTGATCAGCCTCCAAGACTGTCCCTGCTGATAGGGACGAGGACCATACTGGGCTGACTGCTGCTGCTACTGCTGGTACACTGGGGGCTGCTACTGCTGGTGATCTCGTTGATGGTCGTACTGGCCACCTTGACTCGGAGACTGCTGCTGGGAACTGGCACCTCCGGCTGACCAACGGAATCCGGGATGGTCTCGTCGGATACCGGGCTGAGGACGGTCGTACCAAATCCCGTTGATGTCCATCAATGGCTCGGGCTCATAGGTGGTTGGTGGGAGTACTTCTAGAGGCTGATCCGGCTGGTAGACCACCATCTGCGTGTCTGGAGATGGTGGCGACTGGTTGTGTGGTTGAGGATGATGGTACGGCTCCACCTGTACAAGATGGACCTGTCTAGGCTGCTGAGAGCTGGACCGCTGGGACGAACTACCGCTGCTGCTCGGATCTCCTCGCGCCTGAAGACGGGGCTGGGAAGCTGTCTGTGCCTCCTGGAGACACATGAGCTGTGTCTTCATGTCACTCAGTGTCTGTGCCATCTGCTCCATCTGTGTGATACCCTGGCACTGCTTCTTCTCGATAATCTCCATCCGGTCCAGCTTCTTGCTGATGATGCCCATGTCAGCGGCTGTGGACTCGGCTTGTGCGGCTGCCGCTGACGAAGTGGATGGACCGGCGTCGACCCATGCGATCCTCTGATACTGCACGGTCTGTGGTTGAGGGCGTCCCTATGTGTAGAGTCGGGTCTGGGACATCTCCATATAGTTCTCGGCCATCTCCTCGTAGATGGCCCAAACCTAATCATGTAATCATGATCCTTGGCGAAGTAGGACTGCCACATGAAGCATTCACCAGGCCCTGTAGCTCTGGTGTCAGCCCGCGGAAGAAGCTCTGAACAAGGTTCGGCTTCGAGATCTCGTGGTGCGGGCATCTGTCGGTCAGCTCACGGAACCTCTCCCATGCCTCGTGGAATTGCTCATTGGGGAGCATGGAGAAGTTGCTGATCAGGGCCCTGATGAATACCCATTCATCACTCTTTATTCTTTTATTTTAGCTACAAAACCTTTGCAAAACACAAGTAGATATATGTAAATAATAATAATTAGTATTTGGCATGCATTGTGTAAAAATGAATAATTAGCATGTTTTTGTGCATAAATAAAAGAATAAAGAAATAAAAGAAAAAGAGGGAGATATTTAGAATAAAAATTGAGCGACCTAATCCCAAGGGAGGGCTCAGCATGGGCCTGACCGCATAAAAACCCAAGTAGAGAGAGATAAGGAAGCTCATGTGTGTACATACATACCTGTATATAAATAAAAATATTTTCCTCTTATAAAAATAAAAAAAGTTTATATTTATGTGTATATATTTGTAAATACAAAATCAAAATAAAAATGGAGCAATAAAGATAAAATTAAAAATTCCTTCAACCTTGTATATACACCATGTACATAAAACACTTTATCTATTTATCCTTATAAATAAATAAATAAAAATCCCATAAAAAGTGTACATACTCTATATTTCATAGTGTAAATAAATAAAATAAAAATTACAAAAATAAAAAATAAAATAAAAAGAAACAAAAATAAAAATCAAAACCAACCTTGTATATATACCATGTATATAAATGTACATAACTATTAATTTAACCCTTGTAAATAAATAATAAAAATAAAATAAAAATACAAAAATATTCCAAATTTTATTCTATAAATAAATAAAATATAAAATTGGAATAAAATGTACAAAAATAAATAATTAAAAATCAAAAATCAAAAGTATATAGTGTATATACCTATATATAATATACTATATTGTAAATACCTAATTTTTATTTCAAAAAAATAAATAAAAATCACAAAAAAATAGTTTATAAATAAATAAACATTTTTCATGTTTTAACTTTTCCAAAATCAGTCATTTCCTATTTTATATTGAATTTCCAAATCTTTATGACGTGGCTGCATCCGATTGATCCACGGGGGATGTTGACCCCCCGGTCAACTCCCCCCCTTGGACCACCAGCCCGCGGATCTTGTCGCCCGACCCGACTTCTCTGATTTATAGCGCCTTGATCCGAACTCCAAATCCGCAAACCCCATGTCCTAATCATTCTCTGATCATCTGAGATCCACGCCCGGTGGTTTCCCCTCAGGGTCCGAGCTCTGATTTCCATGCCCGACCCCAACTTCTCGGACCCCTAGGACTATTTAGTCTCAGCTCCGCCGCACGATTCCAGCTATCTTTGGCTCAGCCTTTCCATCCCAGGACCTCCACCACCTTTGCCTGAGTGACAGCTTGCTGCGGGTGGTGTCGTAGTGAGGAGGAGGTGCCCCGGCCACTAATCCGGCCGCCTAGCACCGTCGTGCGCTGCCTAGGAGCAGCGCTCGAGCCTCGGGCATCGATGGCCCGCGAGGCAAAGACCAGGAGCTTCATGAGCTCTTCGACAGTCGACCTCGATCATCCAGTAAGCCTAATCCTTTCTAGATTTCTCTAATTTACGTTTTTGCCCAATTTCATATCTCGTCGTCGACCATCGATTCCGATCATCCCGTCCACCCATTTCATCGATTCACCCGACCAATATCTCCGCCTCACTCCTCTGCACATTCTACGCCCCTTCATTCAACCCAGTTCACCCCGGAACTGGGAGTCAAACTCCTTCGCCGTCGCATCGCCGGAGTTCATTCGCCCCGCCGCACCGTCCACCCACCTCGCCTCTAACCGGGTCGAGGCACTTTGCCCTCGACCCAGGAGCTTCTTGCACTGCTTTTCAGGTCATAAGGGCCCCATCTGGGGGTCTTCACGTTTGAGAACCGGAGCTCCAGGCCCCTGCCGTCGCCGGAGCGTCTCCGACGTCTCCAACCTCATCGGAGGCATCCACGAGCTGCGGGACGTCACAGCAGAGCTCTTCCGCATCTTAGCAGCAGCCGCGGAGGTCCATCGTGCGAGTTCTGGGCCGGCGAAGTTCGCCGGTCACCTGTTCTTCCAGAATCCTTCCCAGCCGTCCGATCGACCTCCCGCTCCAGTTGTGATCCACGTCGTTCATTTGAGGAGCAGCCGATACCGTTGATCTATTTGGGGAGCTGATCAGGACCGTCCGTTGCAGAGGAGAGGCGCCCTCGATTCTAGAGCGTCAGATCATCCATGTGGCTCCCTCTTCGTTGTCAGATCCGAGCGAGGTTTAATAGAGGAGGCGCCCGCTACCCGTAGCCGTCAGATCAGCCACGTGGCGCCATCCCAGCCCTCGGATAATAAATAGGGGTAATATCACTTAGCCCCCCCTTCTGTTTTGTTTTCGCATTTAGTCCTATAAATATTTTCTGTAGTTCATTTTATTTTGGTAAAATTGCATAGAGGACCATGTTGTTTATTTTATTTGCATTTATACCCCTGTACATGATGGACACGTGCATCGTCACGTGATGTTTTGGTGATTTTGCAATATATGGGCCTGTAGTTCTTTTGTGTTACTAATTGAAATATATGTTTTGGATATTTGCACTTATGCCCATGTGAATGATTTATTTCAACATGTGTTGAATTTGTTGGGCTTTTTACAACTTATCCCCTGGACTTTTAGCACCTGTTGCTAATAAGTCCGGGGACTTAAGTTATTTGCATTTGGGTCCCTGTGTGCCCAGTACACATGCCTTGCGCGTGCAAACTTGGAACTTTTGCTCCAGGACCCCCTAAGTTTCTGTTCTTGTAACTTTTAGGCCACCAGAAGATATTTTTATTACAAACGGGTCCCTATGCACTGTGGGCTCTTGTTTGTTTTTAATAAAATATCAAATCTCATCCAAATTGAGTGAAAATTTGACATGTGGCTCCTGCCACTGTGTAGAATTTTCACTAATTTTTAGGAAACTTTTTGAGCCCTTTTATTATTTTTAAAAATTCAAAAACCTACATTTTTCTGCCTGTTCATATTTAAAATTCACAAAAAAAATATAAAAACCTCTTCAAAAATTACCAAAAATTTAGATTTTGTGTGTTTTGGTGTTTTTGATTTTCTGACCATTTTTGGTCATTTTTGGATTCATAAAAATTATAAAAATAAAAAACCTTGAAAAACTTATAAAAATTCTAATAATTCATAGAAAATTCCAATAATAATAAACTCTTTCTCTTATTTTTCCTTTTTGTTTATATTTTTCAAGAAAAATACCTCCATGCCTTGAAAAGACCATTTAGTATTTTTAATTGGTCTTTGAAGCCTGGCTGGACAGTGACCTTTGTTTTCAGTCTTATTTCATTTTTAGAAAATTCCCTAAAGATTAGAAAATTCTCAAAAATTCACTAAAAACAGTAAAAAAATAAAAATTCTAAAAAAATATTTTTGTTTGAATTTTTGGACCTTTTTAGAGTAATTAAATAATTACTTGAAGTGGTGTGCTTTCCTTGTTTTCTTATTTTCTTTATAATTAAAAATTCCAAAAAAATATAAAAATATTAAAAATCCATCAAAAATCACTTGTTTTTATTTTTATTTATTTTAGACTACTTCGTAGGCTGCGAGGCCAAACCGCGCTCCCTGAGTCCGACCCTGGATGTTACACCAGGCTAATCTCATAGCTAGGGCCACTATTTGATTTTTGTCGTTTTTATCTGTTTGATTGGTGGTCTGTCCTTCATTTTTCTTGTTGAGCTGAGATCTCTATTGATCCGGGTCGCAACGACCCGAGAGTGATATTTTTCCGGATTGATTGAATTTTGGCTCATCAGGATGGCGTCGTTGCTGGGGAGCACGGCTTAATAGTCATTTCTTTTCGTTTTATTTTCTTTTAATTTTCGCGGCTTTCTGCGGCTTTTTCTTCGTCCGCAGCTTTTCGCGGCTTTTTTATTTTTTTTATTTTTGTTTTTATTTTCTTTTATTTTTATTTCTTTTTATTTTACTTTTGATTTTGTTTGTTTTGATTGTTTATATTTTATTTCCATTTTTGCATATATATACCCTGTTTGCTTTTATTTGTTTTATTATTTGGTTTGACACTCTTCTGTTTTCTTGCAAGGGCCCGAGGACCGAGGCGGCGACTTTCGAGGAGCCGACGCAACCGCAGCTACCGGAGGCGGCTCCCTTCTGCACGGAGCCGCAGGAGAGCGCGAGGAGGCAGCCGAGTGAGGCTTTTAGCTAGATTATTTTAGACTTTATTTTCAGCATTATTTGAAGTGTTGTAATAAAACAGGACAGTAGGACTCTCTCTCTCGAACTTAGACTCTCGGGGTCTATTTCGCCGAGCATCGGTGTGCTCGGGGGACCCCTCGGTTTTTACGCGGCTTTCTTCGCAGTTTTGATTTCTTTTCTGCCTATTCGGTTTCTCACGGTTTTGAGCCCCTAGCCTTAGGATTTTTGCTTGACTGTGACGTAATAAATAGGATCCAAACACCCTAATAAATCTGCCTTTACCTATAGATCGGTAATTGGACCAACAATAAAAAGATTAATAAAATAGTCGATCCACTACCTTCGAGCCTACGTGCCACTACCCACCCTGCCAAGCGCTGCTCCTGAACTCGATTTGTCGAGAGGAGGGGGTGGACTGAGACCAGACTCTTGGATTGGAGGCTGGTGGTCGACTAGATGTTCTTTCGAGTAGAATTGTTGCTTAGGGCTCGATTTTCCGCCTGCACCATTTAGGCAGTTTATTTCAGTCTTTAAATTCTGCGCGTCATTTTGCATGTAGACTGCTGGAGTCAGGTATGCATCTCTTACTCTGCATGCATCATTGATTTTCTTGCGCATCGGCTTTTTCGACTTCTCTCCCCTGATTTTTGGACTTAATAAGCAGGAGAACCGAAAAATTCGTTAGGTGTTTGTTTTTTATTGAAAAATACCTAAAAATTTGAACCATAAAATTGGGACTGGTTAACTCTATTAACCCTAAAAGACACTCACCGAAAAATTTATCTTGGGGAGAGCAACCCCCTCCTTATCTGGTTTGCTTGCACGAGAGAGTGACCCGCACCCTAGGCTAGAGCCATATCCAATTTTTCTCGACTGATTACCGGCTCTTTGGTACGGGACAGTCGGTTGAGAAAATATTGGATTACCCAACAGGTCACGTTAATCGCTCTGCTATCCTGACTTATCACCTAATAAAAATTGACAAGATAATTGATCGAGCCTTTACGGTCTTCATCTCGCGTTGAGTAGGTGAACTTGGGGTATTGCTTGCTGATCATTGTTGTTACCATATCTCATCCGCCTGACTCGCCACATCAAGATGATGGGCAGAAGGTCTCTTAGGCAGCCTCTGGCTGCACCGCTTCCCAGCACTTCTTCCCGCTCATCTAGGTTGGTTCGCGAGAGCCGAGACCCGCTCTCCGAACCCAAGTTCGACTCCACCCTGTTCCCCCTCGACCCCCCTTCTTTCAGTTCTGAGATACCAGTGCCAGAGGAGAGACCGTCAGATGATTTATCGGCACCTGAGTTTGGGTCCTTTGCTTTTGCAGAGACCATGGTCGGCAGCAGTCACGATCGCACTAGAGGTCCCCAGCATGAGCAGACATTCATTATGGACCAGGGCGCGATCAACTCTACCCTGATTGCCTCCCTCGATACAGTTCAGCAGCAGTTGAGGGATCAGGGAGCTTTCATGATTGAGATGAGGCGTGAGATGGAGCAGTTGAGAGCAGAACGCGACCAGCGCGGCCCAGGAGACGGGTCGAGGATACCCGACGATACGGCAGCCGCCGCAGCAGCCGTAGCAGCCGTCGCAGCAGCAGCAGCAGATCCACCGAGACTGATACGGGAGTTACACAACCCCGGATCGACTTTGATGCATCATTGGGTCGTTCTTCCAGCCATCGTGGGGCACTTCAAGTTCCCCCCGAACACTTTGCAGCTTCTCCCTCGGTTCCATGGGCTCACTACAGAGGAGCCCCATCTCCACCTTCAGGAGTTCTTGATGATCTGCAGCACAGTCCACGACAGACAGGTGGACTAGGATACCATCCGCATGATTGCCTTTCCCTTCTCCTTAGCAGACAGAGCAGCCACCTGACTGAAGCACTTGGGGAAGTTTGTCTACATCTGGGAGCAGCTCCGCACTGAGTACTTGCACAAGTACTACCCACTCAGGCGGACGAACGCAGCTAGAGCCCTGATCAGCAACTTCTCATGCTCCCCAACGATCAATTCCACGAGGCATGGGAGAGGTTCCGTGAGCTGACTGACAGATGCCCGTACCATGCAATCTCGAAGCCGACCCTAGTTCAGAGCTTCTTCAGCGGGCTGACACCAGAGCTACAGGGCTTGGTGAATGCTTCTTGTGGCGGGTCCTACTTCGCCAAGGATCACGATCAGGTATGGGCCATTTACGAGGAGATGGCCGAGAACTATATGGTGATGTCCCAGGCCCGACTCTACACACAGGGACGACCCCAGCTACAGACCGTGCAGTACCAGAGGATAGCACGGGTTGACACCGATCCATCCAGTTCGTCAGCGGCAGCAGCACAGGCCGAGTCCACAGCTGCTGACATGGGGATCATCAGCGAGAAGCTGGACCGGATGGAGATCATGAGAAGAAGCAGTGCCAGGGCATCACGCAGATGGAGCAGATGGCACAGAATCTGAGTGACCTGAAGACACAGCTCATGTGTCTCCAGGAGGCACAGACGGCTTCCCAGCCCCGTCTTCAGGCATGAGGCAATCCGAGTAGCAGCAGCAGCTCGTCCCAGCGCTCCAGCCACCAGCAGCCTAGACAGGTTCACCTTGTACAAGCGGAGCCGTACCAGCAGTCGCAGCCCACTTACCAGTTACCGCCATCTCCGGACACGCAGATGGTGATATACCAGTCGGATCAGCCTCTGGCAGTACTCCCACCAGCCCCTTACGAGTCAGAGTTGTTGATGGATATCACGGGATTTGGTACGACCAACCCCAGCCCGGTATCCGACGAAACCATCCCAGATTCCGTGGTCGGCCGGAGGTTCCAGCTCCCAGCAGCAGCCGTCAGGACAGGGTGGCCAGTACAGCCATCAGAGGGATCACCAGCAGCAGTAGCCCCCAGTGTACACCCAGTAGCAGCAACAGTCACAGCAGTATGGTCCTCGTCCCTATCAGCAGGGACATTCTTGGAGGCGTGATAAGCCTCACCAGCCGCAGCATCATCCACAGACATACCCTCTCACCCACAGCAGCAGCAGCAGCCTCACTACCAGAGAGGCTACCCGTCAGGTTCTCATGGGCCATCCTATGAGAACCCGCCTTGGGATGACATAGCCCACCTCCTTACCGATCAGCAGGCTACCTTCCGACGGGAGATGGATGAGTTCCACCAGGAGATGCGGGACATCGTGAGAGGGAAGGCCGCCATCCCTGCCCAGATAGAGCCCAATCTGAACAACCTCAAGAGGAAGTCTGAGCAGGTAGTTTGTACTGAGTATGCCACTCCTAGTGATACATTTGGAGATATGTCTGCATATTTGTTTGATACTGATTTTGTCACACTTAGGAGCGGTAGGATGCCAGCAGGCGGCGCCTCGTTTGAGCGACACCCTGAGACTACTTCCAGAGCGCCCGACGAGGAGGAGAGCGGTATTGAGGCCGCTAGAGATGATGACGGTGGTGTTGATGCCACCACGGATGCTGATCCCACCGGTGGTACTGAGGCCGTCGTTTCACTAGTTGGAGGAGGTGGTACTGAGGCCACCCATGTTGCCGAGCCAGAGCGCGGTACTGAGGCCGCTAGTCTACCAGCCGAGGGTGGTGATGATGCCACCATTTTCACTTCTGAGAGTCTGTAGTTTTTCCTTCTGTTGATGTATCTTGGGACATTTCTGGCAATAAAAGAAAGGGTTTGTTTTCTTCTTGTCCACCTGTGGTGCTTGATGTTTGTGTGGATCCTGCCGTCGAGCAGTCTAGACCCTCTCCTAGTCCTTCATCTGAGAAGGACCCTGTGATCCCCTTCCCTAGAGCTCTTCAAAATGGGAAAGGGGAAGAAAATAGAAAACCCAAAAAAGAGGCAGCAGGA
Source organism: Ottelia alismoides (assembly GCA_037367405.1). Classification (NCBI taxonomy): domain Eukaryota; kingdom Viridiplantae; phylum Streptophyta; class Magnoliopsida; order Alismatales; family Hydrocharitaceae; genus Ottelia; species Ottelia alismoides. Next base: position 8,173 of record JAZKJV010008363.1, on the reverse strand, counting down.
AGAGTTCAGCCAGCAGATGATAGACCGTTTTCACATTCAGCTGACTCTTCAGGAGGCTTTGCAGCACATCCCTCTACTCCAACGTTTACTCAAAGACAAGACCACAGTTAGGAGGAAGAGGAGGAACCACCAGTCTGAGATCCATGTGCTGACCAGAGCTACTTGTTTTGAGACCCAGAACCGTCTGCCGACCAAGAGGCCAGACTCGGGAGCCCCATATGTCAGATGCCATATCAGAGAGCAAAGATTCGACCGTACTCTATTAGACAGTGGATCATCGATCAACCTACTTCTGGCAGCCCTTCTCGACCGCTTCGAGTTGGGAACTCTTCGATAGAGCAGGACAGTCCTTCAGTTTGCTGATCGATCTGTCAAGAGGTCGAAGGGGTTGCTGAGGGATGTTTTTGTCACAATTCAGGGCCTACAATTCCCCGTGGACTTCGTAGTGTTGGACATGGAGATCCCTGAGTCAGTGACCGATACCCCCATCATTCTCGGTCGCCCGTTCTTGGCCACAGCCAAGGCAGTGACCGACCATGATAGCGGGAAGGTATACTTTCGCATCGAGGGCGAAAGTGTACAAATAGAGATGGTCGAGGACATCAGAGTCAGAGACTAAACTACTTCCGATACAGAGCAGATGACAGATGCAGGGCCAGACATCCACCAGGACTGCGACTTTGTGATCACAGATGACAAGGCAATTTAGGCAGACCCAGCAGCACAGGCCATCCTCTCACTTTCAGAGTCCGCTGATGCAGAGACGCTAGCAGAGGAGAGCTTGGAGAGCGCATTCCTGGTCTAGGATACCGTTGAGGCAGCAGAGCCGGTTCGAGACCGCAAGACAGATTTGTGTGGTGATAAAGTGGTACTGAGGCCACCTTAGATGATACAGATCCCTTGGAGTCAGATTTTGACTGGGCAGAGTTTGAGGATTTTATACCAGATCTGACTTCCACTAAGCCTGCAGCTAGGGAGGAGGTAGATGCCGAGCAGAGCAGAGACAGTCCAGTAGGGCAGCCTTCTCCAGATTCAGAGTGTTATCGAGAGTTTTAGTTCTCCCATGCGGATTTGGCAGCATTCACTCAGAGTTTTCAAAGGCCAGATCCACCAGCACCCAGTTGTCCAGAGCTGAAGCCACTTACAGCGTATCTGAAGTATAGGTTCCTTGCGGGTGATCATGAGATGTACCCAGTCATTATCTCCGCTGATTTGACTGGAGAGCAGGAATCCCGTCTGATGGGGGATCTTGAAAAGAACCGCAAGGCAATAGGATGGAGCGTAGCCGATCTCTAGGGGATAAGTCCGACCCTGTGCTCCCACCATATCTATCTCGAGGATGAGGCGAAGCCGTCGCGTGAGTTCCAGCAGCGGCTGAACCCGAATCTGAGAGAGGTTGTCATAAAGGAGATATCGAAATGGTGGAGCACCGATTTATCTACCCCATCTCCGACTCCAAGTGGGTCAGCCCTTTGCATGTGGTGCCCAAGAAGACGGGCATCACTACAGTAGTCAGTGAGTCTGGAGAGGAGATTGCTACACGGGTACCCACTTCTTGACGAGTCTGCGTGGATTACAGACGACTCAACCAGGCCACCAAGAAGAATCATTTCCCCTTGCCCTTTATAGATCAGATCATTGAGAGCCTGGCAGGGAAGAGCCATTATTGTTTTCTGGATGGGTACTCCGGCTACAACCAGGTGGCCATCGCTCCCGAGGACTAGGACAAGACCACCTTCACCTGTCCCTTCGGTACATACGCCTTCAGACGCATGCCATTTGGGCTATGCAATGCCCCTGCGACTTTTCAGAGATGCATGTTGTCGATCTTTTCGGACATGGTGGGGGAGTGCTTGGAGGTCTTCATGGATGATTTCTCGATCTACGGCAACGGATTCGAAGCATGTCTTGACTGCATAGACTGAGTCCTTCAGCGATGTATAGAGGTTCACCTTGTGCTGTCTTGGGAGAAGAGTCACTTCATGGTGACTCAAGGGACGGTGCTTGGCCATATCATCTCTAACAGGGGAATGGAGGTTGATCCGGCCAAGGTAGATGTCATTAGAAAACTTGCACCGCCGTCCAATTTGCGGCAGTTACGGTCTTTTCTAGGGCACGTCGGTTTCTATCGGCGATTCATTCATGATTTCAGTAAGATTGCCCGACCGTTGACTGACATGCTGACGAAAGACACCGAGTTCCTTGTCGATGACAAGTATCTTTCGTCGTTTGAGACTCTCAAGCGATGTGTTGTTGAGGCTCCTGTTCTCCAGCCGCCTGATTGGTCTCTCCCAATCGAGATCATGACGGATGCCTCCGATTTTACCGTGGGGGTCGTGCTGGGACAGAGGAGGGATGGAGTCCCATTTGCCATTCACTATGCTAGCTGTACATTGGATTCTGCGCAGCGGAACTACACAGTCACTGAGAAGGAGATGCTAGTTGTAGTTTTTGCCCTAGATATATTCAGATCGTACATTATTGGATCTAGAGTGACCTTGTATACTGATCATACCGCCATCAGGTACCTCATGGCAAAGAAGGATTCCAAGGCCAAATTGACTAGATGGATCCTTCTACTCCAGGAGTTTGACATAGAGATTAAGGATAAACCTGGAGTCAAGAATGTGGTGACGGATCATCTCTCCCGACTAGAGCATCTTTAGGATTCTGAGCAGACTGATCCTATTTGTGAGACCTTCCCAGATGAGGCGATCCTTGCTATCACCTCTCTCCCATGGTATGCCGATATTGTGAACTTTCTTGTTGCAAAAAAAGTCCCACAAGATTGGCCCAGGCCGAGGCTTGAGACCTTCCTCGCGAAGGCCAAGTCCTACCACTGGGAGGATCCCATCCTTTACCATGAAGGAGAGGATAGCGTCTGGCGTAGGTGCATTCCTCAGGAGGAGCACCATAGCGTCCTCACTTACTGTCACAAGCGTGAGGCAGGAGGACATCACTCTGGGAGGAGAACGGCACAGAAAGTGCTCCAATCCGGCCTATGGTGGCCTACCCTCTTCAAGGGCTCTGATGAGTTCGTGAAGAGGTGTACTGACTGTCAAAGGATGGGCACTTGTGGACAGCGTGATATGATGCCGATGCAGCCCATTCACTTCTCTGAGGTTTCTGACGCATGGGCATCGATTTCATGGGTGCATTCCCTAAGAGTCAGGGATTCGAGTACATTCTGTTGGCCGTTGATTATGTGAGTAGTTGGGTTGAGGCTATCCCTGCCCGAACCGTAGATGCTATGACTGTTTGCATATTTTTGAGGAAGCATATCATTACACGGTTCAGGGTACCTCGAGTGTTGATATCTGACGGGGGGTCGCATTTCGTCAACGACCAGGTGAAGGCCCTTGCTAGCGAGTTCGGCATAGACCATCGAGTTGCCACTCCATACCACCTCAGACGAATGGTCTACCTGAAGTGTCGAATAGGGAGATCAAAACTATATTGCAGAAAGTCGTCTGCCCTGACCGAAAGGATTGGTCACAGCTTTTGGACTCGGTCTTGTGGGCATATCGGACGTCTTTCAAGACACCTTTGGGCACATCTCCTTTCGCCTCGTTTACGGCAAGCCGTGCCATTTACCTGTTGAGTTGAGGCATAGATCACTTTGGGCAGTCACAAATATACTTTTGGATTCAGATAGTGCAGGTGACCAGAGGAGGGTAGAGTTAGCAGCCTTGGAGGAGCTTCGTGATACCGCCTTCTCAAACAGCCTACAGTACAAGGAGAGAGTGAAGGAGTGGCATGATTCTCATATCAGCTACAAGCATTTTGAGCCAGGACAGAGAGTATGGTTGTTTGATGCTAGGCTTCGTCTATTTCCAGGGAAGCTACAGAGCAAATGGAAGGGACCATATTTAGTGAGAAAGGTACACGACAATGGGAGCATTGACATATCTGAGTTGTCTTCTGAGAGTACCTTTCGAGTGAACGGCCAGCGGCTCAAGCCATATCTTGATCATGAGCCGCAGGTCGTTGATGTTGCCCCTATTCACTTTGCGTGAGATGTGGTCTCTTGACTCACATCTATTGCATCTCACGCATGATTATCACTGTTCTCCCGATCTGTATAGATCCAATTGTCCATATCATTCCATTCTTTAGTCCCACATCCCTTTCTTCATCTTTTGATTATGCTATACTTAGGGTGTACTTTACCCTAAGTATAGGGGGGGTGTAGGACTCTCGGGTATTTCTTTTGATTCTTTTTACCCATGTTTTTGCTGCCTATACTTAGGGATATTTTACCCTAAGTATAGGGGGGGTAGACCTTGTACATCCTCCACTCGGTTTTCCCTTTGTGTACAGCCTACTATACTTAGGATTATTTGATCCTAAGTATAGGGGAAAAGTCGAGACCCTATTGATTTCTATTCTTTCATTTGTCTTTGTAAATAGCCTTCCTTGTAACTTCCCTACACTAAGCACGAGTTATGTCTTCTTCATCGATCTTGACTCTGAGGACATCGTTCGAGCTAAGTATAGGGGGGGTGTATATATTTCATATATACTTTAGCCATAACTCGTACTTTGTGTGATGTGTAAATAAATAGAAATGGCTAAAAACCAAAAATCCATAAAAATTAAATTTTTTCCCTGTAAATAAACATTCTTTTATTTGCACATACATAGCTATTATACAATTTATTTTATAAAAATGTTTTCAAAAACTTTTTGTGCAAAGATTGTGTAAATATTTTCTTATCAAAATTATGTATATAGTACAAATTTTTTCAAAAGTGTTTTGAAAATCAAAAGTTTGCAAAAATCTTGTGTAAAATTTGTGTAAACATTTTGCAAAACTTGCATTCATGCATACATCCATGATTTCAAAACATTTTTCAAAAATTTTGCATTTGTGTAAATATTATGTAAATAGCATCCTTCTATATACTTGTATAGTTTTTCCCGGATTATAGTTGACATTTAAACTAGCCTGGAATTAAATTGGGAAAAGGAGCTTGATTAAGATCTTAATCCACCTAATTCTAAGAGGAACCTTATAGGGCTTAGGGCTAAGGCTTTCAGGTCCATGGTGACTTAATTCTTTGAGTCCACTAGGCTATGATCACATGTCATCTCAATGAGCCTAAGTAGAGCACTCAACAACACACACATGACTCATATAGACAATGGCTTTACTTGGACCCGCACTTTACACTGAGCTCTCTACGGATGAGGTGGTGAGGAGGCAGTCTTCCTTGACTTGGGGTAGCATATGAGGGTAGTACTTCTAGGCGGAACCTCTCTTCTTCTTCTAGTGAAGGAAGTGCGTCTCAACTTGGTCTGGTTACCATGAGGTCTAACGACAGGAGTTGTGGGTTGCAATAATGCTTCAAAAGAGGGATAGTCTACTGGCTCAAGAGGAAAAACTCCTTATGTATATATGCCGCACATTGTATATGATGTATAGATGCACTTGAAAAAAAATATGCAAAAAGAAAATAACTCCAAAAAAGTGGTGGGTCTGATAGAAAATGATAATCCCACCGGAGTATGTACATAGTGCAAATAAGCAAGCTTGAGATTTATGGATTCCATCTTATGTAGCTTGCAGCAGGGAGACTTAGCTACACTGGTTGAGCTCCCAAGGATACATGGCTACACTGGCCATGGTCCATTCTCTTCTTCCCCCTCTTCTTGAGCTGGTTGAACTTGAACTTAGAAGGAATACCCCGCTCCTCGAGGAAAGAGTGGCCAGACTAGGGTCATAGAGTTACCTTGTTGGGGAGGGTTGTCAAGTTACTACTTCTGAGGTGGAGAGCTTACCTCACCTACACAATACAAGGAAAGACTCATAGTATTCAGGGTTTGTGTATGTAGACTTGTTTAGACCTGGATTATTGAGGAGTCTTGATTATAGATTAGTGGATCTTAGGGCTGTTGAATTTTAAACCTAAGTCTAAATAAGGTTCCGACACATTAATAATCCAAAGATCTGATCGAGCTCCATATTTCAATTTAATGAAGACAAGTTTAATTATTAGCATTAATCCATGCATTTTCTCCTCTTTTTCTTCTTCTTTTTCTTTTTCACTTCTTTTTCAAATAAGTGTTTGCTAAGGGACTAGAAAATTTAAGTATAGGGGGGTGATGAATACCCATTCATCACTCTTTATTCTTTTATTTTAGCTACAAAACCTTTGCCAAACACATGTAGATATATGTAAATAATAATAATTAGCATTTGTCATGCATTGTGTAAAAATGAATAATTAGCATGTTTTTGTGCATAAATAAAAGAATAAATAAATAAAAGAAAAAGAGGGAGATATTTAGAATAAATATTGAGCGACCTAATCCCAAGGGAGGTCTCGGCATGGGCCTGACCGCATAAAAACCCAAGTAGAGAGAGATAAGGAAGCTCATGTGTGTACATACATACCTGTATATAAATAAAAATATTTTCCTCTTATAAAAATAAAAATGGGTTTATATTTATGTGTATATATTTGTAAATACAAAATCAAAATAAAAATGGAGCAATAAAGATAAAATTAAAAATTCCTTCAACCTTGTATATACACCATGTACATAAAACACTTTATCTATTTATCCCTATAAATAAATAAATAAAAATCCATAAAAAGTCTACATACTCTATATTTCATAGTGTAAATAAATAAAATAAAAATAAAATAAAAAGAAACAAAAATAAAAATCAAAACCAACCTTGCATATATACCATGTATATAAATGTACATAACTATTTTATTTAACCCTTGTAAATAAATAATAAAAATAAAATAAAAATACCAAAATATTCCAAATTTTATTCTATAAATAAATAAAATATAAAATTAAAATAAAATTACAAAAATAAATAATTAAAAATAAAAAATCAAAAGTATATAGTGTATATACCTATATGAAATATGCTATATTGTAAGGGAAAAGGGAGCCTACACCCATGTGTAGGTAACTTACCTACACCCAACTCTTTTTCCCTCAAATTTTTTTATTTTTTTGAATTAATTCCTTGGGAAATTTAGATCACAATATATCACCATATCGTCATTCAAATTTCAACTTATTTTGAGACTTCTAACTTATCCATCATGACAGTCAAATTTTAACGGTCTGAGATTTGCTGAAATCGGCCCCTGCCGATGGAGCTGTTAGGAATGTCTGTTTTACATGAAATTTGAAACACACATTCCATTTAATATTCTAATTAAATCTCCTAAAGATCCATTTCAAAAAAATCAAAAAAATTAAGAAACAAGAGGTGGGTGTAGGTAAGTTACCTACACATGGGTGTAGGCTCCCCAATCCCATATTGTAAATACCTAATTTTTATTTCAAAAAATAAATAAAAATCAAAAAATAGTTTATAAAAAAATAAACATTTTTCATGTTTTAACTTTTTCCAAAATCGGCCATTTCCTATTTTATATTGAATTTCCAAATCTTTATGACGTGGCTGCATCCCATTGATCCACGGGGGATGTTGACCCCCCGGTGAACTCCCCCCCCTTGGACCACCAGCCCGTGGATCTTGTCACCCGACCCGACTTCTCTGATTTATAGCGCCTTGATCCGACCTCCAAATCCGCAAACCCCGGGTCCTAATCATTCCCTGATCATCCGAGATCCACGCCCAGTGGTTTCCCTCGGGGTCCGAGCTCCAATTTCCATGCCCTACCCCACATTCTCGGACCCCTAGGACTATTTAGTCTCAGCTCCGTCGCATGATTCCAGCTATCTTTGGCTCAGCCTTTCCATCCCAAGACCTCCGCCACCTTCGCCTGAGTGACAGCTTGCTGCGGGTGGTGTCGCAGTGAGGAGGAGGTGCCCTGGCCACTGATCCGGCCGCCTAGTGCCGCCGTGCGCCGCCCAGGAGCAGCGCTCGAGCCTCGGGCATCGACGGCCCTCGAGGCAAAGACCAGGAGCTTCAGGAGCTCTTCCACAGTCGACCTCGATCATCCAGTAAGCCTAATCCTTTCTAGATTTCTCTAATTTCCTTTTTCGCCCAATTTCATATCTCGTTGTCGACCATCGATTCCGATAATCTTGTCCACCCATTTCATCGATTGACCCGACCAACATCTCCGCCTCACTCCTCTGCAAGTTCTACGCCCCTTCATTCAACCCAGTTCGCCCCATAACTGGGAGTTGAACTCCTTCGCCATCGCATCGTCGGAGTTCATTCGCCCCGCCA